>MU223828.1:326944-338228 GCA_018584345.1 Thuja plicata | reverse complement strand
AAGAAGTCAAAAATCTGAAAAAGGAACAAGAAGCCCAATCAATAAGAATGTGTGAAGTTGTTGAATAGAAAAAGAAAGCCAAAGATGACAAGGATATGGTAGAAGAAGACAAGAGAATGTTGACTACCAGACTTGATGAAAGAATACATCATGTGCAAACCATGATAGTCAATCAAGTGGACATAGCAAATCAACTACTACTTGCAAATCAGGAGCTCAACAAGAAAGACTTGGAGATTGTTAATCTTAGATCTGAGAATAGTCAATTGAAAGATGAATTGAGATCTGAGAAAGAAATTAATAATAGAGTGAATGATCCAAGTGCAACTATGAGCTACTTTAAACAATTGGTGGAAGCATCAAGAAGACCTAAAGATTCTTCTAGGTTAGGTCACACTGAACAACATACAACCACTGAAGATGGAGAATCATCTAAGACAGGTGAAAAAAAGAATGCAAAGCCAAGAAATAAGAAACCTATTTTTCACCACTGTGGAAAAATAGGTCATACAACAAACATATGCCGAAGCAAGAATGGTAAGTCCAATCCTAACATTAACTTTAATGCTTATTGCTTTAACTGTAATAAGTTTGGACATCAAGCACGTGAATGTAAGGCAAAGGCAAGCAAGACACCTAGACTCAATGGTAATTGCTATAATTGTCACAAATTTGGTCATAGAGCACAAGATTGCAGATCCAAAGGTAAACAATAGTGGACATCAAAGGTACAAGAGAAATCACCAAGAAAAGGCAATCATTACAATTGGGATTACAATACATGGCATAGTTATCATTACTGTGGTGAGTACGGACATGTTCCAAAAAAATGCACAAGGACACATTTCAGAGGTAAGTCCAAAAGTTGGATGAATGGAAGCCTAGTTTGTCACAATTGTCTGAAAATTAGACATACAAGGAAAGATTGCAAGACTAGAGTACCAGCTCCTACTGTCGAGCAAATTAGGGAATAGATGAACAAGACATGGGTTAAGAAGTCTGAACCATGCAGAAGTGAAGCAAATGAAGCCGAGGTCACCCAATCCAATGGATCAGGTGATCACATCATCTCCAACTAAGAGAAAGAGGTATGTAAGGAACTATATTTAAAATTCTTATCTTACATCAGTTTCTAACGTAAAATGTACAAAAGTCTATATTTTCATATGTTAAGATGCACCAGGACATACTTTTGAATACAAATGCCGAGATGAGTCAATTGCACTGATGGGTGTCGAGTACTTATCATGAACACTAAAGCCGAGTTCTTTAGTAAGTGCCAAGTTTTTTTGGATAGTAAATTTTGTAAAGGCTGAGTGGAGTGAGCCGAGTGGTATGCAAGTTGTGTTAGATCCAAGAACAGGTGGCTTGCACTAACTCAAAGGGTAAAACATTTAATGCTCACCTACTTTTACCCTTCGAATCTTATAAAGGGATGAATAGTCGACACTTCATTTTTACCTTGCGATTTTACTATTTACGGAGCAATTGAAGCAATCTACAGAATTGATCCTAACAAAGCTAGGAACAAAGATTTAATCAGTGTGCCGACAGAAATCTTAAAGTGAACTGTGAACAGGGAACAGTGTTAAGCATCACTTGTCGAGGTATTCTATTTTTCCATCTCTTAAACCCTAAATTTTAGAAGTATGGCTGCAAGTTCTCCTGCACCAGCCAAAAGTATGGAGGCAGAACAAGAACAAATTCAGTTGGTTAGAAGTGATGAATGTGAACCTCTCAACTTTCAAGCCATTCCAAAAAGTGCAATTCAAAGAGATTTAATGAGAGCCCTCTCATCCATTCCTCCCAAGGTACTCATGATTCATGATGTTCGATCATGTTATATGGTTAAAATTGGAGAAGTAGGAGATAATGAATTGAGGAAATCCTACAGTAAACTGTGTGTTAATGGAGTTCTAAAGGAAAAATTCAAACACTTAGCCAAAAAAGGGTTAACTCGTGCCCTAGATTTTCCCCAAGGTTTTAAAGATGAATGGATCAAAGCTATCCTTAGCCGAGTTCATGACATGAGCATGTGGCTAGACAATGGACCAGTCAAGATCACCAAGAGTATGATTCATCAAGTGACTGGATATCTTGTAGTGAATGGAAAGCGAACCATGAGGGATAATAGCAAAGAGTAAATTACATTGAACACTAGAGCAGTATGGAATAATAGAGGTATGACTATCTCTATGATTACTGATCTAGAACTTGATTTTGGAGTTAGGGTAATTACAGACAAGTTCTATCAGTCCAGCAGATTGGACAGAAACTAGGGAGCAATTTCAATAGCATTATCGGTAGCTATTTTTTAGAATTCAAGAAGAGAATAAGATTAAGGACTAGGATTCCTAAGTCACTAGTGGAGAAACACTATGAGGAAATATGTTTTCTAGTTGACACAGATAACACCTATGTCAAGGCAGTAATTCCTAGAATAACATGTTTGGAGCCATTTCCATATGAGATTAATGTTGATGAAGCATCAGCCGCCATCATTGCACTCCTAGCTGAGGCAATTGACACCACTACAAAGAGATTTGGAAACTATGAAGAAGCTAAGGCTAAAATCTCTAGAAGTTTGAATGAAGGAACTATGGAGAGAAAAAGAAAGAAGATAGTGAAAAATCTAAAGAAAATGGTTGGCTTGGGTAGTGATGAAGAACCTGAGTATGCACCTCTAGGTCTATCCACTAGACAAGGTGAGGATATTTCAACTGAGGAGGAAGTCAGTGCATCAGAAGAAGTTACACAAAAGGCTAAGGGCAAGAAGCCATCAATTGTTATTGTAACCAAGCCTAGCCGAGCAAAACCCAAGGTTACACATCCTGTAACTAATCATCCAAGGACAAGAGCATCTACTCTCACTTCCCCAGTAGAAGTGAAAAAAAAAGTATATGGAAAGAGAAAAGTTGCAGAGAGAAGTTCTGGTCAGGAAGAAAAGGTTGCTCCTAAGGCTGTGTCGAGTAAGCTAGCAAAAAGACAAAGAAGGAAATTGAATCTACCAACAGATAGTGATGTGGATATGACAGAAATAGATGTACCCAGTGACATACCTAAAGCTCAATTCAAGAAACCAGCAAGCATTGATGAGGTATGTGACACTTTAAGGAATTCAGCAAGGTTAGCAACATTCAAGTTCATCAAATATGACAAGTTGAAAACAACAGACAGGCACAAAGTTTAGGAAGCTCTCTTGGACATGATGAGCACCTTTAAATTGACTCCTACAGAGATAGGAAACCATGTGCTTGATGAACTATATGACTTTTTTTCAAGAAAATGGGAATTTGCACTTGCCACTGAGAGACAGATCCGAGAAGGAACATAGCTACAATCATTCCAGAGTTAACTTCTAAACAATGAACCAAATTCATAGAAGATTACAAGAATAGGTTTGTTCCCAAACTCAGAGGATATGTTGTTTTGAAGAATGACATTGAAGGTGTAGTGCAGCAAAGCACAAGGATTTGGAAATAGATTTTTGGATTGCTCATTCCAAAAGAAAAGAAATCTTGTGAAGGGTCATCTGAGCCAAAGGCACAAGAAGTTGAAGAAAAGATTATCCCTGAACCACAGATAGTCAAAGATCAAATTGCCACTGAACAGGACAAGACCAAGGATGCATTAGATGCAACACACACTGTTGATCTCACTGCAGACAGTCCTATGGATTATATAGTTGATGATCCAAGCAATTTGAATGTCGAGGAACAACAGATGCCGAGTGGAAAAGACACTGATTCACCTATTAAGGCAACTGAAATAGAAGAAGGGAAGACCACATCATCAGAGGAAGTAATTGAAGTTGTTAGTGATCAGAAAGGTGAAGGAAAATAGCAAACAACAACTAAACAAGAGGTAACTTCACAAGATCCACCTATTTTAGAGGTTATGAAGATAGTTTTAGATAGTGGAGTTGTAACAACAGAAGTTGTTGATAAGCCTAAAGAAGAAGAGGCAGCACAAGAGTTGGTTGATCTACCACACTCTGCATCATCCACTCCCACAAGTCCTAAAAATGGTGGTATGCCAAATCCTCAGACCATATTGATAGAATTGAAGGAGGTATTTGATACTGAAAGTGTCAAAGGGAAAGACATTATGCTGTCGAGCATAAATTCTCTAGAAATGAAGAAGAAGAAGATCTTGAAGAAGAAGTCACAGATTCTAGATGTAACATTAGATGAAGTCATTGTCATTCCATAATGGGATCCCAATGAGTTATCTTTTGAACAAAATGGGACTCTTCAAGAGTTTCTTAAAAGGAAGAAAAGACAGGAAGAGATGAAGATAGAACAAAAGCAAAAGCAGGCGTTGCATGACATAAGACATATTTACAAAAGCTTTTGACTTAGAGGATGAAATGCCTCAAGCTCCAATCATAGATCAGCTCGTCACCATTGTATAGAAAGTAATAGATGAGGACATAGACAGCAATGAGAATCTTCTACAATGGTCCTGGAGAAGATTTGAGAGCAAAGTTCTAGAGAAGATCTCAGAAGAGATAGCAATAAAATAGGTTGAACTTTCTATTCTGGTAGAAATTTTAGAGAAAATGACAGCCAATGTTTATTCTTTGTATAATAAATTATGTGATGTTGAATTTTTCACAAAGGATAATTTACAGCTTGTTGAGAAGCTACAATTAGTTTTGAGATCAACTAGTAATACTTTAGGTAAAGATACTACCTCCAGTTCTTTACATTTTAATAAGTTGATAAATGCACAAAGGAGAATAGCCGAGCTTATGGCTGAAGATGGTTGCATTAGGGCCAATTTGATAACTATATAGACAAGCTTGTTACCTCATTTGGAGGTAATACAGAAGGAACTTTCAAAAGCTAAGGAGTTATCACAGAGCAGTGTTAATCTATCGACTTGAGAAAATTTAGTGAGTCTAGCTGTCGAGCTAGAAATCAAACTGAAAGTTATGAAAGTTGCAAAGGACAGCTAGGATACAACATTTGAATCCACCCTACATCTTCATAAGCAATTTTTGGATAAGTATAACTTAACCCCACCAGCAATCAGTGACAAAAACAAGGGGGAATTTAGTAAGGAAGTTAGTACTACTGAAGGAGGAAGCTAGTACAGAAGTTGGTAAGGAGATATGAAAGGATACATCAGTACAGCAAAGGTACACTTGTATATAAATTTTGAAGGCAGTGTAAAAATTTTGTATAAGTATATTCCTAGGGGGAGTACTTAGTATACTTAGGCAATGTACAAAAGTTATGATAAGTGTTTTTTCCACTAATATCAAAGGGGGAGTTTGTTAATCTCTAAGTTATGTTGATGATTAGTGACCAACACTTAGTCATTTCATTAGGCAGTTTTAGTTGGCTATCACTGTGGCCGAGCAAGGCCGAGCAACATTGTCGAGCAGTTTTTAGTATGCCTAGTTACATTGCTGAGCCGAGTGACATTGTTGAGCCGAGTAAAGACAGAGATGTTAAATGTCGAGCAACAGACAGTCAAAGTGCTGAGCAGGACAGTTTTTGTATACTTGTCAGGAATGATACAAACTTCAAGGATAAGTGATTCGGCCGACTTGTATAAGCCTTTTGGGTTGACATTGTGTGCATTTAATATTCGTATACAGAGTTACTTATGCATTTAATTGTTTTATCCTATGCATGACTCATTGTAAGCATTAATTGTTTTACCATCAAGGCATGGATATTAGATCTTGATCGTTGATCTAGATCTCACTGCCAAATTTGTATAGATATATTAGATTACTTCGAAACCCTATTTTTATGTATGTATGAGCAAGAGGCAAAAAAGAAATTGTTGAAGTGACTGCATTTTGTGAAATGCACAGAGGGTTATTTTTGTTCAGAAGCAGAGATCAGGTAGAGCATAACACAGTGAACAGCAGAGTAAAGATATATCAGATTATAAGATCAGAAGAGATACTGAAAAGAGGAGATCCGTCATCAGCATCAGAGTGCATATCAAAGCATCAATACTTGAGACTTTCTAATCATTGTATTAGGTGAAAATCTCTTAACAGAGTGGTTTTAGCAAGCCTTTATTTATCTCTTAACAGAGTGCTTACTTCATTGTAAGTTTAATCCTTTAACAAGGTAGATTGTAATGATCTGAAGCTTTTAACAAAGCAGACCTTTAACAGGGTAGATTAAATTTTGTAATCAAACATTGTAACCTAACAGGTACACTTTATTACTGCAGTAGTGAAGACTTTTGTGGGTGTCATCCCCACCCCAGTTTTACCTATTTTGGTTTCTGGGTTACCAAATTGTTGTGTTATGTGCTACCTATTTCATGGTGTGGATGCTATTTAAGATTACATTAGATTCAATTATGTATGAATGTGGATCAACCTGTTAAGTACTTAATTTTGAAGATCTGATTCACCCCCCCCCCTCTCAGTATCTTCCTTTCGCATTATTGTATTTCCAACACAAACAATCTCCGATCTTCATGAAATTTAAATTGGAAGCATTTGACATCAAAATATTAGGTGGGTTTTCCTCTAATTGTGTAAAATTGAAACTTGAAATTAATATTTCAAACGAGCTCAGACCTCCATGAAATTTAAAATAGAAGCATTTGACATCAAAATATTAGGTGGGTTTTGCACTGATTGAGAAAAATTGAAACTTTAAATTAATATTTCAAACGATATCCGATCTTCATGAAATTTAAAATGGACACATTTGACATTAAAATATTAGGCAGGTTTTCCTCTGACTCTCTAAAAATGAAACTTTAAATTAATATTTGCAACTTTAAGTTAATAATTTGATGTCAGATGCTTCTAATTTAAAATAGAAGCATTTGACATCAAAATATTAGGTGGGTTTTCCTCTAATTCAGCAAAATTGAAAGTTTTAATTAACATTTAAAACGAGCTCTGATGCTCTTGAAATTTAAAATGGAAGCATTTGACATCAAAAAATTAGGTGGGTTTACCTCTGATTGTGCGAAATTGAAACTTTTTTGTGACACATTTTACGTCCGGGAGCAAAATTGAAACTTTAAATTAATATTTCAAATGAGATCCGATCTTCATGAAATTTAAAATGGAACCATTTGACATTAAAATATTAGGTGGGTTTTCCTCTGATTGTGTAAAACTAAAAATTTAAATTAATATTTTGATGTCAAATGCTTCCAATTTAAAATAGAAGCATTTGACATCATAATATTAGGTGGGTTTTCCTCTGATTGAGAAAAAATTAAAAGTTTACATTAATATTTCAAACGAGCTCCAATGTTCATGAAATTTAAAATGGAAGCATTTGACATCAAAATATTAGGTGGGTTTACCTCTGATTGTGCAAAATTGAAACTTTTTTGTGACACGTTTTACGTCGGGAGCAAAATTGCATGTTTAAATAAATATTTCAAATGAGCTCCGATCTTCGTGAAATTTAAAATGGAAGCATTTAACATCAAAATATTAGGTGAGTTCTCCTCTGATTGAGTGATGTAGCCCAAAACCTTCAGAAACACAATTCACAAAAAAGAAAACACAATGCCAGAATGATAGAATTCCAAATTCTCATTAACTGCGTCCAACTACTCTCCTCTACAATGAAAGAAAACTCTAACTTATTAGAATTTTGAAAATTACCATATCTGGCAGATTTTTGGGAAAAAACTATTGTTTTCCATTTTTGGTAACTTTTAAAACTCATCCTAAGAATCTTGATTTTTCCCTAGAATATCTATCAACTAAGGCAAGATGAATTGCCAACTAATCCACGAAATTAGAAACACGATTTTGGATTTATAACGAAAAACAAAACTCAAAAAATTGGAAAGAAAAGAAAAAAGCTAATTTTGAAGGTAAAGATGAAACCTCAGACTCCTGAAAAGATGTCGAAATGACCGCCATTAGTGCTAGCTCAATTGGATCTGCCATTAAACTAGCTCACAAATCTACCTGTAAAATTTCATCCAAAACCAACATCCGAGTCAAAAGTTATGACCTCCAGAAGTTGTTGCATCATTGAGAGAGATGAAACTTTAAATTAATATTTCAAACGAGCTCCGATCTTCATGAAATTTAAATTCGAAGCATTTGACATCAAAATATTATGTGGGTTTTCCACTAATTGTGTAAAATTGAAAATCAAAATTAATATTTCAAACGAGATCAGATCTCCGTGAAATTTAAAATAGAAGCATTTGACATCAAAATATTAGGTGGGTTTTCCTCTGATTGAGCAAAATTGAAACTTTAAATTAATATTTCAAACGAGATCTGATCTTCGTCAAATTTAAAATGGAACCATTTGACATTAAAATATTAGGTGGGTTTTCCTCTGATTGTGTAAAACTGAAACTTTAAATTAATATTTGAAACTTTAAATTAATATTTTGATGTCAGATCCTTCCAATTTAAAATAGAAGCATTTGACATCAAAATATTAGGTGGGTTTTCCTCTGATTGAGCAAAATTGAAAATTTAAATTAATATTTCAAACAAGCTCCGATATTCGTGAAACTTAAAATGGAAGCATTTGACATCAAAATATTAGGTGGGTTTACCTCTGATTGTGAAAAAATTGAAACCTTTTTTTCACATGTTTTACATCCGGGAGCAAAACTGAATGTTTAAATTAATATTTCAAATGAGCTCCGATCATTGTGAAATTTAAAATGGAAGCATTTGACATCAAAATATTAGGTGGGTTCTCCTCTGATTGAGAAAATTGAAACATTAAATTAAAATTTCAAACAAGCTCCGATCTTCGTGAAATTTAAATTGGAAGCATTTGGCATCAAAATATTAGGTGGGTTTTCCACTGATTGTATAAAATTGAAACTTGAAATTAATATTTCAAACGAGCTCGGATCTCCATGAAATTTAAAATAGAAGCATTTGACATAAAAATATTAGGTGGGTTTTTCTCTGATTGAGCAAAATTGAAACTTTAAATTAATATTTCAAACGAGATCTGATCTTCGTGAAATTTAAAATGGAAGCATTTGACATTAAAATATTAGGTGAGTTTCCCTTTGACTCTATAAAACCAAAACTTTAAATTAATATTTGATACTTTAAGTTAATATTTGGATGTCAGGTGCTTCTAATTAAAAATTGAAGCATTTGACATCAAAATATTAGGTGAGTTTTCCTCTGATTGAGCAAAATTGAAAGTTTCAATTAATATTTAAAACGAGCTCTGATGCTCTTAAAATTTAAAACGGAAGCATTTGACATATAAATATTAGGTGAGTTTACCTTTGATTGTGCAAAATTGAAACTTTTTTGTGACACGTTTAACGTCCGGGAGCAAAATTGAATGTTTAAATTAATATTTCAAATGAGCTCTGATCTTTGTGAAATTTAAAATGGAAGCATTTGACATCAAAATATTAGGTGGGTTCTCTTCTAATTGAGAAAATTCAAATTTTAAATTAATATTTCAAACAAGCTCCGATCTTTGTGAAATTTAAATTGGAAGCATTTGACATCAGAATATTAGGTGCGTTTTCCACTGATTGTGTAAAATTGAAACTTGAAATTAATATTTCAAATGAGCTCGGATCTCCGTGAAATTTAAAATAGAAGCATTTGAAATCAAAATATTAGGTGGGTTTTCCTTTGATTGAGGAAAATTGAAACTTTAAATTAATATTTCAAACGAGATTCGATCTTCGTGAGATTTAAAATGGAAGCATTTGACATTAAAATATTATGTGGGTTTTCCTCTGATTGTGTAAAACTAAAAATTTAAATTAATATTTGAAACTTTAAATTAATATTTTGATGTCAAATGCTTCGAATTTAAAATAGAAGCATTTGACATCAAAATATTAGGAGGGTTTTCCTCTGATTGTGCAAAATTGAAACTTTTTTGTGACACATTTTATGTCCGAGAGCAAAATTGAATGTTTAAATTAATATTTCAAATGAGCTCCGATCTTTGTGAAATTTAAAATGGAAGCATTTGACATCAAAATATTAGGTGGGTTCTCCTTTGATTGAGTGATGTAGCACAAAACCTTCAGAAACACAATTCACAAAAAAAGACAACACAATGCCACAATGATAGAATTCCAAATTCTCATTAACTGTGTCCAACTACTCTCCTCTACAATGAAAGAAAATGCCTACTTATTACAATTTTGAAAATTACCATATTTGGCAAATTTTTGGCAAAAATAGTTTTTTTTTCATTTTTGGTAACTTTTAAAAGTCATCCTAAGAATTTTGATTTTTCCCTAGAAAATCTATCAACTAAGGCAAGATGAATTGCCAACTAATCCACGAAATCAGAAACACGATTTCGGATTTATTACAAAAAACAAAGCTCAAAAAATTGGAAAGAAAAGAAAAAAGCTAATTTTGAAGCTCAAGATGAAACTTCAGGTTCCCGAAAAGAGGTCGAAATGACGGCCATCAAAGCTAGCTAGCTTTTATCTATCCTTAAATCTAGCTCACGAATCCGCCAGTAAAATTTCAGCCAAAAACCACATTCGAGTCAAAAGTTATGACCTCCGGAATTTGCTGTATCATTAAGAGAATTGATACTTTAAATTAATATTTCAAATGAGGTCCGATCTTCGTGAAGTTTAAATTGGAAGCATTTGACATCAAAATATTAGGTGGGTTTTCCACTGATTGTGTAAAATTGAAACTTGAAATTAATATTTCAAACGAGCTCCGATCTCCATGAAATTTAAAATAGAAGCATTTAACATCAAAATATTAGGTGGGTTTTACTCTGATTGAGAAAAATTGAAACTTTAAATTAATATTTCAAATGAGATCCAATCTTCGTGAAATTTAAAATGGAAGCATTTGACATTAAAATATTAGGTGGGTTTTCCTCTGATTGTGTAAAACTAAAACTTTAAATTAATATTTGAAAATTTAAATTAATATTTTGATGTCAAATGCTTCCAATTTAAAATAGAAGCATTTGAAATCATAATATTAGGTGGGTTTTCTTGTCATTGAACAAAATTGAAAGTTTAAATTAATATTTCAAACGAGCTCTAATGTTCATGAAATTTAAAATGGAAGCATTTGACATCAAAATATTAGGTGGGTTTACCTCTGATTGTGTAAAACTAACACTTTAAATTAATATTTGAAACTTTAATTTAATATTTTGATGTCAAATGTTTCCAATTTAAAATAGAAGCATTTGACATCAAAATATTAGTTGGGTTCTCCTCTGATTGAGAAAATTGAAACTTTAAATTAATATTTCAAACGAGCTCTGATCTTTGTGAAATTTAAATTGGAAGCATTTGACATCAAAATATTAGGTGGGTTTTCCACTGATTGTGT
>MU223828.1:285100-314276 GCA_018584345.1 Thuja plicata | reverse complement strand
GATTGAGCAAAATTGAAAGTTTAAATTAATATTTCAAACGAGCTCCGATGTTCGTGAAACTTAAAATGGAAGCATTTGACATCAAAATATTAGGTGGGTTTACCTCTGATTGTGCAAAATTGAAACTATTTTTTTGATACATTTTATGTCCGAGAGCAAAATTGAATGTTTAAATTAATATTTCAAATGAGCTCTGATCTTTGTGAAATTTAAAATGGAAGCATTTGACATCAAAATATTAGGTGGGTTCTCCTTTGATTGAGTGATGTAGCCCAAAACCTTCAGAAACACAATTCACAAAAAATGACAACATAATGCTAGAATGATAGAATTCCAAATTCTCATTAACTGCGTCTAACTACTCTCCTCTACAATGAAAGAAAACTCCTACTTATTACAATTTCAAAAATTACCATATTTGGCAGATTTTCAAGAAAAATCATTTTTTTTCCATTTTTGGTAACTTTTAAAACTCATCCTAAGGATCTCAATTTTTCCCTAGAAAATCTATCAACTAAGGCAAGATGAATTTCCAACTAATCCACGAAATCAGAAACACGATTTCGGATTTATTACAAAAAACAATACTCAAAAAATTGGAAAGAAAAGAAAAAAGCTAATTTTGAAGGTCAAGATGAAACTTCAGGCTCCCAAAAAGTTGTTGAAACGACTGCCAACAGAGCTAACAGGGATGGGTCTACCATTAAATATAGCTCATGAATCCGCCCATAAAATTTCAGCCAAAACCCACATCCAAGTCAAAAGTTATGACCTCCGGAAGTTGTTGCATCATTGAGAGAATTGAAACTTTAAATTAATATTTCAAACGAGCTCCAATCTTCGTGAAATTCAAATTGGAAGCATTTGACATCAAAATATTAGGTGGTTTTTCCACTGATTGTGTAAAATTGAAACTCAAAATTAATATTTCAAACGAGCTCGAATCTCCATGAAATTTAAACTAGAAGCATTTGACATCCAAATATTAGGTGTGTTTTCCTCTGATTGAGCAAAATTGAAACTTTAAATTAATATTTCAAATGAGATCCGAGCTTCATGAAATTTAAAATGGAAGCATTTGATATTAAAATATTAGGTGGGTTTTCCTCTGAACTTCTCGGTGGCTATCTTGGTTGCCTTTACCAAATGTGTCTCTTGTATTATATTGACTTACCTACTTTGGTTACATTCACAAATATATGACTTTTCAGAAAACTTAATGACAACAAAAATCACTTTAGGAGTAACAATCTCCCCCTTTGACATTAGTTTGGCATTTTGTAAAAAACATCAAAGTCATCAAAATTTTCAAAAATTCAAAAAACTTATTCCCCCATTGATAATTCTCCTCAAAATTTTAATACTTATATCTCGCATATGTAAGCATACCTATCCATATTTACATATTAGACTATCCTTTTCTATCCCCCTTTTTTGACAAACATGCCAAAACAATACTTACTTATTCTGATCTTCCGAAGATATCTTGTCAAAAATGTGTTTAAAATTAGTCTTTGCATCAGCTCATGTTACCTCCCATGTATCCTTCAGTGTTTGGATAACAACAAGTTGTGTAGCAACATTAGCTACCATACTAGTAATAGTGTCCAATGAACTGTAATCAGGAGTAGAGACTAAATCTTTGGCTTCATTCAGATGATTTTGCATTGACTCTAGATGGAGAATAAGAATTGCTTGCAGCTCAAGGATTTCCATCATTAGTTTAGGTTCTTCATTTCTTAGCTCTTGTTTCCTTCCCATTTACTATTTGACCTTTGAGTAATAGGCATGTAGAGATCCAAGCTCTGTTGATATGCTCTTCAGTTGCTTGGTCATCTCTTTTTCAATAGATTCCTCTGTCTCCTTGATATCCTTAATGAATTGGGGAATGGAACAAAATTGCTGAAATAACAAAAGATTATTAGAAAACTTGTTCACTATGTCATTAAATGTTTCAGAAAGAGATAGCCTTTCTAGTGCAATGTTCTTCAAAATATCTTCTATCAGTTTTAGTTCCATGCTCTTCTGATGAACTTCCATCATGTAGTCGGTTGTGTCTTTGTTCAGTTCTCTCACTTGTTGAATTAAATCTGCCACTTGATTAAGGAGACTTGCCTTTTCATTAACAATAGCATATGGTACAATCTCTTGTAGTACATCTTTGACATCTTCCAATGCAGTGGCTTTTCTTCTCTTCTACAATAGGGCATCTTGATCAACTTTCTATTAAATGGATAGTGCATATTTAGATAGTTCCCTCAGTTTAAGTGTAGAGGTGTCCAACTGTGGTACAATGATCAATTGGCTCAGGTCAATTTCCTTTCTCATCTTGGATTTCTTCTTGATCAACATACTTTCACTACTAGATAATTTTGTGTAATGTAACGCCTTTAATGCATAGGATGTGGTCTCTATAGCATCAAATATACTTTCAGCTTTCATTTCTTCTTGCTTGTCTTTACCTTGAGTTACCAGTGACTCCTCTTTCTTTTCCTCTTGCTTTTCTTCTATCTTTTCTTCTATCTTATGTTCTTCCTTTCTGTCCTTGCTCTTGTCCTTTTCTTGATCCTTTGTAATTTCACTCACTCTCTCTTGTTGCAGTGCGGTGTTCTTGGTATAAGGTGCCTCAGTGTTATGTTCTGTGTTAGGCTCAGTGGCCTTAGGCTCCTCAGTTTATCCTTGTTCTTTTTCTTTAGGTGGTTCGGTGTGTTTATCCTTAGTATCGGTTGCAACATTAGACATGCCTATATCAACATCCAAATACTCGTTAACTTATTGTTGCAACATTAGTCATATTCAATAGTATTCATTTGTTCAGTCTTTGTTGCCTTTTCTATCATTACATCTTCATCTTTGACAATGTCGGTGGCAGGGTCCTTCTCTGTAATATCTTCAGTAAATATTTCATCTTTATCCAATGTAAGATCAATAGGATTGTCCTTACCTTGCTCTTTGGTAGCTTGATCCTTTTTTGTCTCAACTCTCATGTATATAGAAAGAAGCTTTCTTCATTGGTCATCGTTCTCATTTTGTACTTTCTCTAACTCTCCAAGCATGAGCCTTAAAGATCTAACTTTAATAGGAAATTGGTTGGATAAGTTCTTCATTATCTCATCTATCTTAGTTACAGAAAATGTGGGTTGAGATATAATTAGGGATCTCTCCCTTATTTACTTCTTAATATTCAATTCATATTTCCATCTAGCATCAATTTTACTATACAATTCAGTAGTTAGATGGTTAAAAACTTCAATTGGTGTAATTTTGAACTTGTTCAAAGTAAAAATAACTGCCTCTTCTATCTTCACTTTACCTTCTTCATTTTGGTTGTTATACTTCATATATCTGACTCTTGTAATTCCTCCATTCTTCTTAAGTGACTCAAGTGACTCATCTAGAGCCATTTGTAATTGGCATGTGCTTATATTATTTTGTTTGCTTAGATCTTAAATATCGGTCTCACTGTCTTCTTGCAAGTTCATTTTTCTCCTTGTCCAAATGGTAGCTTTCTTACTTCTCACATATGTTTTATCTTTTGGTTCTTTTGCTTTTGATTTCCTTTTTTCTCTTGGTGTAGTTGTGGACCTTGTGTTCAGTCTAGTAGTATTAGTTCTCGGTGAGGCCTTCATTGCTAGTAGCTTCTTTCCTTTTGTGTCAGAAGGTCCAGCCTCATCTACTTCTTCATTAACTCTGAGATCCTTTAACAACTTCTCAATAAATTTTTTTGTCCTCCATTGGGCTTTAGGTATTAGGATTTCTTGCTTTCTCTTCTCTTTAACCTCTTCATGAGTGTCATATCTGTTGGCTTTCCTGTTAATAGGTTTTGCTAATAGAATCTCAATTTGTTGATATACAATTTTTATTTCCATCTTGTATCCCATAGGTTGTGGCTAGATACTCGTTGGCTCAACTGCCCTGATAATGCATATGTCAATGTCCACTTCAAAACAAATAGTGTCATGATATTTCTCAACTAACTGGGGTGGTATCCTAAACTTCTTATGCATCTTAGCTTGAAACTTGAAAAAGAAATCATTCATTACCATGTCAATATTTTCACCTAGGCTCAAAATGAAATCATTTATTTGATATATGATAGGCTTTTTAGTAGTCCATGTAATATCACCAATAGATGGGAAGAAATTTTAAAAATAGAAAAATATGCACACCAGTAATGATCCAAACTTCAAAGTGTTTGTCTTTGTTTTCATTATGTTATTCATGTTATCTTCTAATTGCTTCAAAAAAATCTCACAAATATCAATCTGCAAGTGCTTCTTCACAATCTTGTACGCCAAATCTATAGCTCCACATGGTACGCTGTCAACTCTTGAAGGTTGAAACACTTGGTAGGATATGGTATTACACACAAATTTCAGCTCAGGGTCTTCAATAGTAGAAGTTTTCAGACCTCTTCTATCCCACTTTGCCTTGGACAATTCACTCAATTTATCCTTCTTAGTCTGCCTTATAGCCTTTGGCTTATCTCCAATCAGGTAACTAGTTACAATGTGTAGAACATCTTTTGTTATCTTCACTGGTTGGTCAAGCCACATGAATTGGTCATGAAGTCGGCTAAGAACCATTTTTATCCACTATGTTCTAAATACTTTTGGTAAGTGAAGGGAATGTGTCAAACCTTTGGTTTCCAAATGAATATAGTCATCCTTCAGCTTTCCATTCACACATAACTTTTGAAATGATGCATCAATCTCAGCTTCACATATATCTTCAACTTTACAATGGATGAATGCTCGCACATCTTTGATCAAGATAACCCTCAATGGAATCAAAGTTAGAGCTCTCATCTTATCAGGTTCTACTGCTATTCTAGAGGTAGTTTGCACTTAGGGTTCACAGGTTCATCATTTTCCACAACAACTGGATTCTTAAGTTTAGGTGTCATTCTTTCAAATTTCTCTACTAGATTCACTTAGGGCTTTTCTTTTCTTATCTCGGTTGTGCAAACAATACTAGGGAAACACCAAATGATATTTAAATCTCTCAACTGATTTTATAATAGATTAAAATAGTTTAGGAATACCTTGTCAATCACTCGAATTCGCTTGAAGACTCAACTCTGCAACTTGTTCACAATGCTCTAGAAAATGATAAGTAACAATAATAGACGATGTGGTCTATTTATATCTTTTTCTAGGTTTAGGGTTTCTAATGGTCATTAAAATAATAATTAATGCTTCGTTGAAACTTGACTTACTTTATCGATTACCTTTACCATTTCCTTTCGCTGAATGAATATGAAACATAAATTCAATAGTATGTATCCAAATGCATCTAAGTATGCTAATATGTATCTCTACACATATAATAGGAACTGGTTTAAGATTTAAAGATTTTCCAACACCATAACACAATCCTTTATTGTCGAGGAAACCTTGTTAAAGTTAAAACCTTGGTGGGAATTAGCACCCACAAATGATGTACTAGAGTATAATATCCTTGTTAAAAGATTTAGACATGTTAGGAGCTTATTGATGCATTATAGTACACAGTCCCTGCTAAAGGATAGACCCTGTTAGGAGTCAAGATTAATAGTGGGCTCATTGCCCAGGAACACTGCCTAAAGAAGGTTAAATCCACCCTTGGGACTTACTATCTAAAATACAAATGTATATGAGATATACAATCCAGTGAATTGTCTGATAGCAACTGTCTTTTCTTGGTCAGTTCCAATGAAGTAACATAATCACAACCTCTTCTTTGAATCCAGCAGACACAAGCTTGCAGCTTCCACAAATATATTTCCACTTCGCTCACTCTTCAAAAAAACTTCCAACAAGAAAAGCTCTCTCCTATATACCCTATTACAATATTCAATTACGTCAACCAATTAGGCTTCCCCAATGTACAAATGATTACATAACCCCTTTCTAAGACACATGCGGTACCTATAACAAGTAAACATAAAATATAATCCATTAAATATAATATAAGATCTGTAATCCACTCTCACAATCCATAATACACGCTTCATATCTCAAGTCAACCCCAAGTAGGTCTCCTCTAGAACACATGCCACAACTAACGTCCCCAAGAGTGCTATGACCCATAAAACATAAATAACCTTCCTTAACATGTCTTCTCCCATCCCTTAAGCTCGCATAACCTGAATTCATGTCGCACGTAAGTTATTCTCAAAATATAGAGACTAACTCTGTCAAAGATCATTGTCACCGTCCAATACCCAGTCTTCACCAAAACATCTATAACTCATCCAATATACAATATTAAGCCATGCGACCTTGGAATAAGATCACAACATATCCTTGTACATATCACCATCTTCGCTTGCTCTGGATCAATAGTATAGTACCCATACATTTCTCTCGGTCATCAAGCAACAGTAATAACCAGTATGATCTCCCTCCATATAAACATATATTGAAATTAGTGACAAAGAATGAATTCCAAAAACAACATCAGAAACCAAATCCAACACTACCCACAAATGGGATTTGTACTTCTTTGATTATAACAAAATTCAGTACAAAAATGTCGGATAAGAATGTATCAATCAAATGTTGTCCAGACTCATTATGCTCGTTAACTCTATTACCTTATTCTGCACTCGGTAGCTTAGTATTATAAGTTCTGCTTCCTTCTACATATGTCTCCTTTGCTTCTCTTTGCAATAACTTCATCAACATCAACTCTTCAACTTCAGTAACAACAACATAAACTTACTCATTCTTTCAATCTGATCTCTTATACAATTTCTAGGCGGTTAATTGTGATTTAGGCGGTTAATTGTGATTTAGGCGGTTAACCATATCTAGGGAATCATTATTCAACGGTATAGATTAAGTGGTTAAACTTTGGTTACATATCCAATGTCTGGTGCCTTCTAAAACTTCATTGGTGGATCTACCTCATGATCATGTTCAATCATGTGTTTGAAATCCCAATTATTCAACTAACGCTTACCTTGAATTTTGTGCATCACTTCCTACTCAGTATCCATATTCAATGTATCTAAATTCAATTGAAATTTCATCTCTAGAATACTCAGTAACATACTTGTGCTTACTCGATAACTCTGAACTCTCTTCTTGGTGCCTATGAGTGCTCGGTAATTGTCTTTGCATGACTCGGTATGTGTAGCTCGCTTGGTGCTTGATAACTGCTCGGTGGCTATCTTGGTTGTCTTTACCGACTGTGTCTCTTGTATTATATTGACTTACCTACTTTGGTTACATTCACCGATATATGACTTTGCAGAAAACTTAATGACAACAAAAATCACTTTAGGAGTAACAATCTCCCCCTTTGACATTAGTTTGGCATTTTGTAAAAACTTCAAAGTCATCAAAATTTTCAAAAATTCAAAAAACTTATTCCCCCTTTGATAATTCTCCTCAAAATTTTAATACTTATATCTCACATATGTAAACAAACCTATCCATATTTACATATCATATTATCCTTCTCTATCCCCCTTTTTTGACAAACATGCCAAAACAATACTTACTTATTATGATCTTTCGAATATATCTTGTCAAAAATGTGTTTAAAAATAGTCTTTGCATTAGCTAGGGTTACCTCCCATGTATCCTTCAGTGTTTGGATAACAACAAGTTGTGTAGAAACATCAGCTACCATACTAGTAATAGTGTCCAATGAAATCCAATCGGGAGTAGCGACTAAATCTTTGGCTTTATTCAAATGATTTTGCATTGACTACAGGTGGGGAATAAGAATCGCTTGCAGCTCAAGGATTTCCATCATTAGTTTAGGTTCTTCATTTCTTAGCTCTTTTTTCCTTCCCATTTACTATTTAACCTTTGAGTAATAGGCATGTAGAGATCCAAGCTATGTCATTACATGTTTCAGAAAGAGATACCTTGTCTAGTACAATGTTCTTCAAAATATCTTCTATCAGTTTTAGTTCCATGCTCTTCTGATGAAATTTCATCATGTAGTCGGTTGTGTCTTTGTTTGGTTCTCTCACTTGTTAAATTAAATCTACCACTTGATTAAGGAGACTTTCCTTTTCATTAACAGTAGCATATGGTACAATCACTTGTAGTACGTCTTTGACATCTTCCAATGCAGTGGCTTTTCTTCTCTTTTGCAATAGGGCATCTTGATCAACTTTCTATTAAATCAACGTTGCATATTTAGATAGTTCCCTTGGTTTAAGTGTAGAGATGTCCAACTGTGGTACAATGATAGGTTGGCTCGGGTCAATTTCCTTTCTCATCTTGGATTTCTTCTTCATCAACATACTTTCACCAGTAGATAATTTTGTGTAATGTGATGTCGTTAATGCATAGGATGTGGTCTCTATAGCATCAAATATACTTTAAGCTTTCATTTCTTCTTGCTTGTCTTTACCTTGAGTTACCAGTGACTCCTCTTTCTTTTCCTCTTGCTTTTCTTCAGTCTTTTCTTCTATCTTATGTTCTTCCTGTCTATCCTTGGTCTTGTCCTTTTCTCGATCCTTTGTAATTTCACTCACTCACTCTTGTTGCAATGCAATGTTCTCAGTATAAGGTGCCTCGATGTTCTATTTTGTGTTAGGCTTAGTGGCCTTAGGCTCCTTGGTTTATCCTTGTTCTTTTTCTTTAGGTGGCTCAGTGTGTTTCTCCTTAGTATCGGTTGCAACATTAGACATGCCTATATCGACATCCAAATACTCGTTAACTTGTTCTAGCACTGCCTCTAATATAGTTGTATTGGCATAATCAATAGTATTCATTTGTTCAGTCTTTGTTGCCTTTTCTATCATTACATCTTCATCTTTGACAATGTCGGTGGCAGGGTCCTTTTCTATAATATCTTCAATAAATATTTCATCTTTATCCAATGTAAGATCAATAGGATTGTCCTTACCTTGCTCTTCAGTAGCTTGATTCTTTGTTGTCTCAACTCCCATGTATATAGATAGAAGTTTTCTTCATTGGTCATCATTCTCATTTTTTAATTTCTCTAACTCTCCAAGCATGATCCTTAAAGATCTACCTTTAATAAGAAATTGGTTGGATAAGTTCTTCATTGTCTCATCTATCTTAGTTACAGACAATGTGGGTTGAGATAGAATTAGGGATCCCTCCATCATTTACTTCTCAATATTCAATGTATATTTCCATCTAGCATCAATTTTACTATACAATTCATTAGTTAGATGGTTAAAAACTTCAATCGGTTTAATTTTGAACTTGTTCAAAGTGAAAATAAATGCCTCTTCTATCTTGGCTTTACCTTCTTCATTCTGGTCATTATACTTCATATATCTAACTCCTGTAATTCCTTCATTCTTCTTAAGTGGCTCAAGTGACTCATCTAGAGTCATTTGTAATCGACATGTGCTTATATTATTTTGTTTACTTAGATCTTAAATATCGGTCTCATTGTCTTCTTGAAAGTTCATTTTTCTCCTTGTCCAAATGGTAGCTTTCTTACTTCTCACATATGTTTTATCTTTAGGTTCTTTTGCTTCTGATTTCCTTTTTTCTCTTGGTGTAGCTGTGGACCTTGTGTTCGGTATTAGTACTCGGTGAGGCCTTCATTGCTAGTAGCTTCTTTCCTTTTGTGTCAGAAGGTCCAGCCTCATCTGCTTCTTCATCAAATCTGAGATCCTTTAACAACTTTTCAATCATTTTATCTATCCTCCTTTGGGTGTTAGGTATTAGGATTTCTTGTTTTATCTTCTCTTTAACCTCTTCATAAGTGTCATATCTATTGGCTTTCCTGTTAATAGGCTTTTCTAATAGAATCTCAATTTGTTGAGATGCAATTTTTATGTCCATCTTGTATCTCATAGGTTGTGGCTAGATACTCCTTGGCTCAACTACCCTGATAATGCATGTGTCGGTGTCCACTTCAAAACAAATAGTGTCATGATATTTCTCAACTAATTGGGGTGGTATCCTAAACTTCTTATGCATCTTAGCTTGAAACTTGGAAAAGTAATCATTCACTACCATGTCAATATTTTCACCTAGGCTCAAAATGAAATCATTTATTTGATATATGATAGGCTTTTTAGTAGTCCATGTAACATCACCAATAGATGGGAAGAAATTCTGAATATAGAAAAATATGCACACCAGTAATGATCCAAACTTCAAAGTATTTATCTTTTCTTTCCTTATGGTATTCATGTTATCTTCTAATTGCTTCAACAAAATCTCACAAATATCAATCTGCAAGTTCTTCTTCGCAATCTTGTATGCCAAATCTATAGCTCCACATGGAACGCTGTCAACTCTTGAAGGTTGAAACACTCGGTAGGATATGGTATTGCACACAAATTTCAGCTCGGGGTCTTCAATATTAGAAATTTTTAGACCTCTTCTATCCCACTTTGCCTTGGTCAATTCACTCATTTATCCTTCTGAGTCTGCCTTATAGCCTTTGGCTTATCTCCAATCAGGTAACAAGTTACAATGTGTAGAACATCTTTTGTTATCTTTACTGGTTGGTCAAGCCACATGAATTGGTCATGAAGTCGGCTAAGAACCATTCTTATCCACTATGTTCTAAATACTTTTAGTAAGTGAAGGGAATGTGTCAAACCTTTGGTTTCCAAATGAATATAGTCATCCTTCAGCTTTTCGTTCGCATATAACTTCTGAAATGATGCATCAATCTCAGCTTCACATATATCTTCAACTTTACAATGGATGAATGCTCGCACATCTTTGATCAAGATAACCCTCAGTGGAATCAAAGTTAGATCTCTCATCTTATTAGGTTCTGTTGCTGTTTCTAGAGATAGTTTGCACTTAGGGTTCACGGGCTCAATATTTTCCACAACAACTAGATTCTTAAGTTTAGGTGTCATTCTTTCAAATTTCTCTACTAGATTCACTTAGGGCTTTGTTTTTCTTAGCTTAGTTGTGCAAACAATACTAGGGAAACACCAAATGATATTTAAATCGCTCAACTGATCTTATAATAGATTAAAATAGTTTAGGAATACCTTGTCAATCACTCGAATTCGCTTAAAGACTCAACTCTGCAACTTGTTCACAATGCTCTAGAAAATGATAAGTAACAATAATAGATGATGAGGTCTATTTATAGCTTTTTCTAGGTTTAGGGTTTCTAACAGTCATTAAAATAACAATTAATGCTCTGCTGACTTACTTTATTGATTACCTTTACCATTTCCTTTCACTAAATGGATATGAAACATAAATTCAATAGTATGTATCCAAATGCATCTAAGTATGCTAATATGTATCTCTGCACATATAATAGGAACTGGTTTAAGATTTAAATATTTTCTTTGTAGTTCCTATACATACCTTATAATTGATTAAGCATAGTTTGTTGTACCCGATCCAGAGGATGTGGTGCCTTCAACTGTCTCGAATGATGTTCTATAATCCTAGTCTTTCTTCTCTATGTCTTATTAATCTGATCTCTCATCTCTTCAACATTCACTTTCAATTTCTCAAATGTCTCTTCCTCGGTAGGATCTTTGCCTTGGTACCTACAGTCTTTGGCAAGGTGACCTAGCTTGTGACAATGGAAGCATGTCATGCTAGGGTTTCTCCAAGATCTTATATTGTTCCTGCCATGTAGAAACATGTTGTTTGCATCAATATGTCCATATATTCTGTAGACTAAACATGATATCCTTGTATTTTACTCCCATGGTAAAGATGTACCCTGTCAATTACTTGGCATATTCTATCGGTTCAATACCCATTTGTCATTTCTCCTTTTTGATCTGTATTCTTTAGATTTGTGACCATACTTATTGCAAGTATTGTAGTAGCCATCAAACTTTGGCTTTCTTGTGTTGTTTACAGTTCTTGATATGCATTCAAGTGCTCGATTCCCATACTTATTACAGTTATAGAAATATCCATAAAACTTAGGTGAACTCAGTGACTTACCCTTTTTTCTTTTGCATACATTTACAATATGTCTAATTTTCCCACATTAGTAGCAACTAGGCTTGTTTGACTTCGGTGGGGCAGAAGTGTCTTGATTATCAACTTGATTAGAGGACTCTCCTTTCTTAGTAGTGCTCTCACTATTGAATCCAAGTCCATTTTTGTATTTTGGTTGTCTCTGACCTTTAACATGTGCATCCAATGATCTGAGTGTCTCTTCATTTCTCTTTAGTACCTCATTGGCTTCTTTTTCAAATTTTAGTTCACTAGCCAATCTTTCAACTTCACACTTTAGTGATTTATTCTCAAATGCTCTCCTGGTCAACTCTAGCTTAGCACTTATTAGTTGATCAGTCATATTATAGTGTACCCGTGTTATCCCCATGAACTCATTGTCTTTCTTAGTTATTCTTGTCTCAAACTGTCTTTTATATTTTTCAACTAATCTCAATGAATCTTGAACTGCGCCCTTAGAGTCAAGTATCTCACTCATTCTTATTCCTTGTACTTCTTGATCTATCTTTGCTAAGTTCAGTTTCTCACTGAGTGTCTTTTTCTTTTCCATGAGTTCTGCAATGGATGAATCAACTTCATCACTTAGACTACTTTCAGATGTTGTCTCAAGTGTATCAACATGCTCTTGTGTGGATTTCAGTTCACTACATAACTGCTTTCTCACTTTTAAGGACTTTTCTAAGTTTCTTCTCAGATCTTCAATCACCTCTTGTGCATTCTCCAACTCAAACTCAAGACTCTCAACCTTCTTGGATTGCTTTTAACTTTCCATAGCCATGATCTTTACTCTCAGGCGGTTAAACCCTTATCTCAAGAGTCCAAGCTATGATACCAATTATTGGAATAACTTAGGAAAGTTAAGTACTGAGAGGGGAGAGGTGAATCAGTACCCTTAAAACTTTTAAGCATACAAGCTAATCAATTATTGAGTTGAATATATTGCATAATATGAACATAAAGTGAATAACTCAAATCATAAAATTCGCAACACATAACACAATGATTTTGGTCATGCAGAAATCCTTTGTTAGAGGAAAAAAGTGTGGTGGGGATGCCACCCACAATCCTTCACTACTGCAGTATAAAGGTTGCTCGGTTACAGCTACAATGTTTGCTACTTCTGATAGCTTACCCTGTTAGGAGTATAATACTCGGTTAAGAGTACAAAAGACTTATTCAGTCTACCTCATTAAAGGATTTTACAATCTCTAATCTAAGAGATGTGCCCTATTAAAGGATTTACAAGATATAAAGACCTATTAGGGCCTACCCACAAATGGGATTTTTACTTCTCTAATTACAGCAAAATTTAGTACAAAAATGTCTGATAAGAATGCATCAATCAAATGTTGTCCAAACTCATTATGCTCATTAACTTCGTTACCTTATTCTGCACTTGGTAGTTCAGTATTATAAGCTTTGCTTCCTTCAGCATATGTCTCCTTCGCTTCTCTTCGGAATAATTTCCTCAAAATAAACTCTTCAACTTCAGTAACAACAACATAAACTTACTCATTCTTTCAATATGATCTCTTATACAATTTCCAAGGTTAATTGTGATTTAGATGGTTAATAAGATCTAGGGCATCATTATTCAATGATAGAGATTAAGTGGTTTGGTTACATCTCCAATGTCTTGTGCCTTCTAAAACTTCATTGGCGGATCTACCTCGTGGTCATGTTCAATCATGTGTTTTGAATCCCAATGATTCAACTAGCACTTGCCTTGAATTATGTGCATTGCTTCCTACTCGATGTCCAGATTCAATGTATCTAAATTCAATTGAAATGTCAGCTTTGGAATACTTGGTAGCATACTTGTGCTTACTTGGTAACTCTGAAATCTCTTCTCGGTACCTACAAGTTCTTGGTAACTATCTTTGCATGACTCGGTGAGTGTAGCTCGCTCGATGCTTGATAACTGCTCGGTGCTTGGTGGCTATCTTGATTGCCTTTACCGACCGTGTCTCCTGCATTATATTGACTTACCTGCTTTGGTTATATTCACCGATATACGACTTTGCAGAAAAATGATGATAACAAAAATCACTTTAGGAGTAACATCACCTTTATGAAGTAGTTTCATTTTCATATTTCCTTCCTACCCTTTTACCAACAAGAGCATTAGTTTAGTTAGTTAGGTGAGTATCAAGGGAGTTGACCCTCTTTGGAGGTTCATTCTCACCATAGGTTACCCACAACCCGATAATGTTCCCATGTGTCATAAGGTTGCTTAGTTAATAGCTTAGTAAAGAGTGCAAAATTGTGTGACAACATGCACAAAACATGTGTGAGGTCCTACCCCAACCCATCATTGCATAGTTGATATTTTCATATTTTGACTATCATGATGATACATTATTTTGATACATCAGACTTATTTAGATGGTGATTTCATATCATTAGACACTATGTGATGATGTTAAGATATACTTTTATATGCTTATGACTGACAGATCTTGATGATATGATATAGATGAAAAACTAAATTATGAATATTATGTTTGGATTTTATATTGACATGTGAATTATGATTCGAAGTGAATTTGATGTCGACTGAATTTATATAAATGTTTTTAGGATACTTGTGATATTTAAATTGCATATATTACATGATGATGAGATTTCACAATAATTGATGAGTACATGTATTTGCATGTGGAAATTAAATTACAATTGTTATTTTAATTTATGATGAATCTTTTGAAATTCAAAGTTGCTAATGGATTTATTTAAATGTTATCAATAATTATACATTTCTATACACATGGTTTCTTTCTTGAGCTACTAATATTTTGATCGAGTGTGCAGGAAATTGACCATGGATTTAAATGTGGGGAATCAAGAATGGATCAATGTTAAAATAGTGAAAATCCAAGGTTAACTCTACAAAGAGATATAACCTCGTTGTTACATGTTTTATTTAGTAAACGTGATGTTTGGATGTATTGTATTTTGTAAATTGTAAATACGTGGTTTATCCAATTTGGCATGCCATGTGTAATGTAATGTGATGTGTTTTATGTTGTGTCAATTGACACTTATAAATGTGAGTTGACATTACCAAGTGAGTTAGAGTTAGATTAGACGCTTACCCTAGAGTCACCATGTAGTGTTCCCATGTAGGGTTACTTGTTTGAGAAGCCAAAAGTGGAGTCCCATCATGTAAACTCGTAGGTTAACTCTTAGAGGGTTTTTGAGGGATTAAATGGAGCCCTAGGAGGTGGTTTGGGTTAAAATTAGCTAGCCCAATAGGCGTATTATGGATTAGGGGTTAAATTTTGACCAATGAAGTGCCCAAAGCTCATGTATGGCCATCCAAAAAGTACCATTTTTTAAAGTGGCGAGTTTGAATGGGAGGCAAGTCCATCCCCTTCTCCACATTTTTGGTTTTCCTCTCATAAATGAGAGGGGACAAGGTGGAAGCAAATGACTCAAAAAGTCTTTTTCTCATTATGATGGGTGGGTAGAGAGTTGGTGAGAGTTCCCTTTTAGTGTAATTTTGGAGGATTTTGTGGGTTGATTTCCCACTCTCCAAACTTGGAGACTTCTAGTTTGAGTTAGTGAGATTGAGAGATTTGGCTAAGGGAGAAAAAGCTAAGGAAGGGAAAAGTTCATCCTCAACTTCATTCTTTCTATTTCTTGGAGCAAGGTTGGTGCTCACTTTCCATGGAAGACTACGCTATGTGTATTTTCTTGAAGCATTGTAAATTCTTGTAGTATGTTAGCTTGTGGTGTTGTATGCATTTGTTTTTGTGAGTCTTGTTTCTTCTTACTTTTGAATGTATGTTTGTTTTGGGTGTGGAAGGCTATACTCACCCTTGGGAGGGAAGAGAGCCTTTAGGGTGAAGGAATTTTGGGAATTCCCAAATGGTGTAGAGTCTCTCCTCATGGAAGAGAGGGATATGGCATGGAGTATGGGCTCCATGTTGCCATTATTTTGTTCTACACTTTTGGGGGCCATAAGGGGAGAAATTTGTATATGAGAAATGATAATATTGAGATGTGTTTATGAGCCTTGTGAAGGAATTAATATGTTATGTATTTTTATGGCTTCTCTTATTTGGGTTCATTTTCCACCTTCACCTCTTTTCATGGGTCCAAGGTGATCCATTGTGAAACCAAGGGTTATGTGAATTCAATGTTTTGTGTGGTTGTAGATATGTGTTTTTTTTTAAATGGTTGTTTCCCATCCATTCTCAGTTCCCCAAACTTGGGGGTGGCCTTGTAAAAGCCTAGGTTGGGAGGTGAGCTTCCATGGTCAACCCTTTTGTATATTTTCCAGTTTTTTCTTGGATTCTTGAAGAAATAAAGAAAAAGCTAGGAAATGCGAGAATTTGTGTTGAAAACATTTTTGTGTAATGTGAATGCCTAAATGAATGAGTCCATGTATTTAAGCCATAGTAGTAAATAGGAAGTATTATATGACTATTGTTGTATAGTGAAGTTTCAAGTTGTAAATGTAATATTTTGAGCTTAATGCAAGTTATAGTAAAAGGAAAAATTTCATCTTCTCAAGGAAAAGGAAAAATGTTGTTTTAGTTGCTTGAAATAAAAGAAAAATGAGTTTCATTTAAGTTTTATAGTGAAGGATTTGTATTGGCATTTTGGAGAAAAAAAGGTAATGTTACTTCATGTATTTGCAAGAAAAAGAAAGGAAATCTTAATGTATTCTAAGAAAAGAGTTGCTGGATATTTAATTCATAGTTTGTTTTTAAAATATATATAACAAATGATAGTTCCTTTATGCACCTATTTTATTAAGTAGAAAAGAAATTCTAAATGTATTTGAGAACCTAGTTGCTAGTTATTTAATTCTTAGTTGATTTCAAAGGAAAAATGATTCATTTTAATTCTGTTATTTTTGGACAGCAAGAAGTTATAGAAAAAAAAAGAAGATCTAGTTATTTTAATGTGCATATACACTAAAGGCATGTTGTATCTTGCATTGTAAGCATACACATATATTAGAAAAAAAATCAGATTACATTCTGAAATTAAAAGGATAACTAAATGATCAAATCTAAAAGTAATTCTTTAAGGGCATTTCATATGCAACTTACACACACACACACACACACATACAGTTTGTTAACATATGGAAATATATTAAAATATATAAAAAACAAACAACAAATAAATAAAGATACTATTTTTTAAAAAAATTAGGCAAGGAGGGGACGACACCCCCGCAACCCTTCATTTGAAGGAAGGGCCGGGGGGAGGCTCCTCCCCCCCCTCCCGTGGTAGCCCACTGCTATTGCAGCGGATGACACAGCTAGCGACCGAGCTCGGCCGCTGGTCTACAACGCTCTGCCATGGAGCAGGTCGCACCACCTAGACCCCCATCGCTCTCCAACAGACCCCCGACTGCACTTCTATGGGGCCAATATCAAGTCGCAGGCTGCCGCCCAGTAATGTAAATTGTCATTTTGTTTTATACACACACGCACACACACACACACACACATATATATATGGTTTTCTTCTTCTCCCCCATTGTAGACTGCCATTAAACCTGCATACTCACACATGAAAAAAAAAATGAACAAGGGCTAGGGTTTGAGTGAAGGAGGGAAGGAAGAAAATGGAAGAAGCTTTGCATTTGGGTGCTCAAATCTTGACCCTAACCCTAATTTTGAATTAGGGTTAGGGTTGGTCTTGTTAATAAAATAATAGTTTTATGTTGAGTTTAATTTTCATTTAGTAGTGGACTTTTGGTGGGATTTTAAATTTTTACCCACATTCCTTTTAAATGTGACTTTATGGAAAATATCATTTAATGTATTAAATTGAACTTTAGTATAAACTTAGATTCATATGCAATTGATTTAATTGTAAGATTATAAAAAGGGGATAAACTAAATATTGATTTAAACTTAGTGGAAGTTTTGGGTAATCCACTAATGTGTATTTAAATGGGAATTGTACAGGTTAATTTGTCTAATCATTTAATTAATGGAATTATTTAGCAATCAAATAGGATGAGTAACTATACTTAATTATTACCTTTATTTGACCATTATCAGATCATGATAATGGGATGTATTTTAAATTTGATTTATTTAAAAAAATAAATTGCTAAGGGGTTATCGAAGGGTAAATTATTTAGTGGTTATAGTATTGAAGTTGGGATAGTGTTTGATTTAACAAAAGCTGAGATATATTAATGTAATAATTAAATGAGTTTATTTACATAAATCGTTGAAATTAATTAATTGACAGAGATATATAGTATTCAACGTTAGTTTAATTAAATTAGGGTGACAACAATGTTATGTATTTATTAAAATTAAATACACATGGATTAATTCAAGGGGTAAACATAATCCAATAGATATAGTAATTTAATAACTTTCCCATTAAACTCCATTTAATGATATTTGTTAAAGGTAAATTAATTGGAGATAATTAAATACGTCAATATCAATTACTCTGATTAATGCGACATTAAAATCTTTGCATAAGAGGGGAAACTTAATTAATGTAATTGAAATCGAAACAACGATGTACCTCATTAACAAATTTGATTCAGAGTAATGAACCTGATTAAATTTATTAAACTGGATTAAACTTGGCTAATCTTCCTCAAGTGATCATGTTGAGGGATGTTGACAATCATCGTGATCCCCCTCGACCTTAATCAGTTTTATTCGATGACCTATAGAAGTACATTAATACCATCAATGATGTAACCAAGCAAAGAACTTAGTAAACACTTGACCCTATGCAACTGCAAATTTAGTTAATTTAATATGTTCAAAAGAAATAATTAGTTATTGTGTTTTTTGTGTTAACTTTTGGGCATGACAACATGATTGACTCTATCAAAAAAAAAACTTAAGACAACTCCACAAAAACATGGAAAAATAAAATTCAAAATAGAGGCTCCGCCACCATTTTCCTCAAACTTGCTTCTTGTGTCCTCATCCATGTCCTTGAACAAAATTGCCTCTCCCATGACCACGATCTCTTCCATTGTTATTTCTAGTACCTCAACCCCTCCCACATCCTTAGCCTTGAGTCTTCCTTTCTCCTTCGTCTTCCCCATTTCCACACCCATCTGGATCCTAGGTCACTACAATATTCATTCCTTCACCCCTCTAATAGTTGGCCAAATTAAAATTGAGATTGGACTTGTCAAATTCATCCTTCCTCAACCCTAATTGGATTACCAGCTCCCAATCATTTGTTTAGTCACACATTATTTTCCACATTTGCCTCACCTGTGGTCTCCTCCCTTCTCTATTTTCTCCTGCTCTCCACAACAGGAATGGGTGAATGTGGCTAGGGTTACTAGGTACATGCACCCAATCACCAATTTCCATATTGAAACTCCTCCTTGGTTCAACATACTAAAGTAGATCATCCAAGCCAAACCTCCATACCAGTTTCATGCACCTTTTCACTACTCTCTTGACTTCCTCCACAACATCAAATTTTAGCCCCCATGCACAAAATATTGATGAAATATCAGTATTGGTGTATTTATATTCTACAATCAGGTACCCTATGCCCAAAAAACCTCTCACCCTGACTAACCTCCACAAATGCTTGAATATAAAGTTTCCATTCAATTCTCTCTTTTTGTAATTCCAATCCACGGGAAATGTGTGCATTCAATTCCTATACCTTTGTATCACTTCATATATGTTGCAGTCAATCCTTCATAAATGCACTTACCTCATTTTTCCATCACCCACCGTTACCTGAAATAATGCCATAAGAGTCGCCAACTAGGATGATACATCAACACACAATATGTCTACATGTCATTATGTTATGTGCACTACCAACTTTGATAGTGAATCCGAAAGGGCAATTTGAGATTTTGAAATTGCAAAATGTCATCAACTTTTTTTGAATAATTGTAATGATTTTGTCTATTTCCCAAATATGGTATTTTCCATTTGTAATGACATTCACAATGATCTGTGAGTCACTTTAAAGATGCAATTAATCCACTTTAATTTGAGCAGCAATCTCCACCGCCAAGAGGGCCACTTGAGCCTCCACCTCATTATTGGTACCATCTACAAGTTTTTTAGACTCGACTGCCAATATGCTGCTTGTACAATCTATAGCTACACACCTAGCCCTTGACGGGCTCAGATTGTCTTGGGATGCCCAATCAAGGTTGATCTTGATCCAACCATCTTCAAGCTTCTCCCACTCCACTCTATCCCCTTGTATTATTGATAGGATTAACCCTTGGGTGCCCATTAATGAGCCTTCTATTTGTGGATATTAGTGGTTCATTTGGTATTAAGAAAAATATTACTAGGAAAGCTTAGTAAACTATCATAATTAACAATATACATAACTACAATACCATGAATGTAACAACGTAGAATAAGTCAAGGTTGGTTGTATTAATTTATATCCGAATTAAATATTATCTTTGTAATGTTGACACTCCACAAAAATGAGAATATTTAGCATATTTATATCATTTCCTATTTTGTTTTGTGCCCATTTTGATGAGAATATCTTATGATAAGTAACATATGTTAAGCTTGGTTTATGATGTGACTCCTAATTCTACTAAATCCACATTTGTTTATACCATTTTCTCATTATTTTTAAAATTTAATCATCATTACTACATCTTATTCACACTTTATTCCGTGTATTGACTTCACAATTAAAATATACCATTTACATGGTATTGGATATATATTGGCAGATATCCTTTGAAGATGGATAAGTAATCTATGTGTGTGACTACATATGAAATAATGTGTAGTGTGAAGGCTCAAATGTGCAGACAAGTAGAGATGAAATCAATCACATATGTATAAATAAAGAACTATAATCAACATTACATAGAATGCATGTGTACTCAATTCATTCAGTATAATTTCTTGTAATAATTTGTATCGTATCTTTCACTGAAGAAGATGTTATCTTCAGTAATTTGCAAGTATTTGTATCTTTCCCTAAGGTTGTGATGCAGGAGCATCTTGGGTCCTTGGCGATCCTTCTCAACCAAAAATATTTTTACTGCATTTCTTAGTTTGTTCTATGTTGCTCGACATGCTTTCCGAGTTGCCCGGTCATGTTTGTTGTTGTTCGGCTCTTCTTTGGCTGAGTGCACTTTTGCTCGGTCATGCCCTTGTCGAGTTGGTTTATTCTGGGAGTTAGAGTTGTGGCCGACTTCTTCATTTAATTTTTGTGGCTGGATTTATTTGGGATTTGTGTGGACCTAAATATAGGTCTCTCCTTTGGGTTTTGAGCACCGACTTCCTTGTTGGTCTCTTGTATATATTATTTTGTATGTTCTTAGTTTGGTAGAAAGTCTTAGAGAAAGAATGAAAAATGTTAAGATATTGAAGATCTGAGATCTCTGCTGTAAGAAGATCAAATTTTAATACATTTCTTTGTATATGGCCGTAACCAGCAAGGCCTTACAGCCTGACATGTATTAAGTTTGATAATTTGATAATAAAGATCTATGCATTCTCTTCTCCTACTTTGTGTGTTGTTTTACTTCCGCATTGTATATGCAAGCTGGATGGTTTTGGGTGTGCCCTAGGCCTCATCTCCAACCTCCTTGTGTCAGGTGGTATCAGAGTGAGTTGAGATACGTAGCTCCTTCTTGTAAACTCTAAAGATATTTGTTGTAGGGTTGCAGGTTGCGATCTGACCTACAATTGTAGAGAGTTTCAAGATGGTTCATGGGAGAGGAAACATTGATCAAAGTCTGGCTAATATACTTAGATAGATGGCTGCAAGATTGGAAGCTGTTGAGATAGCCCAGCGCAAAGGAAGACATCTTGAAGATGTTAGTGATGATGAATTTGAAGAGGTTCAAGGTGAAGCTGCACTTGCACCTGTGATGGATCAAGAAGAGGAAAGATTCCTGAGAGCTTTGACAAGTTTGAAATCCACACCTCAGTTTAATACTCCTGAGTATAGTGGAAAGTTAGATTCTGATGAATTGATTGACTGGACCACTGAGATGGAAAAATATTTTGAATATGAGAATGTCACAGAAGATAAGAAGGTGAAGATTGCAAGCACAAAATTGAAAGGTCATGCATCCTTATGGTGGGAACACCTACAATTGGATAGAAAGAAGAAAGGTAAAGACAAGATCAAGGTATGGGATAACATGGTTAACAAATTGAAAGGCAAATTTTTACCTAGTGATTATCAGATTAACCTAATCTAGCGAATGCAAAGTTTGAAGTAGAAGGACAAATAAATCAAAGACTATATTGAGGAATTCTACAGATTAGACATCAGATCTGGACATCTTGAAGATGAAGTGGAAAGAGTTGCAAGATACCTGAATGGATTGAGAAGTTCCATACAAGATGAAATCAGTTTGGTCAAAATGGAAGGTATTGAAGAGGCATATCAATTTTCCCTAAAGGCTGAAGAAAAGCTGAATAGAAGATATGAGCAAAGAAAAAGAGGCAGAGGTGGTAGATTTCCTAGAGGAAGAGGTGGACGTCATGGTGAAAACAATATATTTGAACCAAACAAGTCAAATACAGACACTAGTCAAGACAAAGGAAAGATTGAATGGAAAGGTGGAAACTCATACTGAGGAAGAGGCAATTATTCCAGAGGTGGATATAGTAGAAGAGGGTTCCAAGTAACTTGCTACAATTATGGTGAAGAAGGACATAAATCCTTTGAGTGCACACATGCAAGAAAGAAAGGTGGTAACAGTGGAAGAAATGCATTAATCCAAGAGGAGACATCCAATGAACCTGAAAATAACCTCATGATCAGAAGGATACTATGGAGTGAGAAAGATAAGAAAGATCTTGTCAGGAAAATTTTGTTCAAAACTAGATGTAGAGTTGCTGACAAGGTTTGGAAAGTCATTATCGACAGTGGAAGCTCAGAGAATCTGGCATCTGAGGAAATGGTTGCAAATTTGTAGTTGGAGAGGATGAAACATCCAAAACCCTACAAGATCTCATGGATCAAGGATGAGCATACCTTAATGGCGATTGAACAATGTTTTGTGAATCTAAAAATTGGAAAATACTATGATAAGGTGTTGTGTGATATCATGCCTATGGATTGTTGTCATATTTTGTTGGGTAGACCTTGGCAATATGATAGACAAGCTATAAATGATGGAAGGTTGAATAGATATTTGGTTTGGGTTGATGGTAAGATGCAAATTTTGTTACCTTTAATTGAGGAATCTATTGGCGAATTATGTACATCTGTGAAAGTTTTTCTGATGGAAGGTAGACAGTTTGTTAAGGATTTGAAAATATATGATATTTGTTATGCTTTGATTCCTAACAAACCAAGTAAGAATGAAGAAGATGACATATCTACAGAAGTTGAGAAGTTGCTGACTGAATACAAAGAAATCATTTCAGATAATGTACTTGGTGGTTTGCCACCAATCAGAGATATCAATCACTATATGGATCTAATTCCTGGATCTAGTTTACTAACTAAAGCACCACATAGGTTAACACCTACAGAGAATGAAGAGCTTAACCGACAAGTTCATGAGTTGTTGAACAAAGGATTAATCAGAGAAAGTTTGAGTCCATGTGCAATACCTACTATGTTGGCACCTAAAAAGAATGGAGAATGGAGAATGTGCACTGATTCCAGAGTAATAAACAAGATCACAGTGAAGTATAGGTTTCCTATACCAAGAATGGATGACATAATGGATTGTGTGAGTGGAGCAAAGTATTTTACCAAAATTGATTTGAAAAGTGGATATCATCAGATCAGAATTAGAGAAGGTGATGAATGGAAGACTGCTTTCAAGACAAAGGAAGGTTTGTATGAGTGGTTGGTTATGCCTTTTGGTTTAACTAATGCACCCAGTACATTTATGAGGTTGATGAATGAAGTTTTGAAGAAATTCTTGAATAAGTGTGTGATTGTATATTTGGATGATATTCTCATATTCAGTAAGACCAGAGAAGAAAGTTTGATGCATATAAAACAAGTATTGCAGAGATTGAAAGAGGAAAAGTTGCTGATAAATCTGAAGAAGTGTTCCTTCGTGAAAGAAGAGCTTGTGTATTTGGGTTTTGTAATTTCAGCTGATGGTTTGAAGATGGATCCAGAAAAGGTTGAAGCTATACTTAGTTGGCCTACACCTGAGAATGTTATAGAGGTAAGATCATTTCATGGATTGGCAAGTTTTTATAGAAATTTTATCAAAAATTTTAGTTCTATTTGCAATGCTATGACTGAGACAATGAGAGGAGACAAAAGAGAGTTCAAATGGACACATGGAGCTGATAAAAGTTTTGAAGCTTTAAAGTTGAAGGTTGCTGAATCACCTGTGCTAGCCTTACCTGATTTCAATAAGGTATTTCAAGTTGAATGTGATGCAAGTGGAAGTGCAATTGGAGTTGTATTGACTCAAGAAAGTAAACCTATTGCTTTCTTTAGTGAAAAGTTGAATGATGCAAAGAGAAAATATTATGTCTATGATCAGGAATTCTATGTTATTGTGCAAGCTATGAAGAAATGGAGACATTACTTGATGCCAAATGAATTTGTGTTGTATATTGATCATAAGGCTTTACAATATTTGGGTAGTCAAAGAAAGTTGAATCAAAGACATATGAAATGGGTAGAGTATTTGCAGAGTTTTACATTTGTGATTAAGCATAAGAGTGGAGTTTCTAACAGAGTTGTTGATACATTGAGTAGAAGAAGCTCTTTGCTGACTGAAATGAGAGTTGAAGTTGTTGGCTTTGATGACATGAAGAATTTGTATGAAAATGATCCTAATTTTTCAGAGCAGTGGAGAGTGTGCAGAGCACCTAATACAAATCAATCAATTAAGTATGAAGACTATTTCATTCAGGAAGATATGTTGTTCAAAGGAATTCAGTTGTGCATACCAAGAGATTCAATAGGAACTAATTTGATTAAGGAGAAACATAGTAGTGGATTGGCTGGACACTTTGACATTAATAAAACATTGAGTCTGCTGAAGGAGAGGTACTTTTGGCCTCAGTTGTATAAAGATGTTCAAAAATTTGTCAGAAGTTGTGGAGTTTTTCAAGTTGCAAAGGGAGTAAGTCAGAATACTGGTTTGTATACACCTATTATTGTTCCTGAGAAACCTTGGAGTGATATCAGCATGGATTTTGTTCTTGGACTTCCGAGGACAGTAAGAGATGTAGTGCATATAGCAGATCTTTTCTTTAAGGAGATTGTCAGATTGCATGGATTACCAAGGAGTATCATCTCTGACAGAGACAACAAGTTTGTAAGTTATTTTTGGAGAACACTTTGGAAGAAGCTGAATACTGAGTTGAAATTTAGTTCTACATTTCATCCACAAACTAATGGAGAAATAGAGGTTGTAAACAGAAGTTTCAGTAACTCGTTGAGATGTTTAGTTGGAGACACACCAAGCAATTGGGATTTGATGTTGGCACAAGCAGAGTTTGCACACAACAGTTTAGTAAACAAAAGTACTGGAAAGACACCTTTTGAGATTGTTCATGGCACACAACCTAGAGGTATATCAGATTTGAGAGACATTGTTGGTGAAGAAAAAGAAGTTCTGAAGCAGAGGAATTTGCAAATTTTATGAAGATATTGTTAGTAATAATTGAGAGGGGTGGGGGTGTGAATCAGTGGCCTCAAATTAATCTTTAAATCAACCCTTCAACTCTTATAACCACTAATTATTTCTCAAGTTATGTTTGTCCTACAAGATGAATGCCTTGAACAACTTATATCAACTTACTACTTGTCGGATTGCTCTGTTAAACCTTCTTCTTAATGTTTACCGATAAGCAGTTATCCATTTACCAAAATACAATAAATATGTAGAGTATACCGATAAATCTAGAATGAATTATGTAAGATATAAAATAGTAAAGAAATATATCATACACACATATAACACATGGATTTTAACGTGGAAACCTTGTTAAGGGAAAAAAACCATTGGGACCGGTACCCCAAATTTTCACTCTTCTGAAGTGAGCCTTGTTAGGAGCTGTTAACGAACATATTTGTCTTCTTTCCTTTTAAATGAAAATGTATAAAGACTCTATGTTTTTGAAGACAAAGGATTCATCAACAATTGGGTAAGCATAAGAATTTGCCTCCCTCTGAATTTTTAAGGTTCAGCTTCCTTATGAGATATTCAATGAATTACAGACATAAAAAAGTAAATTCATACACCTTTAACCAGAAAGTGTAGAAGGACCACTCAAATACTCTTGGGTATTGAGGTAATCTACAGAGTCAACTAATAGATAGAATAACCATGAAGTAAACAGAGATCTACTAACTACTTCTAAAACAGACAACTTATGAAATAACTCAAGAAAGACAAGCTATAAAGAAACTGGAAGTGACTGAATATAAACAATACATGCACAAATTTAAATGTACCAATTCTCAAAGAAATCAAATACTTTCCAGATTTTGATTCAAAGATCTAAACCATACCATGCATCTGTATATTCATATATTAATAAGATCCAAGTCTGATAAAAAATCAGTCACCAGCTGTTTCAGAAATTTAAGAAAAGCCTAAGCTAAATTTTTACTCAAAACAGAAACTATCTATTTTCTACCTTTATTTTCTAACCCTTTTTCAGTTCAAAGTTCCCCTATTAATAGTTTTGCATCCGAGAGAGCCTCCAGAAAAACCTGGCCTATCGGACACCAAAAGGAAAACCGTTAAAAACCAGTTACATAACTAACAAAAATAGAGTTTCAAAACACGTGCCACTTAAAACATAAAGCAAGGGAAAATGTTGTCCCAAAAATTGCTAACTCCCATTGGGGCCTTCTGACGTGGTAGTTTGTACAAGCTTCCAGGATCGGAACACATTCGTTAACTCTTGGGCTGGTTGGGAATGCAGGTTCTTCAGACCTATCAGCTTCGCCCAAGTCGCGTTCTTTTCCCACCTTAACTCCCTAATTCTCTCCGCCTGCTTTGGCAACTGACCTCTATTCAGCAACAACATAGATTCCACATTTGCAATTCTGGTGAAATCCTGAACCGTCGGCACTTCATTTTCTTTGAGAGCATTCATGGCGTCTGTGAAGATTTTGACCATGGCATTTGCATCTTTGTTACCTCCGTCAATTTTCAAAATACTCGAGGGATTCACTATCTTCATATCTTTAAGAGCATCTGCATGCATATCCAGTACCTCCTTTTCAATCACTTTGACTTGAGAGATCGCAGCTTTAAACATTGTATTTTTCCATCTGAATTTCTACTTCAGGATGAACATCATACAGGGGTCTACCAATTTCATCAGATTCTCAGCTAAGAATTGAGTCACACCATAGTTTTATATTTCTTGAACCTATATGACAATCGCTGCGCATTTCACTTCTTCCATTTCCCAGCTTGGAACTAGGGTTTGAACCTCACCAAGTAACGTTTCTCCATCTAGGTAAGTAGATATAAACCCGCAGATGAAAGCACTCCCTTCATTGATGACATTGTTTATCCAAGACTTCACAATCTCTACCAGAACCTTCCCCTGTTGTATTTGTTTCACTAGCTTTTGGTTTTCAACTGAATTCGAATCAAAATCTTGTGAAGACTGAGCCAGTGGCAGAACTCCATCATCAGCGAGCGAGGAAAGAAACTCAGCCATGGTAGAAACTAGTTGTTTTAATTTACGTTTCTCCCTTCCATCCTTTTGTGACTGCCCGAGCATATGATCAGCTGAGAATTTAAATAAGTGATCCCTAGAATCCCTGTTTAGAACACCAAGTTCCATCTTTGTGATCTTGAAGTCTTCGGCCTCTAGTTCTTGAATTCCCTCTTTAGGCTTGAAAGCGGCTATCTCTGTAGTCACCTTTCCAGTACATGGATCGGTAGATAGCCTAGCATCACTCTTCACTCTTTTTTCTTTGGGGGTCCGAGTAGCATATTTAGTAACAATTTCCTTCACAGGAAGTGAAATGGGTTTGTAACTCTTCCTCCTATTCACCGATTCAGTAAGCCAAGGAGGGACTGAACCAGTGACTATCTGATTGTCGGGGGTTTTTATAGGAGTATTCTCAGCCTAAGGTACCTCTGTATTCATAATAGAAGTCTCTTGTTCTTTTACTTGTTGATCCAGAGAAAATGAAATATCATCATCATTAATATCAACATCCAGGTAGTCGAGCCCTAAAGCTGCCACCTGAGAATGCTTCTCTGATCTTGTTCTCGATCTCGATCTCGGTGTAGTCGGGTGCTTACTGGAAACCACCTTTTTCTTGGGAGATGTAATTACTAGGCTTTTCAAGGGGGGGTTCTCAGATCTTTCCTTCTTCCTTTCTGTTAACCAACTCTCTGTGACCCTAAAAATGGTTCGGGCCCTCAGCTTTATATCATCTTCTTCTTTCCTGTTCCAATCTATGTCCGGGGGAACTTTTGCATCCACGTTGTTAGCCTCTGAACTTGTGGTTTTGGAACTATCTTCTTCCACATCCTTAATATCAAAATTCAACTGCAACATTTTGATCTGTGAAATTACAAGCCTAGAATGATCTCGTCTCCAGATTGCCTCCTCATCACCAAGATCTTCCCATAGGTCTTCCAGGTGCGAGTTGGGTGAAGGATAATTACTTAGGCTTAGAACCTGCCTAGCGAAGCCCTTATTGTCAAAACCCCTTCTTAACTTATAAAATTGCAAGTGAAAGTTCAACAAATTGCTTCCTATCACTGAAGCGTCCATCATATTATTACAGGTTGAATTACCAACTTTAACTGGGAACATAGAAGGCCATTTTTCTTTTGGTAGAGCATTTTTGATAACCACAAACAATTCCCTGCAAACTTCTGCCAAAATAAAACAGTCGAAAGAAAACCTTGGGAGCCTGAGAGGTTCATCATCAAAGCCTCTGATCTGAATGTAGGTGAAACATGGGAATTGGATATACAGGCCGCCATAAGTTTGAATTAGTTTCTGTGCTTCCAATGAAACTCTTTGGTTCGGAACCCCTGCCAATTGTTGACACAATTTACCCAGGAAAACATCATGAACCTTCCTATAATTTTCCAAAATTTTATCTTTCCTTAATAAAGGACAGTACTCATAAATTAAAATATCTTCATTCCAAGGAACGTGTCAGATGGTGGACAAATCCTGTGTGCACACTAAGCAATATATCAAATAAGAGGACATAAAGAATTCCTTCTTAATGGCCTAAGCCTGCTTAAGTTGGTCCCTCAGGGAAATAGCAATGATTTCCGCCCAATCAATATGTTGACCCCCTTCCAAGATTATTTCTATAAAATGAAACATCCACTCCTCATAGAGAAGAACTTGTTCTGAACCTTTAATCTGGTGAAGCAACACTATCAC
>MU223828.1:268086-279863 GCA_018584345.1 Thuja plicata | reverse complement strand
TTTAATTCCTAAATTATCAAAGTTTATTAGCTAAAAATCCCTATGATTAATTAATTTAATTCTAAAGTCCTAAGTGCTTTTAAATTAAATTAATTCCACCCCCTTTAGCTAATATACATCAAAAGGAGTTGAATAGTTATTTAATTGATTGAATAGATTATCCTCAAAAAGAATTCCATAATTCTATATGAAAGGTCACTCATGTGGCAATAATCCACTCTTTTAATTAAATAATTCATGCTTTTTTTGTCTCAATCTCCATTACTGAAAATGAAAAGGCAACTTGTTTCTTTTCAAGAAACTCTTCACCCTCTTTCCATGGCTTTTCTATATATTGGACATCTTTTTCTTCATTTGGGAGGATGAATTGGAGAGCATCAAAACTATAGTTAGATTTTACCTTATTGTTATCATGCTTTTAAGTTTTATTTTGCATAATTAGATTAGTTTCATTTGGATTAATGATATGTTGATTCTTAATGTAATTCACTTACATATTTATTATCTTAATCTCATCATCTTTCAAGCTTTCTAGTTTAATAACATTTCAATTCTAGATTAATGGCACTTCATTTCTAGATTAATTGCATTTTATTTCATAGATTAATGGCAATTTTCTTATCTCTCATGCTTTATAAATCCTCCATGTTAGCAATGGTCAAGGTTGTTGGCTTTCATTCTGAGAGTAAATTCGACATCCCAACTAATTAGGAGGCAACAAGTCGCTTCAATCAAATTTGCAAGATGAACAATTCATGTTTATCTTTGTGAATTAAATGGTTGAGTAAGGACTATGTTGGGTTTGTGCCTGTTTTAGAGGTCACATTCGAACACACAACATTTTGGCACCCACCGTGGGGCAGAAAAATGATTTATGGCCTCATTCTCAAACTTGTTTGACAGTGATTTGAACTCTATCGTACGTCCATATAGCACTAGTACGGAATCTCACGCAACATTTCAGGTCGAACTGCATGAAGTTTTGCTCTTTGTAGCACTCTCTCGCGCGAAGAAATAGAAAGCTCGCGCGGGTCCTGCACTTTCTCACGCGCAGCAAAGCACTTCCTCGCGCGAAATTTAGCAGACAGACATTTAATTTTTAGAATTTGCAATTTGTTGTTATCTTTTTCTGACATTTATTCTCTGTTGTTGATTTCCTGTTTCTGATTTCTGCTATAGCATAACAGTGGTTTGCAAGTTTCTTGTCAAAGATCATAAAAAATTTCTAACAGTTTGCTTGCAGGACGATTGTCGAAGGCATATTCAAAACGTTGTGTTTGTTTATTGTTTTTCCTTCACATAGTTTAAATAGGGATTTGTTAAAATTTTGTAAGGATCCCAATAGAAAAGTAGGGGAATAGGCTCTTCATTACATGAAAGTGATGCCCATGGATGAAACCAAGACCCAGATGTTGCTAGCATGACTGATACTTGGGGAAGCAAAGCAAGATAGCAAATCTTTAGCACTTCTACTTCTTAGGGGATTATGCTCTTCTCTCTTTGAGAGAATCAGAAACCCAAAGACTTGTGGATTTGGTGGAGTGAAACTATCTCGGTGATGAATATTCTTGATGTGTTTGGGTAAGGTGAAAAGGTAGATAAGTATGCTCTTCTCTCTTTGAGAGAATTAGAAAATCAAACCCTTGAATTTGAACCAAGTTGTGTCACCTTTAGAGGGCCTACCGGAAGTTGAGCCTCCAGGAATGACCCAAATGAGTACACACCTATCGTCGGTGATTCCACCTCACTATAATAAAGTCTGCTTTGTTGAGTCTAAAGACTCCAAAGCCATGGTAACTTCTTTCTCATGATTTTGACTATCATCGTGAGAAAGCCTTGTTTGTTGTACTGAGCGGCGCCGCTCCCAGCCTTGCTTGCAAGGGTGTATGACTTTCAAGTGTTGGTGTGGCTGCGAGGCCCCAGATTTGTATCAGAGGCACCAAAGGTTATTGTGAATGGAAGCCCACTAAACACTCTCTTAGTTAGATGCCTACCTGGTTCACCTCCGAAAGAAGACATAATCTGTGCGCAGGGAGAGGGAAGAATCTCTCCCCTAGATTCTCAACATAGGTATGCACCTGGATGCTTGAAGTGGTATATGATGTTGGCCCCTACTTTAAGGGTAACCTTTGAACATATATACTTAGTCCTTGGAAACACCAAAAACACAGGCGCTCCCTCGAGGGTGACACTGCTGTGTGAGGTGCACGCATACACATAAGACAGCGGGGCACAGATTTTGTCTTCTCCACCAATTTCTTTTGTAGGGATAACTAAGTGTTTGTTTTTTAGTCTTAAACTGTCCAATCATAATCAAACAAAGACTCCCATGATTCTGCCAAGTTGCTTTGTCCTTGGTAGAATTCTTTACAACTACTACTTGTGTCACTACTGCTTGATTGAAACTTCATGTTTGTTAACGAGTGCTTGTCACCTTGAAACTGAGATTGCTGATTTGTATCATCATAAAACTGCCCTGAAACTGAAAATTTTGTCAGAGAACAGTCCTCACTGTGTCTCAAAATCTGGTTTTTATCTCGAAAATTGAGTCTGTTTATCAAAATTTAGGGTTTTCTCGCGCGAACTTTCAGAAACCTAGCACTTTCTTGTGCAAGCTGGCATTTTCTCTCGTGAAGTTGAGCACTTTCTTGCACGGCGCGGTACTTGCTTACACGAATCTGTAGTCTGGCATTCAAAATAGTGAGCTTTTTCCCGTTAACTAGTGAATTTTCTGCCTGATCTGAATTTTGTCTGGGGTCTGATTGCTTGTTTCCCTATTGCCTACAGTCTGAAACTGATTATCTTGAGTTGCAAACTGACTAATTCTTACAAAGCAAGCACATTAAGACAATCTTACAATGTCTAAAATCAAAGAAGAGATTCTTAGGGAAACTTTATGGAAACAACTTCAAACTTTGGAATCTGAACTCTGACGATTAAAGGGGGAAAAAGATACTTCATCCGACGAATCCTTATTAAGATCAACCTATCCTTTGCCATTTGATCACGATTCTCACATATCTCCACTTTCTTCCAACATGGATAAATCTTGGTATGATAACCCCAACTTTGATCAAGAATAATTTGATGACAATCCCAATTTTGATCCAAACCAGTTTTATGACAATCCCAACTTTGATCAAGAGCATGTAAAGGAAGCCATGACCACATCAGATGAGATCCATTTCTTTTCGCAAAAGAAGGATATTGCAAGTCAAGAAGTGTCTAATTATCCTTCAGAGAGAATCTTTACTCCTTTGGGATAGTCTTATGAATCAACATTGGAAGAACTTCTTGAGAATGACCTCATCACATTGCCTAAAATCACGTTAATTGGATCAACATTTTTCAGTAACTACTGTGCATATCATCGACACAATAAGCATGAAACTTCATCTTGCATGGAGTTGAAACATAAAATCCAAGATCTCATAGATGATGGAATAATCAAAGTGGAAAATCCTAATGAATCACCTAGTGAAGATACTAATCTCAAGCATGATCAATATCAGGAGCCTATGTCTAGCAATGGTTCCCATCTCTCATCTACTTCTTCCACCATTCCTCCATCTCCTAAAGCTTCATCAGCTCTGTCAAAAACTGAACCTAATGATGACTATGTCTACCCTCAAGGACTACCTCTAAAAGAGATCCAAGCTAATCTGCATACGACTGCAAGTCCTTCTGACACTTCAAAGGTCATAGACTGCAAGCTTCCACGTGCTTCAACGCTTATCATTCCTATTCCCAATGACTATCCATCAACATGTCAAGAATCCCATATGCAGGTCAAATCTCCTACCTCTTCCTTAGAAGTGGCTCCATGTCAAGAGTAGAATCCACAATGTGAGGAAACAAATATCAGTTATGATCAAGATCAAGACACCATCCATCTTAATCCAATGGTTGACTAGTGTCACATATCTCAAGAATCCTATGATAATTTTGTCATCCCCTTCCATCTCTTCCAAGAACATCCTCTATCTCCCAAGAAAGATCAAGATATCATTTCTACCATCTCTAATGAACCTATTGAAAATCAAGAGAAAGGTACCCTTTGTACACTGTCTAAAGATCCTTGTCAAGATCAGAACATCCCTTCATCTCCATGTCATGCTCTTCCATATCCGCCTCAAGAAAACATAGTTCCTCCAAATCCCTTCTAAAAAATAAATCCCTTGAAGCTTCAGCTGCTCCTATCAAAATTGCTCCTATCAAAGTTACTCATGCACCTATTGAAATAAAGGTGAATCCAAAAGAGAAGAGCCTTGGTCATGCATCTCCCTCTAAAGATGTTGATATCCCCTCCACACTTTATATCCCTCCATTTAAACGTAAGCATCAGCCTTCTCCATCTTCCAAATCCATCCTTGGTCCTTATATCCCAAAGCTTAGACCGTCAAACCTTCCATCTATATTGGGTCCTTATGTCCCTCCACCTACCATGCCTATAAATACTAGCTTTTCATCCACTTACCCTATCTCCTATCAAGATCAACAAAGACATGCATCTTTGAAATCTCCCTATCAACCCCTCCATATGAACCAGTCATATTGGCCCCATTCATCCACAATTCCTAAGTCTTTTGGAAGCAATTTGGATGTGCAACGAAGAAATCATAAATATAAGAATCCACTTACATATGAAGATCACTATGTCCCATCTAATCGACATGTGACTACAAATAAAAAGGAAATAATCAAGAGACCACAAAGGTCCACTGAGCAAAGAACCAAATCAAAGAAAATATGGGTTCCTAAATCCATTATGAAAGATTCTAAATCATCTGATGCAAATAGAAAATCAAATGCTATATGGATTCCCAATTCTCTTCTCAAGGACTTGCATACAAAAAGAAAAGCAAAAATTATGTGGATTCCCAAGTCTCTCTTAAAAGACTTGCACCGAAAGGAACAATCAGAGTTGGCATCCAGGCTTCCAAAGTCTTCCACTTCATCTCCATCTAAACATCTCCCATCTTTTGACTCCATCTTGGGTCCTCGCGTATCAAGATCCATATCCACTCATCCATCAACCTCTCAAACTATTCCATCCACTTTTATTTCATTCGTCCACTACCCTTCAAGGGGTGTGTCAATGTTGATCTTGTCACCTACTATCCTTCCATATTGGGTCCTTACATTCCTTCTTTTTCTCTAATCCAATCCATTGCATAAAATCTTGGCCTCCATCTTCCTTATCCTCCATTTCATCACCTTATCAACATCTTTGAGCATACTTTCAGCGGCTGTGACCTATTATAGCATATCTTTCAGAGGAGCTCTATCCAAAGAGCAAGAAGCTTAAAGTTCCTACATAAATTCAAAAAATAAAAAATAAAAAATAAAAAAATAATAGAAAAAAAAAATGAAAAAGTGCCTTGGTGAAAACCTGGTAAATAGGCACCTTGGTAGCAAAAGTAAAGATAAATCAATCTGTCCTATGGTGAAAACCACTTCTTGTGGCGCCTTGGATAAGTACCATGATGAAAACCTGGCAAACATGCGTCATGCGTAATTCCTCCTACTTGCACTCTTCACTTGGTGGCAAGTTCCTTCCATGTCATCTTCTCCCATCACATCTTACATCTAGCTAGCTCGTGAACATCCATGTTCCTTCTGCTAATCTTGACAAGGTTGAGCCTATCCATGAGCATCATGCATCCTGACATTCATGATTCTTTCCATCAACCTATTTACTTTCTCTCATGCATGCTACCCTATTGTGATCTTGCTTATCCCAAGCCTATCCTTCCTATCTCTATGCATTCTTATCATAATCAAAAAACATGCGCTTATACCTCCATCACCCCTTATCCTAATTACGCTTTTATAGCTATGTCCTATCCAAAGTTGACCCCTTGGTCTTGATCAAAATTGAAAAAATATTTCTCCAAAGTCTCTTGACATGTCCACTCTTTTGGACCACAAGCTTTCATGACATCAGGTCATTATCCTATATGCTCTCTAGCACTGCCCCATGAGCCTACATTGCTATATTCTTTTTTCCCTAGCTTGGGTAATCTTGAAGAGACTGTCCTTGAGGGTCGCATTCACTCTCTTCATCCATCATTAGCTATTCGTCTCATATATCAGTGTTCTAATCCATCTGCAATGTCCTACACCTTGCTAGACATTGGGTCAAACCATTGTGATCTTGCTTGAGATTGAGTAATCTCTAAAAATCTAAAAATTGTAAAATCTCTAAAAATTCTAAAAATCTCCTGCTTTCCTGCTTTAGTTTGCTCATGCATTTGCTCTTAGATTTCGTTCGACTTCACATGGATTGAAACTGGTCACACTCAGGGACATCTTCCTAGTCTAGGGGGCATTGTCCTATCTTTTGGAGTCTTTCTTCTCTTCGCATCAGTCACTAGTGGTTCTCACTGCGTCTGCCTACTGATGCCTAGATCTCGTTATCGATCTTTTTGCTTGAGAATCTCTCTTACGACAGTCACCAGTGGTTCTCACTGAGTCTGCCTACTGTCGCTATTACTGAGATTTCTCCTATCGACTCGCTATCTACATGTTCGACTTCAATCTGTTTGTTACATGGGGGCATGGTTCCCCACTTTGATCGCTCTGCGATTTACACTTGAGTCAATAATCTTGTTAAAGGGACAACTATCTACTGACACAAACTGATGTTTCTCAACACCTTAATCAAATAGTGTTTTTTAACACTCTCTTTGGACACATCTGTGTTTTTCAACACACATTGGATATATCACACGTAAACATCTCTCGATAGCAATCAAACACAATGCACTCACAAGCACAATGGTGTTTTTCAACACCCCAAACATAGACACATTCGTAAGCCTTGAAACATGCTGAACTGTGATTGACTCTTTCTTTGTTGTCTGTTCTCATGAATTTCACTGATATTTTCTTTGTCTACTACCTGTGGGTGTGGTTTCGATGATCCGGCAATGTCAAATAAATAGGGTGTATGTGATAAGAGCTTTTGCATTAAGGTGGAAAAGCCTCACATCCCTCAATCTTATTTATTTGTACGCCAAGGGGAGGTTGTAACTATCTCCTTGACTGTTATTGCTCTATTTGTTTACTTGCAAACTCTTACTATATCAAACTAGAAACAATGTTCAGGTCACCTTGGCTTTTGTGCCCTGGTGCTTATGTTTGTTTCCTATATTTTATCTGATGAAAGTCATATTCATATCCTTATGGTCGCAGCGGCACCAGTAAGGATTGTATTGACTCTGATGATCCAAAAGTACTCGATGATGATTATACGATGAGTCCAACAACCAAGTCCTAGGGTTGCATTTAGCTTAGGCTTGCATTTGCATTGTAGGCTTGCAAAGCGACAGTTTTGGTGCTCTCTTCATTGTCTTCTCATTCTTCAAAGGTCCTCATCTTTTATCATTGCTTCCTCTCGACTGCACAAGTGTTCAGTCCTCGCTCTTGATCTTCGTTCGTATTCTTTTGGTTAGTACATGTTGTATATTGCGATATCCTACATGAGATGATTAGTACCATTGCATTCGTTGCATTGCATTCATTTCCAAAAAATACATTTCATACATTCATATATCCATAAACATGTGCATCCATTATAAGCATAAATCAAATCATACATAACATTTATCCATCTAACATCTATCATTGCACTGCATTCATACATCAATAAAACATGTGCATAAACATTTGCATATTCATCCATGGCATACATTTCTACATCTAAATCATATAAGAAACATCTCATAAGACATACACATTTAAAGCAATATATAAATAAGTACAATGATGCCAAAATCAAGCTCATATATATATTGATCGGTTAGATGTACAAAGGTGCTACTCGAGCACAATATATCAAAATGGTGGTACAATATGTATGTCAGGTATCTCATCTAACCACCCGGCGGAGGTGGAGGGGGTGGCATACCCTGCTGCTGAGGAGGTGGTCCCGGTGGAGTGGCCCGTGCCCCAGCATACTTAGAAAATGGCTGAATCTGATCTGCTGCCTCAGGAATTGCAATCGTGTAAGCAACATAGTAATAAGATGCCTAAGAAGCCTCGTACCTCGTCTCTATCTGTGATCTAGCTAGTGCCTCCCGTAACTCTTAGATCTCTCGGTCTTGCTCAGCTATCCGAGTCTCCTGAACAATCACCTGTGTATGGAAGTCATCTCGCTCCCTCTGTGACTGTCTAGCTCTCTCTCGGACCCTCTGGAGAGCCTCCTGCAACTGGGCTACCTGTCCGCCTGCCTGTGGATCAATTGAAACAACATCAGCCATGACGGTGTCCTCTCCCTGCTCAGTGGCTCTATCTTGACTTCCACTGGGCCCGACACCTACATCTAACCACATGGGTCTAATAGGGATATTAGTCTGGGAGGTCCTCGGTTGTACTACCCTCTCTTGCTGTTGTAAGGGTGGCTACTATACCTGTGGCTGTGGAGGTACCTGCTGCTGTGGTGGTGGTTGTACCACCTATTTTACATGAGGAATCTGACCAACAGGAGTTGTATATCTGGGGAATGGATGTGCTAATATGTGGTCTCTGTATACATGTGTCATACCTGCATTCATCACCCCAACCATGTAATCCCACCTAGTTGGTGGTACTCGAGCATCTATCATACTCCGGCCCCTGTCGAGCTGTCTCTGCCAACCCTTCTTCATCTCATCGACGAATCAGGTGTAAGTACAAAACTCCTGAGAGACATCCTGTGGTCTCCTGAACTGGCGCAACACTCGCGTGAACAAGAAGCGCTCAATGATACTAATGGTACACCCAATCAAAGGACATGAACAGAACATATATGACAACTCATGTCGTGCATCATCCCACACCTCTGTGGCTATCCAAGGCCGCCATATGACTGCTACCATGTCATATATCTAAGCCCGCCACTGCTCTATCTTACCCAGCGCGAGTTGGGTCATAGGACCTGTGTATCTATATATGTACGACTCTAGAGGCTGCCGCGTGTCATGGAATATTGGCTTGCATATGGGAAGGTGCTCCCAGGCCCAGATCTGAAGAATGACGACTCCAGTCGCCATGGTTCGTGCACCTCGATACACAATCTCGTGCATCTCATGGTACATCTGAGCGAGCATACACTGGCCCCATCCGAAAGTAACTATAGGTGTGGCTAGCATCCTCTGTAACATACCTCCCCAACCGCACTCCAACTCATACTGACTGTAATTAGGAACCAAGTGGAAACTCAAGAAAAGTGCCAACACAATTGCCAGTGGGTGATCTCTGTCGTAGCTGCGAATCAAATCCTCCCACGAGATGGCCCGACCCATCACTAGATCGTCCTGAAAGACTACTCTCAATGCCAATGTACCTGCTCTTGGCTGAGTGTCATACTCCACACGAGCTCCATGAAAAGGCACTCTCAGAATCTTGTAAATATCCTCAGGAGTGACTGTCATCTCCCCCTGTGGCAAGTGAAATGTGTTCATCTCCGAATGGAAACGCTCGACCAGGGAACCGAGTAAACTGTGATTTACTTGAATATCAGGTGCATCACGAAGGTATGATAATTTAAGCCCATCAATATGAGCACCATCAGCGTCTGATAACCTCTACAGTAACTCACCCATGACAGGATGATGTGACCAGAACCCGATATCTAGGAAGTCAACCTGCAAAGCAAGTGACGAAATTGGATTAGTACCTCAACATGATGATGTTTGTCAAAGCAAAGACAACTATGGACCTATCCTACACACAGTTCTGAGGTATTACAACTGGCTGACTCTGTGACATAAAAAATGATAACTTTTTGAATTGAGCAAGTTTCCCATGCGAGGAAACTCTTTTCCCGCGCGAGCTTTCTGACTCGCGCGAGATAGGATGTCTTCCCGCACGAGATTCCTGAAATCTCGCGCAGTGTAAGCGCGTACTTTGCGCGAGCACAAGGGAGGGACCTGCGCAAGGAATCACTGACTTGTGTGAGGAATCTGATTCCTCACGCGAAAGGCGATTGACACCGGCGCAAGGAAATTGTTCCCTCGCGCGAGATTGGACGCGACAGACCCTAAAAAGCTTAAAAACATGCTAAAATGCATTAAAATTGATAACAATTTGAAATGCAGGATAATGTATCGAATACTTACAGGTGCGTCATACTTCGGTGGCTAATTGTGTCGTTGGGAGCGCTCAAATCAGTGTGTGTGCACGAGAATGTTATCAATGTCAGCTGGAGCTCTTGCCATCGCTAAATTCAAAGGTGAATAATGATTTGAAAATGACCCCTCCGGGCATTATATAGCCTTTGACCTAATTTTTCAAAGTGCTCCATTTTTTGCAAAAATTGTACCCTTGGCTAAATGGACTGTTCTAAATCCATTTTCGTGATCGAAATCAAAATCTAACACTCCTAAGAAGCTTGAAATCACGTTTTAAAATTTTTCGGACTGACGAGATCGAACGCTTGTGCAATCAATTTTATGACGTTGCTTTCTTGTCAGGATCATCTCTTGTTATCATTTTCTCGGCTTCTGTAATCTTTTCATCAAAGTCAACTCTAGTCAATTCTGGTCAACTATGGTCAAACCTAATCAACAAGAATTTTTGATCGCTCTAAATCGATTCTGTCTTCTCTTGATCTATCTCTGGCTTTCTCTGGATCTTCGATCTTATTTCTATCTGCGATTTCTCGCTCTCATCATTATGATGTGTCATCTTTCGATTTTGCTCCCGAGGGGGCAGGATGATTGCATCATTAAATCTTTTCGCATCATTCTTGAATCAGTCTGATCTGAATCAAAAATCCCCATTGCTAGGGGCATCTCATCACTTGGGGCATATTCAGTTTTTTGTACCTTATGGTCAAAATTGGATATTCCATGATATTGAATCTCTAAGGGCATCTTGATGTCTCGCATCTTGTCATCTATCTTTCTAGGTATCTGAGCAATCTAAATCGGATCCTCAAGGATCAAGCTTTGTTCTGGAGATGATTCTTGAAATCTCATTAGGTATTAGGGCAATCTAACCCTAATTCCTGAAAGTTATGCTTCATTCTGAAGATGATTCTCAAAATCTCTTTAGATCGTTATCTAGGCAACCTAACCTGGATCTCGGAAGGCTAACCTTTGTATTGGGGCAATCTAACCCTGATTCGGGAGATAGTCCTAGATCTTCATCAGCTATCAGCGGACATTGGGGCAACCTAACCCTGATTCTGATCTTCTCTCGGATGATTCTGCTTCTCAATCTGATTGGTGTCTAGGCAACCTAACCTAGACTTCCAAAATCTTCATCTTCACATCAGACTATTCTTTGAATAAATGTGTTGCTCGCACATCAATTCAAAGAGGGGCAAAATGTAACACCCCAAAATTGGCACCTTATAATTCCAATCAATTTTGGTGCGTTCCTTCAATTTCTCATCATCGAAGTCCTATTGTACTAGGCAAATTCTCTTCCTATTTGACTTTAATTGACTTAGTCTCAAATGCAAAAAACCTAAATTTGCATAAATCTAACACTATATTTAATTCTTAAATTATCAAAGTTTATTAGCTAAAAATCCCTATGATCAATTAATTTAATTCTAAAGTCCTAAGTGCTTTTAAATTAAATTAATTCCACCCCCTTTAGCTAATATACATCAAAAGGAATTGAATAGTTATATAATTGATTGAATGGATTATCCTCCAAAAGAATTCCATAATTCTATATGAAAGGTCACTCATGTGGCAATAATCCACTCTTTTAATTAAATAATTCATGCTTTTTTGTCTCAATCTCCATTCCTGAAAATGAAGAGGCAACCGTTTCTTTTC
>MU223828.1:236497-260322 GCA_018584345.1 Thuja plicata | reverse complement strand
TTGTTCTCTCATCCTGATGATGGATCACGGAGTGTGATCCGAAACGTTGATGCTTAAAAACGCACACAATCAAAACCAGAAATCTAGCTATTAACTCAATGGATTGTGGAAATCTGATCGATTTAATAAAATCCTAATGTTACATGTGTTGCTCTTTTTGTTTCAGTTATTTACTTATGCACATAAATTAAATGGAATGAATGATCATTAATTGGTTAAGTTTTTGTGCAAGTTGATTCACCCCCCACCCCCCTCAGCATCCGAAAGTGTTCAACATGCATATAGTAGAATACACATTTCAAAAGGGCGTTTCCATCTTTAATAAGTTTAATGTCCTTAGATCCTACAACAAGATTTGTAAAATGAATAATTTTTTGATGATAATTGACATTAGAAGAAAAAAATGCATAAAACATATGTAATCAATGAAATATATTTATACAACCAAACAATCAAAGTTCATAGTAAATTGAATTAAATTAGTTATATGGATGAATCAAAGCCACTTTGAATGCATTGAAGTAAACTTAGGTGAAATACAAGTATTGTATTTGCTTTATGTAGATATTAGCTAGAATTCATGGTTTGAAGAACTTAATAATTGTTCCTAAATAATGAAAATGAGTGGTAAGAGTTCATTGACATATTATTTCACATTTTCTATTTGTGGATATTACTGGTTCATTTGGTATTAAGAAAAATATTACTAGAAAAGATTAGTAAACTTTTAGAAATAACAATATATACAACTACAATATGAAGAATGTAATGGGGTTGCAAGCAAAGTGGGCTTAACCTCGGAGGAAACTCCATGGTTAAGTGAGCTTGAGCTGGAGTATTATTGGGATAGGTAACCTCCCAGGAAGTCTGGGAGCTTCAGCTCTGTGAGCATCACCTAGATGCAATGAGTGTTAAGTGTTCAATTCATTCTCATGAGAGATGGGTTCTTGTGAACCACTACTCATACAACATGGGTTAGTGAGTTTGACTCAAAACTACATAGTTGAATCCTTATAGCAATATCACAATATATAACAAGTCAAGGATGGTTGTTTTAAAATTTTCAAAATCAAATATTATCTTTATAATGTTGACATTCGACAAAAATGATTTTTTTTAACATATTCATACTACTTGTTATTTTGTTTTGTGTCCATATCTTAATGATAATAACATATCATATACTAAACTTGGCTCCCCATAATTCTACCAATTCCACTTTTGTTTGTACCATTTCTAATTTTTTGTTAATGATTTACTCATCATTACTACACCCTTTTTACATTTAAAGTTCCTTTTCAATTGAAAAAGGAAAAACTTTGTATTTCATATGTGCGTATAAAATAAATAAATACAATCATGTCTTTCAATAAGGTGAATTTTTATTATTTATTTAAAAATTATAGAATAAGGTGAATGCTAGTAAATGCCTATATAGATGTTTTTAAATAAATGGATTTGTTTATTTGGGCTCTATTTACCCTTGTAGAGATGAAGAAGGTAGGGTTTTAGAAGGCACAAAGAGAAGAGGAGAGAGTCGGGGGAAGTAGTGGGAACAGAGCAAAGCAGGGTGGGCAGAGCAGGAGAGAGAGAGAGAGAGAGAGAGAGGAGAAGAAAAGAAGAGCGAGCAGGAAGAAGGATGAGCAATCAGAGGGCGGTGTCGTTTCTGACGAATGTGGCGCGGACGGCGTTGGGGTTGGGATTGGGGGCGAGCGTTGTGAATGCATCCCTGTACACTGTGGACGGAGGGGAGAGGGCGGTGCTGTTTGACAGGTTCGCGGGAGTGAAGGAGGAGAGTGTGGGGGAGGGGACGCACTTTCTGGTGCCATGGTTGCAGCGCCCCTACATCTTCGACATCCGCACCCGCCCACACACCTTCTCCTCCGTGTCGGGCACCAAGGATCTTCAAATGGTGCATCTCACGCTTAGGGTTCTCTCGCGCCCCGAGGAGGAGCATCTGCCGCGCATATTCCAGATGCTCGGCCTGGAGTATGACGAGAAGGTGCTGCCTTCCATTGGCAACGAGGTGCTCAAGGCGGTAGTGGCACAGTTCAATGCGGACCAGCTGCTCACAGAGCGACCCCGCGTCTCGGCCCTCGTCAGGGACAGCCTGGTGCGCCGGGCCCGGGACTTCAACATCGTGCTGGATGATGTGGCCATCACTCACCTTTCTTATGGAGCGGAGTTCTCCAAGGCGGTGGAGCAGAAGCAGGTGGCGCAGCAGGAGGCGGAGCGATCAAAGTTCGTGGTGGCCAAGGCCGAGCAGGAGCGCAGGGCCGCCATCATTCGCGCCGAGGGCGAGAGTGATGCTGCCAAACTCATCTCCGATGCCACCGCCAGTGCTGGTACCGGCCTCATTGAGCTCCGTCGAATTGAAGCCTCGCGAGAGATCGCCAACACTCTTTCCAAGAGCCCCAATGTTGTCTATCTTCCAGGTGGGAACAACATGTTGCTTGGTCTCAATCCAAACTCTTTCTCTGGTACTCGCTGATGCTGATGCTGATGCTGATGCTACTCTTAATCTTAATGTACACCTCTTTCATTTTTTATCTCGCTTTTTCGGGCTTTTTTGATTCTGGGATTCCTCGAGCAAACTACAAAACGTCCTTCAAGTGTGCTGTTCGGTATTCTCTTGTAATGTTGCTTTTTCGCAAATTTCAAAAATTAAGCAACTTTTTCAAATTTTCTTTTCATGAAAGGACTGAAGGTGGAGACTGCATATTAATTTTGAGTTGCCAAATAAGTATTCATGTTCAATTTTAACTGGAGGTTCTGCCTCCAGATAATTGTTGATTGGCCAATTTATAAACATGTTTAGTTTACTTTTTTTTTTTGTCAATTGGTTGGGAAAAACGCAAAAGCACAGTAAAATTAGCCTTTTACGGTAGTATTTAGCAATATTGGTGGGCTGTAAATGTTTCAGTCTCTCTTTGAATTATAAGGCGTACTTCTGTGTCAAGGAATTCTCTTTGCAATTCTAGGAATTTATACATATCAATTGGAATGTCCCCAATATAATTTTTTTGGTATTTCCCATTTTCTCTCTTCTTTTTTCTATCTCTTTGAAATCATGCAAACTGATATAGTATAGATATAAGAAGCTACAGCTACTTATGATGACCTTGAACAGCAGCAGTCAAATAGAACTTACAATATAGGAAAGTCAATTTATTTTATTCACCCACAGCATTGGATAATCAATCAAAATTACATAATAATAGATACCGACAAACTGAATACTCTGGAGATCTGGAACATTTTTAGATTGACGACTGGATAATGAATGTTGTTAAATTGCGGGCGGATCTTCTGGTATCTCAAACTTCATCCATGTCCCATGGATGATCGGTAGATCTTTCTTTAGTCAAACTATGTGTGATCCTGGCCAGACCTGTAACCCTAGAATGGTGCAATCTATTTGCAGTCAACTTCTATTCATCTGCGGAACCCACCAATAAATGGCAGTAGGGTTGCTGCAATTTCTTCTTCTGTGGCTTGCTACTCATAGTTTGGTGTGGTACGGCTGTGATGCCGTCACTAGCTGGTTCAGCCCAGCGAACAGTGACAACTCAGTGAAAAGTAGCAGGGATAACTCTGGAATTTTAGCAACAAACCCTCCCAAAATTAGCAGATCTAAACCCTTTGACACTGGCAAATGAAAATGATTTCAATTTTTTCAACCCCTGAATGGAATCACCTCTAATGGATAAGAGGGTTTCCTCATCAAATCCACAAATGGAGTCCAAGAAGATTTTCATCCTCTTAGATCTTTATTTTATTTTTTAATTTTAATGTTCATAATGTGGTGTGGTAAGGCTAGGATGCTGCCACTATCTGGTTCAGCCCATCAAAAAATTGACAACTCAGTGAAAAGCAACAATAATAAATCTGGAAGTCTGGCAATAAACCCTCTTAAATGAGCACATCCAATCCTTTTAATACTGTAACAAGCACTGTAGCAAATAAAAATGACTTCAATTTCGCAATTAGTTTTACACGAATCAGAACAATTGTGACCCTGGGATGGTCGCGCTTAATAGATAAGAGGGTTTTCATCATCAAATCCACAAATGGAACTCACGAGGGGTATTGTTTTCTTAGACCTTTATTTTATTTTTTATTTTTAAATATTAAAAAAATATTTTATAATTTAATATTAGTATTTAAAAACATCTTTTATTTTAATCAAAAATATATTAATAAATTGCCTCTAGAATTAGAAATTACCAGACCTAACTTAAAATAATATTAATTAGTTATTTTAATCCAGCCCACAGACTGAGGTGGACAATGGAAATTGAAAATTAGGTTTGCCCTTGCCTTGATTGAGATATTTCGTCTATTTTATTTATTGGCCAGAGGCCTATTAAGAAAGAGGAAGTTGAGTAGGACAAAAAAAGGTTGAAAGAAGCAATGGGCTGACAATGGGCTGTTTTAACATTTCAACTACCACCTATCACTTGGTTTACTTTGTTCGACATTCTTGAGTGGTAGCATTACTTTTTCAATTATTTATTCAATATAGTTTTTGGACATGATATATGAACTGAAGCTTTTAACTCTATACAGTAAAGCTTTAGCCAGGTTTGCATGCTCATCTCTTTTTGGGCAGCTTTTCTTGATTTCAAGAGCAGGACAAACAAATATAAATTCAGGTTTTTAAACAAGCAACAGTTGTGCAAGAACAAAAAAAAACTTAGAACAACAAACTACGTGGTTCACTGTAATGGTTGCGTTCATGGGAAAAGCTTGGGGAACTCTGTTTTTATTAACTTTGTTACAGTTACTGCAGCATATGCATATTTTGCATATCACATTACCTGCACTATTTGAAGTCTCCAAAGCCAATGAAGAGACAACAGAGAGACAAGGAAGTTGAACAGTTCAAGACCGTTGGACTTCACAGCCAACATCTTTTACCGGCTGACACTTGTAAATTTTGTATGTCTGTTTGGCCATCTATTCTTGATTTTTTTCCCGAATTTAAGGAGGATACCGATACATAATGCCACACTTCGAAATGCAAGATATTATTTTCATCAAAGTAGGCTTTACAGGGTTCCCAAAGGCTATATATTATATTGTAAATTTGTTTGCCTGGTTGGCCAACTACTCTTGAATTTTTTTTTCCAATTTTAGATGGATACATACGGGCACGCTGTTTGCAAAATGCAAGATATTATTTTCATCAAAGACAGCTTATACTTGTATGATGTTTTGGACATATTAGGTTCCAAGTTTAATATTAAGTTATTCCAGGACCCAAACAGACCTAGACTATTTTATCGAGTTGTCTTATGCGATGCACTTTTTTCATGTGTTCAAAGTTTGCTGGGTCTATTGTTGTCAATTTTTTTGTATTTAGCAGAAGGCACATTCTACCTTTTCTTGACTTCTTCCTGAAAAGGCTTTTCCTTGACATTGCAACTTATTTATAATGTCTATGCTACGGTACACTTAGGGCCGTATAAGGTACATATTGAATGTTTCTTTTCTGTTTTGCTTCTTACAATAGTACAATTTGTGGAGTGGGATTTGGCATAAGACTTATTTTCTGAGTGTCACATTCTGTCTTTGACTGGTTCTCTCTCTCTCTCTCTCTCTCTCTCTCGTGTAATGCTTAGATTAGTTTTTCTATTTCTTGTTCTTCAAATTCATTAGAAGATTACTGGGAAGATTCTTCATTTTCTTATGGGGGTTTAGCTGTCTTTGCTAGTAATATGTAATGGAACTGTTAAGGGTTCAAGAACTCTAGTGTATGGCTCTGTTCAGTAGATTTTAGAATAGTAAAATAGGGACCGTAAGCCTGTAAAGCAAAAGATTTGATGCCGATAAATAACATATTTGTTGCAGTAGAATATATTTAGTGCAGCCATATTCACTATTGTAAAATCAATTTACTTATATGGAGTGGTTTAAAGAAAAATCAGTATGTGAAGGAAATTTCTTTTAACTGAAATTGTGATTATGCTGAGAGCCGGAAAGATAAGCAATCTCTCATGAACTTTTGGCCCACAATGATCCAACCTAAGAAGCATTACCATTTTAATGTGCTAGTCTATTTACGGCAGATGTTTCTACCTGGGCTCTTTTGGCCCTTCAACTTTTGCGTATAAGACAATCATTCTAAATACATCCCAGAAAGATTGGTAGCGGTGAAGAGATTTATTGATATGAAGTACCAGAGATTTATGTAAAGTACCAGAGAAGAGCATGTCAGCAAGTAAATTTGTCCGTTAAGGAGTTTCTAAGTTTGACCGTCATTGTCTTTCAGACAAGTTTTTCCTTTTGATTGTTAAATTCAAGCTGGGATTGCTTGCCAGCAGCTGTGTTCTCAGAAGCCTTTTGGATCTGATTTTAGTATTTTAATTTTTTCTTCAGTCCTCTAACTTTTTGTCTAATGACGGGAGACGCAGTTGTGTCCTCTTCCACCACTTGACCGTCAGTTGGGGCTAGAGCTGGACTATCTACTTTTCGGTCTTCATTAATTAACATTAAACTTGCTGACTAAAAAGAAGTTGGCAAGTAATTTTTTTTACCAAACCTAGGGTAGTGAATTGACTCTTATTTGCAGTAGTTAATTGAACCTACCTTCAGTTGTTGCTCTGTAGCAATTTAAGTGCTGGTTGTTGCAGTATAGAAGTGTTTCACTGGTGGCATCCTGCAATATCAATTTCTTTATTGGAATGTTTTACTCTACCGGCAATGCAGCCCTCAAATTCCTCTTTTGAGCTACCTACCAAAATGCAACCTAGAATCAGCAGAATCAGACGAACATGTCAACCACTTTCTTCAAGAACGAGATATGAATGTTACCATGCAATTTTGATCTCGCTGGCTCTTTTAAGAACATATACCTGCTCTTGTTAGGATCTTACATGATATCCAGGTCCAGTTTTGTCCAGTTTTGTCCGCTGCGTGTGCACTTTGTTCTAGCAGCGACCTACTTGCTGAAAGCTCGCTACCGATTTTAATAAAAAACGTAAAAGTGATTTTTTACAAGAACCCGCAGGCAGACCTGGAATTTGACGGTCACCCCTACCTGTCATAAGAAATTTTATGACGGTTTACAAAAAAAATAAAATATTAAATTCTTTTAAATTTAAATATTTTTTATAATTTAATTAGTAATAAATATTAAATATAATAAATGTTAATGCTAGTTTTTTGTATTGATAATATGTTGATCAAAAAGAAGTTACAACATATAGTGCCAGAGTATCAAAAAGAGGCAAAGCCTCACCCGGAGAGAATCACAGTAAGAATATGCGGAGCAATTAATTACAGAATCAAAACATCAAAAAACAAGGTAACATTCAAAACTTAATGAAGAATATCATAGTAGGTGTTTGTCCAAGCAGTCCACCCCTGGGGACCTTCCATCTAGACGATGTTCTTTTTAGCTTGGATTTGAGATAGCATGAAGATCTGGTCATCCGTGGCATTTTTGTTCTTGAGCTCCACATGGAGTTTCTTGACAGTTTCATCAAAAACAGCAAGATTGTCCATGTGTCTTCTCCACTCATACCCATCTTTCATCTCGAACACGAACATGGTGGAGTGCCCCATCTGTAGGAACCGTTTTAGCTTATCCCTCCCAAGTAGCATGTGAATAGATACCTGTGAGGAGATTTTAGAAAAAGTGAGTTTACGATAAAACTCAGTAAGGACCTTGGGATTTTTTTGAAATTTTTCTTCATTCCTGCATTTCCAAATCTGCCAAAGGATGTTAGAAGACAAAATATTCCAAAACAAATTAGTATCCTTGTTTAAGCCAATGACATGCCCATTAATAATTTCAAAAATATTAAGATATTTAGGATAAGTAATACCAAACATGAGCCAAATTTCTTTGGCAAAAGTACAATCGAAGAGGATATGCCTACCGGATTCAGGCAGCTTGCAGAAGCTACAAATTTCAATGCATGAGGGCTCTTTCCTTATAGGAAGTCTGTCAAGGAGAGTAATGCATTTGAAGCAGCTAATCTTAGGGTCAACGATAGTTCTCCAAAGTTTGTCAAAGTATTTTTTCCAAGTGTTAGCTTCCATATCAGTATACCACATTTTATCGACATGGGTGATGATAGCATCATTATGATTCAAGATTTTGTAGATGTTCTTGGCTTTAAGTTTAGTAACAATGGTACCATCAGGCCATTTAATATTCAAAAAATCTGTGGGAGTCAGGATGACAGGTGGTGGGAAGATCCTTACAAGCTTTAGCAACCATATTGTAGGTTTTCTTTTGAGAAGGAGGGATGTTGTATCTAGTTTTGAGCACCTCCCAACTTATAAGTCTGTCATGTTCAAACAGGCATATAAATTGTGAGATACCCAAACTGTTCCAAGCTCTAGCAGAGCAGCCTTGAGAGAGTGCAAGCGGTTTGCCAGAGATGTGAAGATTCCACCTAATGGATCTTTCACCAAACAGAAGGTTATTATCATGGAAGGTCTTATTAGAGATAAGATATTTAACATGGGTCCAGGGCTTCCATATAGTTTTAAAAACCGCAGACCTTTGGACCGAGACAGGGAAGTCTCCAACAAGGAGGTTGCAAAGGGGCAGGTTTTTCCAAGATTTAGGTTTTTTGGGGAAGCCTCTTTCAATATTACCTCTAATAAGAACCTTCCATAGTTCATAGCCATCTAAAGAGCGAAAAATCCATTTTGCAGCAAGGGCAATCCCTTGAGTTTTAATATCTTTAAGACCAAGCCCTCCAAGCAGTTTTTCAGTGTGACACCATTCCCATTTAACAACGTGGAACTTTTTGGTCCCTTTACCATCCGACCAAAGAAAGTGTCTTATAGTCTTTTGAATTTCTAGAATTTGATAGTTATTAAACATCCAAGCTGAGGAGTAGTAGATATTGTAAGAAGAGAGAACCTTCTGACAAACCTTTCTCCTTGCCAGAGAGAAAGGTTTCACAAAGAAAGGGATACCAAGGTATTTAACAATCTGGTGAGGCCCACCCCATTGAAAGGTATATTTGTCAAACCAAGACGGGGGTCGATCTTCCCATCCAAGGCATATGGATTTTGATTGGGAAAGCCTAGCGCCCGAGATAGTTCAAAAAGAGCTAAGTTTATTATGGAGAGCACAAAAGTTGTCATTAGAGATTTCAAAGAAAATAGCAGTGTCATCAGCAAATTGAGAGTTAATAAGTTTAGAATTGTCGGGCAGAGTGATCCCTTTGACAGATTGGGAGAGGGAGTTGTCCCTAAGGATGTAAGCAAGAGCATCAGAGGCAATAACAAAGAGAGTAGGGGCAAGGGGGCAGCCCTGCCTAATAGATCTGCCAAGGGGGAAGGGATCAAAGAGAAGCCATTCACATCAACTTGAGTAGAGACATCTTTAAGGAGTTTAACGTAATTGCAGAATATCAGAGGGAAACCAAAAGCTTCTAGCATCATGGAGATGAAATCCCATTCGATCCTGTCATAGGTTTTTTCAAAGTCAAGTAACAACATAGCATTATTTTGCTGAGAGTATCTGGACCAGTCCATAGCTTCTCAAGCAGTGATCAAATTTTCAAGAATGAATCTACCCTTAATGAAACCAGTCTGAGAGGGGCAGATGAAGTTGGGAAGAATACTTTCCATTCTAAGAGCCAAGATCTTAGCAATAATTTTGTAAGACACATTGAGGAGGGTGACCGACCTTGAATTTTTAATAAGAGTCTTGTAACCATCCTTGGAATTAATTTAATAATACCCCTGTTGATAGTGCTGCCCAGAGAGCCATTGTTAAAGGCTTCATGGTACAAGTCATAAAGATCATAGCAAATCCAATCTAAATTGGCCTTATAAAATTCCACAGGCAGCCCATCCGGCTCAGGAGTCTTGTCATTCTTGAGAGAGTTAATAGCTTTCTTAATTTCCTCAATAGAAATATCACAACCCAGAAGGGCAACATCATGAGTAGATATTTTGTTGGGGATAAGAGTCCTGATCTTGCTTCTAAGACATTTGGCCTCCTCAGAGTCCTCGGAGGTAAAAAGGTGTTTGTAGAAGGAAGCAAAGGCAACTTTTATGTCATTCAGATTGTTAATCTCAATGTTATCAACTATGATTCTGTTAATAGATTCATTGGAGTGTTTTTTCTTGAGGAGATTAAAAAAGAATTTGGATCCTCTATCCCCAAATTGAAGCCAGTGAGCACGGGATCTGATTCTAGCTCCACTGGTTTTGATTTGTTGGTGTTGTCTAAGGTCCGACCTGGCCTTAGAAACTTGATTAATAAGATTAGCATCACTAGGATTGGACTGAATGTCTATCTCAGCGGAGTTGGCAGAGAGTAATTTCTCCGTGAATCTGTAATCTTTGGCATTCTTTTGGCCTAAAGTTTGGAGCAGGGCTTGCCAAGAGAGGATGTTTTGGTTCCATAATTCAGTAGGGGAAAGAGAGCGAAGGCTGTTTTTGTTAATGAGTCTAAGGAGGTTAATGACGGAAAGGATATCTTCATCCTGGAGCAGAGAGGTATTGAGAATGAACTTGGGGTTACTCGTTTTATGCAGAACAGGGGAGTCATTAATCCTAATCAAAGCAGAGATGGGGTGATGGTTTGAAAGGGCGGTGGGGGTCACAGTGACCGGGAAGCCTTGTTTGTTAGGGAGAAAGGAGAAGAAGTTCTTATCAACATAGAATCTATCCATCCTGGCATAAATTCTAGTGCTGCCTTGTTGAAAATTACACCATGTATGCCAAAGGTCATGCCTGGAAGTTTTATTCCCAGTTAGGGGATCAAAAATATTTTTATCATGTTTGAAGCTAAGCCAATGAGTTTTCTCAAATTCTTTCCAGGAGAAGGGGAGGCCCCCCAGCCTATCCTCCTGAGACTCAACCATGTTGAAGTCTCCCCCAAAGAGCTAAGGAAAGCTCGGGAGTGAGCTCAACCAATCCCAAAGATCCGCTCTCTCCTTGAAATCATTGGAAGCATAAATGGAGCAAACCCCAAAGTTGAAACCATTAATATTAAAAGTCATCCATGCAGCCCTATTACAGGGGGACACACCTTTATCCATAATGGAATTAGTCCATTTCGGGTGGACAAGTAAGCCAACCCCTCCCCTGCCTTTAGGATGATTAGAGTAAATTTCAACAGCTTCATTCCAGATAAAATTTAAGTTAACATCAAGCATATAACCAGTAGTTTTTAATTCTTGCAGCATCAGAATATCAATAGTGTTAATAGTATCTAAGAAAAGTTTAACAATACATTTTCGGTCAAGGGATTCAAGGCCCCTTATATTCCAAGAAATGCAATTCATACTGAACCAGTTGGGGGTGAGAAGCAAATAATGGCCGTCGCCTCATTGGTAGGAGAACTGGAAGTAGAGGGGAGCTCCCCGTTTTTGGTGCCTGAGGAGTTTTTATTCTTTGAGCCAGGAGGTCGCCCTCTAGGTTTGGTTTTGGGGAAGTCACTTTTGTTGTCAAAGTCATCTTCATCAGATAAAGGTGACACTATAACATCCATGTCTAAGGCAGGGTTAGTAGCATCCCCAGAATTCAAAGCCGAAGGTAAACTTTTATTAGGGATAAAATGCTGGGTAGATTTGGATAAAGCGGGGATGACTTCAAGGAAGCAGTCTTCATCCAATTTCTTCAATGTTTTATGTTGATGACCATGGGCATGTTCCATACTCAGAGGGCTGTCAGTAACAAATGGGGATGAAGCGGTGATGTGGGACTCTTGGAGGAGGGTGTCAAATGACTTCTTAGGTCGCGGAAGCAGAGAGACCTTCTTCTCTTCTTGGTCACAACTTGGAAGCCGTCGGTTTGGGTATGGGTGGCGTTGGGCCTAGTGTTGACCGCGGAATTCTCGAGGGATTGGGCTGGAGGAGAGGTATTGGGTGGTGGGGTAATGTTTAGGGAAGCAACAAATGGCACAACCTGGGGAGAAGATGGTGTCGTATGCGGGCCATGATTAGGTTTAGCAACCGCAGGGGTAACAGAGGGATGAGCGGTTTTAACAGATGAGGGCTTCTTTTGAATGATTGGGCAATCCTTCCTCAAATGCCCCTCACGCTTACACAGAAAGCAAGCATTAAGACCTCCCAAGACCTCCATAGGGCAAGAATAAGAATCCTCCAGGATGTTGATGTCCAAAGTATTAGGGATATCCATGCCTGGCTTTAGGGATACAAGGGCTCTAGCGTCCATATGAGGGACAAGCCTGGAGGTATCATTGATTCTTATGACTTTACCCATTGGTTCAATAAGCTGCTGTAAGAAACGCCAGAGAAACATAGGGAGTTGTTTTACCAGAATCCATCTTGGAGCGGATAGGGCAAGAACTTCATCGTGGATGGCTTCTGGTGTCCATGCAAGCGCACAGAATGAAGTATTTCCAACATACCAGTATTGTTTTTAGACAATAGCTTCTTGGGCATCCGAATTATTGAAAAAAATAACATATAAACCTTTTTGAATTTGCCTACAGAATGAAATTCGATACCCTAGCTTTAAATTCCAAAAATTATGGAAACAGTCATCAAAAAATTTACGAGCTGGGCATTTATCAACTTCGACAACAGCAAAAAAGATAGCGGAGTTTTTTAACCTGAATTTTCCTTTGTTAATTTCATTAAGCATTTTGGAAGTGGGAGAAATGGAGAAAGACTTCAGGGTCCTAGTGTCCTTACCGGTTTCACGGGATCCATCCTTCTCAAAAAATTTGAACCTAGCATCCGCAGAGACGGTCGAGGAGGTGTTAGTAATAGCAGCCGTGAATGATTTGGCAGGGCTGGAAGAGGATTTGGTGCCATCGATGGTATTAATGGTCTCCATTGTTATGGAATTAATGGGTGCCCTAGTGAGAGCCGAGGCAGAGGGTACGGTCTCTGCCGTCGGTGAGAAGGGAGGATGCAGATTCAATACACTAAACATGATGCATTAATTGGAAATGACACACCTTGCTTCGTTGAGGACACACGGTCGACGGAGATGGGAGGTACGCAGAGCATCCGCTAGAGAAAATGAGCACCGGAAAACGCAGCCGATCGCCGAGAAAATGCAGAGCATCCAACTCCGTAAGAGGAATGTTAATGCTATTATTTTAAAATGTATTATAATATATGAAAAATATCAAATTAACTAGGAAGTTTCTAAGTTTATATGCTTTATTTTACAAGTATTCTAAATTAATAAATATATAATAAACTATATGAAAACATGTATATTAAACATAATATTATAAATTAGTAATATAATATAAAATGTAATATTTTTTAAAATCTATATAAGATTAAATCAATAAACAATTATATTACATACTATAATTAATACTATATGAGGATCAATCAACAATTATTTATAATAACAAGTCTTTAAATTCATATTAAAACATTTTAAAATTTAGAAACATGTATTATTCTACCATAGATAAATTTATATTTTATCATAGATAATTGTGTTATTTACTATATTGCCTACTACATTATTAAGGGAACTAGCTCAAATGAAACTACCTTTTATTTATTTATTTATTTTTTCCCTTTTCTTTCATTTCTAATTTTTTTTTAATGTTTTTTAAGGAGAAAGATTGGTAACATCAAACAAGTGCTTTTTTTTCATGATTTTTCTTTCATTTAAATTAATTTTGTAAGTAAAAAGAAGTGATATATATATATATATATATATATATATATATGAGAAAGATTGATTACATGAAACTCACATTTTAATTTTTGGCTTTTTCTTTGGTTTCTAATTCATTTTGTAAGTAAAAAGTGATATGTTTTTACATCTTTTACTCTTTGACTTTTCTTACTTTTCTTGTAGATTGATTGGAGTAGAAAGATTGATTACATGTAACATGTTTTTTATTTTATTTTATTTTAGGCTTTTCTTTCATTTCTAATTCATTTTTTGTAACCAAAATAGTAGTAATATGTTTAAACATCCTTTTAATCTTTGGCTTTCCTTGTAGATTACCTGAAGGAGAGCCATTAGAGGTCATCTTAATATATTGAGTATTATTCAATATAAAAAGTTTGTAAATATAAATTGTTACAGTTTATTAAATTTTATATTTATAACAACATTTAATATAAATACAAATGAGTTATAGATAAGAATATGTACACTTTATTATAAGATGGATAAATGCTTTCTATGTTGGAAGTGTGCCACCGCTTTTTTTATTGGTAATCACTTTTGACTGGAGCTTTAGTAGGGGGACCTCATCCCCGAAGTGATAGTGGCTACTCCAAGTGCTAGTGGCTACTGTGGTTCTAACGCCTCCTAGATTTGTCCTATCCTATTAATTTCGCCTCTAATCTTCTTATGCCTCCCCTCCTTATCGAAGTCTCCTTATGTCTCCCCTCCTTATCACTCCGAAGTCTCTTTATGCTTCCCCTAATCCCTTCACATTATCTCTCCATTGCTCCACCAGTAACACCGACAGAGGACCCACCAAAGGTTGTGAACACCAACCTTAACACTCCAACAACCGGTCAAGCATCTGCATCAGCCCTGCCACTTGTCGTACCTACTACTGTCAACTCGTCCACCAACGCACACCTGTGTGAGAAGCTCGATTGGAACAAACCAACAATGTACGTGGATGATCCCTTTGTGAGATTTGAACAAGGGACGCCCCTATCAACAGGGGATTGCAACTGCCATTGCTTTGTGGGCTCATGCCCATTGTTTTCAATTATGGAAAAAACATGGTTTGAAGGGGCCCCGAAACCCTATACAAAACTAAAAATTTAGATAAAGCATTACGAGTCCCCAAAAAAAACACACAACAGACCAGTCAGAATAATAGGCCGACCTCCTACACAATACATAGAAGAACGTTGCCAAAGATAAAACTTTGAAGATCAGCGACCCAAGGTCAAAATCAACCATTAAGATTTTGCTTTAGTCCATTTCTTATGGGACCGAAGAGTCATAACAAAAGAAGGTGAGGACCGTTTGAAGTGTTTACCTTTAATCATGATCCATCCTTCTACTTTAGCAACTTTATCCTACCAGCTTAAAGAATCCAAAGCCGTATTCCCGCCACCCAATAAGGGTCCAACACCATGCGTCAGACCAACCAACAGAGTCCCAGAACCAAGAGCACTCCCAAAACCCCCATCCACCAAAGAGGAAACAACTGCAGGGCCAACATAGCCAGCAACAACAGACTCACCAATAGAAGCCCTAGCTCCATCATGCCCATTGTTTATCATAACTTTGTAAATTTTAAAAATTTAAAATTGTAAGTTGTATATTCTTATAAATTATACCTTATAATAATGCTAAAAAGAATTATAGGTCTTACTTTGTTCTTCTTGATGATGGATCATTGTGTGTGTGAGAGATATGAAACATCGAATGAAAAAATACAACATTGCATGGAAGGAAATTGCATCAAAGAGTCAAACTCAATTTAAACATAAACAACATTTTGTGTGTTTAGAAGAAATTTGTATACAATTCTCAAGAGTCGAACTCAATTTAAATAGAATCAACATTCTGAGTGTTTATGGTATGTATTGAACTCTCATTTTGATTTATATATACTGGAAACAAGTAATACACTCTATATATTCAAGAATATGTGTATTTTTAGTACTTAATATAAAAATAGATAAAATGTGGAAATAATAATACAAAAATAAATAACCTATAGGTTGGAATTTAAATTGTTTATTAAAATGAAATAATTTGAATGATTTTCTAAATTTATTAAATAATATAAGAAATTGAGAAAAACCAACTTGCTTTTTTAAATTATAATTGTGTTCAAGGATCAAACTCAATTAACTACAAATGACCAATATAGGTTTAAATTTTAGTTTATAATCCATACAATTTCAATCTCTCAATTTAGATATGAACACCTTGTAGGTTTGAATTCTAGTTGTTCACAAGAGTTTATGATATGTATTTAACTTCAAGGAAATCAATATTATAGCTAAACCTAACATTTTAGAGTGAGTGTTAATGTAAATTAATATTATAACTATACTCCATAAAAAGACAAGAAAGAGGTTTCAAGCTAATTGGGAGATATCACAAATCTATTTGATATTTGTGGAATATAACTAAACCTTTATTTTCGATCTCTGGTGGTGAATTCTACTTTTTTTAAAGCAAAATCTATTAAGCCTTATTTTGTTCACAAATTATGCAAAATCTTATGATCATGTTGTCACTCCATTTTGTCCTTTAAACTTATGATAGCATTGAAGTCATCCACAATGATAACTAAATTGTCATTCCAAGAATTAAGATATAAGAGGGTAGATAATTACATATACTTATTTTGAGAGAAAATATGACTGGGTTGGATGAGTTGAATTCTAAAAAGAAAGATACCAAGTTATGTAGTTTCTAATGCTTCTTATTTGTTTATTAGAAAGAGGTGTCATAATTAGTGAGGAGGGGGGACCAAATGATGATAAGGCCTTATTAATCCTTTTACGAATTTGTGCATTTCTAGTTTAGTCTGTTTTCTTTTTGTCTATTGATAATCCTTTAAAGAGTGTAGTTTTGTTTCTTTGACCATGTAAACTTTTCCTTTCAACAATCGTAAAAGATGCCTAAAATAACATCTCTTGTTAGGGTGTTGTAGACACTGAATTTTGGTCAAGCAGAATCAAACAAGGAGCAAAGTGAGAAAATCAATTCAAATTATGAATTATTGAATTATCATAAGCTTTTGGATTAATCAAATCAAATAATTGTGCAATTGAGATTAATCAATTAATTGCATAGTTAAATCAAATTAATTCCAACTCATTCAAGGGTGCACATGGCTAAAACAATTCAATTAAATCATTTAATTAAATCCCTTAAAATTCTCATCCATCACATGGGATAAATTGAATTAACCAATGAGAATTGAGAATTGGAGCTCACATGGATCAAGCCAAATTGATTCTCCATCACACATCTTGAATTTGCATCTTGACCACTCATTTTGTCCCCTTATTCGAAACCACCATTTAAATTGCCTTAACCTTTGAGACAATTAACTCAACCAAGTTTTAACCATGGATAAATCAAATCTACACCCTACCCTTGGGAAATCCTTTAGATAGAAGCCATTTTTTATGCATTTAACCAGAACACACACACTTCATGAGCAAATCATCATCACTATAGGCAAATAGATTAATTTTCATAGCAATTACATGTTGAATGTGCATTTTAGTGAGTATTTTGAGCTAAATAGGCATAATCTTTGTCAATTCTCATTCTAGGATTGTCACTAATGGATGTGAAAGCTGAGAGCATTCATTAGCATGCTTAGATAGAGAGCCATGAGATGCTTCTTGCATTATTTTCAATAAATTTAGTTCATCTTTGTTATCTTTCCATTGAATTGATCATAATTGTAAACTAATTTTATGAAGGTATGAATTTCATATACACAGATGGCGCCCGCTGTGGGGCTCAAAGCCTCATTTCTAATATTTTTATGAAGTTTTTGTGTGTTTGTTGCAGGAATTTGTAGTTTGTAGGTAAAGTCACGTGTATGGACCTAAAGAGTGATGCCTTTACACAATGAAATAGCGCTTATAATCCCTTCCGTCTTCCGTTATTTGCAACAACAACTTGCTTCCTTAACACAATCCAAATTCAACATTCCTACATGTGACATTGCTAGTCCTTTGTCGATAGATATCACCCATGCCATTATCCCACATTACATGGAAATTCCTCATCTTGAGACTTATAATGGCAAGGGCGATCCTTTCACTCGTATCAAAACATTCTAAACATTGTCTAGTGATTTCTCTCACGATCATAGGTTTATGAAAAAGTTTTTCACTAGGACCTTTCGAGATAAGGCCTTACAATAGTTTTTTTCATTGCCCACTTTTTCCATTGATTCTTTTCACAATCTTGCTAACGCTTTTATCCAACAATTTCAAGACAACATTGGTCCTCAAATCTACTTAACTAATTTAATGCATTGTAAACAAGGTGTTAAGGAAAAAGTGACTGATTTAATTGGTAGATTTAAGCATTTGCATGCTCAGATTTCTTATCTTGTGCCTAATAATGATGTTCAACACATTTTTATTTCTAATTTACAAAAAGATATTAGAGATAAGATTCTGCCTTCCGAATTCTCTTACTTTACTCAACTTTGTGCAGTGTTTCATAATTATCAAATTCAAGTGAGTCAATTTGCGAGTGACACTCCAATGGCTCCTATTGATAAGAGTGATGTCGCCTTCAAAAATTTCAACAAATTTCAGAAACTAAAGAACTTCATAAAAATCAAGACATCCAACAAAGTTGATGAACATGTGGCAGCAAAATCCAAAGGTTTGGCTCCTTTGTCATCTTATTTAAAACCATCTCGTAATTTTACACAACTTTTTGAATCTTTGCATAATGTGATGTTAAAGTTGATTAATGCTAAAATGTTAACACTTCCTCCTATCAAACAAATTGATCCTTCCAAACCTTTGCCAAAGTCCCTTGACCAAAAATCCTTTTGCCAATACCATCGTCAACCTGGACATGATACTGAAAATGATTCCATCTGAAATATGAGATACAAGACCTTATTGATTCAAATGTTATATCTGTTGAAGGTGTCAATGATCAAGGAAACAAATCTATGACACCTCCCAACCAAAATTTGCAAATTTATACTAGTCCTTTTCCATCTCATACCACCAACAATATTGAGTCAACCAAACCTTCATCATCTTCTCAACCCGTTGAGTATCACATGGAAATTGATGATCTTAGTCATGTTGTCAGTTTTTTTGAACAAGTCCAACCTAAACGACACCGTGATCCCTACATTACCGTTGATCCTACTGAAACAATCAAAGCTCTTGAAGGTCCTTTATACATAGTTTCCAAGATCAATGGTATTCCTTCTCATGGTGTCTTCATTGATCCTAATTGCATGGTGAATGTGATAACCAAAGAATATGTTTTTAGTAGGCGATTGCAACATCATGTTTATGATGACTCCCCCATGATGATTCTGTATTGTCTTAAAATGGAAGCACTTCCATGTTAAGACTGTTTATCCCTCCTTAGGGGGTGTTTTGGGCCATTATCATGTTGTCCTCTCATTTCTGCCCCTTTTCCATCTCCTGTGCCTGTTTAGGACCCTGATTGGGCCTCTCTGGGCACCGTTTTTTCCATCTAACATATTTTCTAGGGGTCCTGACCCCCTGGGTCAAGGTTGACCTCGACCCTGACCTAGGTCAGGGTCGACCTCGACCTGACCCAGTTCTCCCTTTTTCATTGGAAAGTTTGCCGGATGTCGGGGGAAACTCAAAAGTTTATTTTCCCTCTTTCGGGTTGGTTGTTTCGAGTTTTGAAGTGGTGAATCTTAAAATATATTTAATATAGGTCCACTTCTAGGGGTATAGGCCTAATTGGAATTTAATTCTCCTATGTCCGTCTCTCTAGAAGTTTGTGCCCTAGACTTGTATATAAGGAAGCCTTTCTCCTCTCATTTTAAAAGGATAGAAAAAATCACACAAGCATATCAAGAAACTTATCGAAGCGATCGTCTGCTTTCAAGAATCCATTGTTTTACATGCTTTCAAGCTTCCAAGTGTTCAATTAAGGTTTTCAAGTCTTCTTCTCAAGCATTCAAGTTCTCCATTGAAAATCAAGGATTCAAACATTCAATCCTTTGAAAGGATTTGGTTCAAGTATTCAATATTTATCATTCAAACCCTAGATCTATCCATCATGGTGGTGTGATCTTCCTTCAAGATCCTTTGTGCATCCTCAAGATTCATTCATTGTTCCTTCAAGGTGGATTCCAAGCATATAATCATGGAGGTTTTGATTTACATTTATGGTTTTTAATGTTGAGTCTAAGCTTTCATATTAACATACTTGTTTACATTTGAAATACAATTGCATATCTATTGAATATCATAGCTTCGTTGTTAGATCTACTTCTACTACTTGTTAGCATTCTCCATTTCAGTTTTGATTTCAAGGTTAATTCCTAAAATCGGGGGTTGACTAAGGCAAAACCCTCCCCAACAAACAAAACTCTTTTTCTCTTGTAGGTACAGGTACGAAACATAAAATTACAGAGCAGATTTGGATACCCTTTTCAGAAAACTTTCAGGATCCCTGAATAGAATTTCCGTCGGAGCAACACAGGTCAAACTCGACATAGAGGGGTCAAGGTCGACCTTGCTCAGAAAAGAAAAATTATTCTAGGTTTTCTCCGTCTCTATGTTTTTGTTCTAGACGTGGTTGCAGAATTTCCAGAAACCCAATACAGACACCAGAAAACAACCATTTCCAGATCTGTTACATTTCAAGATAAGTGTTTCATTTCATCCTAATATTTCAGATCTATTATTTTACTTTATAATTAAGGAATTAGACTCCCTTCCCCTCTTGATCCATAACCAATTGATTCCTTTTTGCATTGATTGTCTCCTTTCGGTTAATCAATTGGGATCTCCTTGTCTTGGATTAGGAGGTATTATCTATATCCACAACATTTTCCCAACACTCCACCACACAACACACACCCACACCCATATATATATATATATATATATATATATATATATATATATATATATATATATCTTACATTTTGGTGAACCCGCGATAGACAACTCTTTCTTTTTGGTGTTAGATGATTTGCCTCTTTTCCTTAAGACTAGCTTTTGCATACATATTTGATTAGTTTTCTTTTATGCTCTTGCATTTTAAAATACAAAAAAAAATCTACATACTCATAAAAATACAAAAACATTTCTTGCATTTCATTCACTATGAAGATCTTTAAGATGCTTTGGTGTATGGTTATTTTTCTCATTATTCTTCTCTTAGCATCTCTTTATAGTACTTATGATGTTTATGAGAGTATCATCCATTTCATTATGTTTGTCACTCTTCATGTTTCACTTGCTTATGCTATTATGAGATTAACTAATACTAGTCTTCCTACTGTCAAAACTTTCATTATGATTCCTAATTTGTGGCAGACTTATTGCTCTTTTGGATTATGTGAAGAATTTGGTAGATGATACCTCATTTCCTAACCTTTCTAATCCTAATCCTATCCTTTCTAATCTAGTTCCTAATCTTCCTAATCCTTTCCTTCCTAATCCAATTCCTAATATTCCCACTCCTATTTCTCCATCTTCTATCCCTAATTCTTCCCACACTTATGATGTGGCTCAAACTATGGTTCATGATGCAAATGTACAACAATTCTTTGATTTACCTTCCCCTTCTTATCTGATCCATGACGATATTAAAGGGAAGAGAAAATAAAATTCTTCTAAACCTATCATTTCACCTTACACAACACTTTCTCATGATCACCATCAACAATCACCTCCCGCAGAAACTTTACAAGATATGTACACTACAAGATACAATATGGTGGCTAAACAAGGTTATAAGGGTTTAGAGCTTGGTGTTAATGAACACAGTATTAAATACCTGGTTCATCTATCCCCTAAACAAGATAAGATATGCATGGCCTAGGCTTTCCGCTATCTCAATTTAAGGTGGTTGATTTTGATCGTCGCCCTCCTCTTCATGTTCTTCTTCCAACACCTTCCTTAGATTACCATGATACCCCTCAAGATGTGGCTAAGAAGGTGTATGTTCAATTAATGAATTCTAAGAAAGAAATCTTTAAACCTGTGTCGAAAGATGCTCTCTCCAAGTACAAATGTCCTTTTCACTATAGTAATACACATTTACTTGTTGATTGTGTCCATTTCAAGATTTATGTTAGAGAAAGAGTTGCTTTAGGAATTATATCTCACTCTCGTGCGGTATTACAATTTCTTCATAATTTCCATCTAGGGAACCCCCCTCGTTCTTCTATAATATAGATCTTTCCCCCTCTTGTCTCTTTACTGGGGGGCAAGAGGTATTTCTTCCATTTTTCTAAGATCCATTAGGCTCTAACCATTTATTTTGTTTTGAACTTAATTGGTTATTCTTTCTACATTCTATCCCTATGGTTTTGTATTATGATATGGTACATCCTTCCTTTGCTCATAATCATCCATAACTCTCTTCTAGTATTCGTGATATCTTTTCTAAGACATTTGTTTTGCAAAGATATCTCTTTGTTACAACATATCTTGATATGATTGGTATATCCCTTGCTTTCATCCCTAGGGGGCAAGGTTTTCCTTTTCTTTATCTAAGGATCTACTTTCCTGAGCTTCGTGGCATTTGTTTATTCTGCAACATTATTTCGTTATAAAGACTTATGTTTTGGCTATGGATATCTTTTTATGTGAGAGGTAATTGTCCTAGGTCATCACCTCTTCTTTATTTTGCAAATTATGCTCTTTATAAACTCTTTCCCTTTCTTTGGATTAGAGTTTGCTTCCTTCATTCCAAGATTCCTATTCCTCTTGATCATAGGGGGCTTGATGATTGAATCTTTGATCCCTCTTTGCTTTTCTTTGAAAGATGATATTTTATCCAAAGCACTCCTCTAAAGTGGGGGTCTTGTTGATAAGATCTCTTCCTCTTTAAGGATATTTTTTTCCATAAGTGACGTATCCTTTTCACGATTATCTATGCTCTTAGATGTAAGGGTCAATAATCTTCGCTAATAATATAGTGTACATTGTTTCTAGCAGGATATGTCCTTACTTTGTGAAGTAGGTATCCTCCTTTCTCTTCCTTATCTTGTCTATTAGGTAGCCGCGATAAGGAGGGGGGCATATATAGGGTCTTCCTTATACTATAATTTACATTTTACAACACGCTAAATCCTCAGAAGGTAACACACATAAGTTGTTAAATCCTGAAGAGACACGCATTTTTATTTTTGCTAAATCCTTAGAAGGTAACACACATAAGTTGCTAAATCCTGAAGAGATGCATTTTCAATTTCAAATATGCTAAATCCTTGGAAGGTAACGCGCATAAGTTGCTAAATCCTATAGAGACACGCATTTTATATTTCATAGTGATACAAGAATGCAGATCTATGGGTATTAATACCAAAAGTCGTAAGAAGACGCATTACAATTATGTTAGGAATAAGGTGTCTCAACCTTGGATAATTCCTATTCTTGCTATTATTTTTTGTAAAATGTATTTCTTGCAAATAATGTTGATGTGTCGGCATCTTGAATTGTGTGTAAGGAGATCATGGATAAAATGGTTATGATGGATTCCTATGACACATAAGAGCTATGTCAGGAAGATTCAATGACAGGTGAAGACATGTGGCAACTGATAAATTTGAGTACTGTACACTCTTCCCCAATTGTGGGGTTCAGGGCATGGTACTGATAAATTTTCTCGGAGAATGGTAAAACCCTAATACAGTTATCTTTGGGAGTAGCCCTAAAAAGTGAAGCGCATGATATAAGCATTTTTTTAGGGTTGCGAAGAGACGTGATGCGAGTGTATTGTTGGAACATTTTATGCTGCCATGATTTGTCTTCAAGGGTTTAGAAATCTTCTGAAAGAACTTGCATTGCAAGTGTATTGTAAGCTGGAATAGTTTTGATCAATACATTGTGCAGGTTTTGGAGTGCTGGGGTTTTTACCGAAAGGTTTCACCAGGGTATATCATTGTGTCATTCTCTACTTTTCTATATGCATGGTATGTAGTTGCAATATCTTTGTTAAAGTAGTTAACGAATCTGAAATTGTAAGGGTTTAAAAGAATTTTCACAATACTTTCCTATAGAGATTAGCGTAGGAAGCTGTTTCCGCACCTGAGTTTCCTTACAAGTGGTATCAGAGCCTGATCAACTTTGATCCTAGTTGTTGGGTAGGGTTTTTTGAGCTGATCTCAAGTTTGAGTGGGATTTTTTTGCAGAGCATTCTGAATCTTATTTGCAGATTGAGATGGCAAGTTCATCATATGGAAGAATGGAGGT
>MU223828.1:210736-227408 GCA_018584345.1 Thuja plicata | reverse complement strand
TGTGTAAGGAGATCATGGCTAAAACGGTTATGATGGATTCCTATGACACGTAAGAGCTATGTCAGGAAGATTCAATGACAGGTGAAGACATGTGGCAACTGATAAATTTGAGTACTGTACACTCTTCTTCAATTGTGGGGTTCGGGGCATGGTACTGATAAATTTTCTCGGAGAATGGTAAAACCCTGATACAGTTATCTTTGGGAGTAGCCCTAAAAAGTGAAGCGCATGATATAAGCATTTTTTTAGGGTTGCGAAGAGACGTGATGCAAGTTTATTGTTGGAACATTTTATGCTGCCGCGATTTGTCTTCAAGGGTTTAGAAATATTCTGAAAGAACTTGCATTGCAAGTGTATTGTAAGCTGGAATAGTTTTGATCAATACATTGTGTAGGTTTTGGAGTGCTGGGGTTTTTACCGAAAGGTTTCACCAGGGTATATCATTGTTTCATTCTCTACTTTTCTATATGCATGGTATGTAGTTGCAATATCTTTGTTAAAGTAGTTAACAAATCTGAAATTGTAAGGGTTTAAAAGAATTTGCACAATACTTTCCTATAGAGATTAGCGTAGGAAGCTGTTTCCGCACCTGAGTTTCCTTACAAATTACAAAGCACAGTTTATGGGTGAACTATTAGGTTTGGCTACCTGTTGGGCTCTCCCTCCTTGGTGAATCACGGCAAGGTGGGCATGTTACTAGGCAAGGTAATCACTCTCTCTTTTCTCTCTTTCGGTTTCATGCTAGTAGGATTAGATCATGAAGCTATTTTATTTCTAGTGTTTCTCTTATCTTTTTTATGTAGTCAGTTATGCTTTTATGATAACTTTCCAAATATGATATTAGCATAGGAAGCATTTACTAGCAAGGTTTCCTTTGCTAGTTGATTTGGGTTTTTTTTGGTACTAACCCCTCTTTTTTGTGTCTTTTAGCTTTGTCTTTGTTTTCTCTTTGTTTTCATGCCTTTGTGTGTTTATGTTGAGTTAGAATCATTGGCCTGGGGGCTCATATCCTTGACTAAGTGACGTTCTACCCTATTGCGATCCACTAGAGTCTTTCTTCTAAATTTACCACGAGTATGTTCAATTTCCATACTCCCGCTAAAGTGGGGGCTTAATGTATTGTCTTATAATGGAAGCGCTTCCATGTTAAGACTGTTTATCCCTCCTTAGGGGTTTTTTTAGGCCATTATCATGTTGTCCTCTCATTTCTGCCCCTTTTCCATCTTCTGTTCCTGTTTAGGACCTTGATTGGGCCTCTCTGGGCACTATTTTTCCCATCTGACATATTTTCCAGGGGTTGTGACCCCCTGGGTCAAGGTCAACCTCAACCCTGGCCTAGGTCAGAGTCGACCTCGACCTTGACCCAGGTCTCCCTTTTCAATTGGAAAGTTTTCCATATGCGGGGGGAAACTCAAAAGTTTATTTTCTCGCTTTCGGGTTGTCCGTTTTGGGTTTTGAAGTGGCAACTCTTAAAATATGTTTAATATAGGTCCACTTCTAGGGGAATAGGCCTAATTGGAATTTAATTCTCCTATTTCAGCCTCTCTATAAGTTTTTTCCCTAGACTTGTATATAAGGAAGCCTTTCTCCTCTCATTTTAAAAGGATTAAAAAAGCACACGAGAATATCAAGAAACTTATTGAAGCGATCTTCTAATTTCAAGCATCCATTGTTCTATATGCTTTTAAGATTCCAAGTGTTCAATTATGGTTTTCAAGTCTTCTTCTCAAGCATTCGAGTTCTCCATTGAAGATCAAGATTTCAATCATTCAAGCCTTTGAGGGGATTTGGTTCAAGTATTCAAGATTTATCATTCAAACCATAGATCTATCCATCATGGTGTTGTGATCTTCCTTCAAGATCCTTTGTCCATCCTCAAGATTCATTCATTGTACCTTCAAGGTGGATTCCAAGCATATAACATGGAGGTTTTTGATTTACATTTACTGTTTTTAATGTTGAGTCTAAGCTTTCATATTAACATACTTGTTTACATTTGAAATACAATGGCATATCTATTGAATATCATAGCTTCATTGTTAGATCTACTTCTACTACTTGCCAACATTCTCCATTTCAGTTTTGATTTCAAGGTTAATTCCTAAAATCAGGGTTTGACTAAGGCAAACCCCTCCCCAACAAACAAAACCCTTTTTCTCTTGCAGGTATAGGTACGAAACAATGAATTACAAAGCAGATGCAGATACCTTTTTCGAAAAACTTTCAGGATTCGCGAACAGAATTTCCATCAGAGCAGCACAGGTCAAGGTCGGCATAAAGGGGTCAAGGTCAACCTTTATTTGGGTCAAGGTCGACCTTTCTCAGAAAAGAAAAAGATCCATCTCTGTGTTTCTGTTCTAGATTCGGTTGCAGAATTTCTAGAAATCCAGCACAGACACCAGAAAACAACCATTTCCAGATCTGCTACATTTTAAGATAAGTGTTTCAGTTCATCCTAATCTGTCAGATCTATTATTTTACTTTATAATTAAGGAATTAGACCCCCTTCCCCTCTTTATCCATAACCAGCTGATTCCTTTTTGCATTGATCATCTCCTTTTGGTTAATCAATTGGGATCTCCTTGTCTTGGATTAGGAGGTATTATATATATCCACAACATTTTCGAAACACTCCACCACACACAACACACACCCACACATACACACACACATATATTTTTTATATCTTACAGATTCAAACATGCAATGGTTTTCTTTATCCTTCTCATGGTTCCATATCCTTTCATGTTAAAGTTGGTAATAAAGGTTTAGATGTTACCTTTATTGTTCTCCCAACCTCAGATCAATTTCAAGTCAAACTTGGCCTTCCTTGGCTTACATCCATGAGTGTCGTGGTATCTCCTATTCATAAATGCATTAAATTCCCTTATAATGGAGAAATCATGACAGTTAACCATAACCTTTACAAACCTTCAGTCTTGAGAGATTATCTTGACTTGGATTTATTTTGGCCTTCCATACCTCAACCAACTCAACCTCGTCCTTATAACATTTTTTGTTCATATCAAAACTATAATTTGCGAACTTAGAAAGCCTAAGGTTCTTCCATCCTTTTCTCTTGGACTTCTTCCTACACTTTCTACACCTCTACTTTCTTGCATACTTCCTATACATCATCCTAGTGTGGATCCTCCAGCTCTTCCTCCTAAAGAAGAAAAAATCCATATGGCCATTGATCCTTAACCTCAACCTATTTCAAGTAAAACTTTGTGTAACTGTCATACTCATGACCTTCGTCGTAAATGTTATGCTAAAGCCCCTCAACGTGCCTCTCAAAAAATTGCTTCTCCTAATACGCCCTTTGATTCTGTCACTCCTCTTTCCCAAACCATGCTTGAGCCCAAGGAGGAAGTAGATTTGAAAAATAGAAAAATGTACAAACATGATAATTCAATTTGTATCTTAAATTCTATTATGATTAATTTAGATGACGAAGATAGTCTTGATGATGACACTTCTATGCCTAACAATGATACACATGATACTATTGATTCTGATGACTATGAGATTATAGATCTTGATCATGATTTTCCTAACATATTCTCGCAGCAATTATCCATCAATCCTAGCGACAAACATAGTGACCTATCTTTACAACACGGTCCTTGTTTGGAACTGGCCATTGTTCCATCTACTGTGCTTGATGTTTCTCCTCTTGTGAGTTGCCTACCTTTCTAAAACATTAAAGACTGAGTTGGGGGGAAAGCGATACACTTGAATAGCTCCCCTTGCGTGGTGGGTACTTTTTAAGTGTTTGCATGTTTGTAGTGTTGTACTTCCCCAACGTTGTTATGCCTGCTCTTTGTTTTGTTTAGATTTCTTTAAATGACACTTGTTACTATGTTGACACAAGGTGATAAAGAAATCACAATGTCATAAACATTCCTCTATTTGTATCTCTCTTCTTCTATATGTTATTTCATGTTATGTTGTGAATGTGTGATTATTTGTCAATGTTCCTTTGTGTTGTCTTCTTGGTGACAATGAAAAGTAGTAGCAACCTTTCTCTTTTTAAGCTCTCCGCAATGCCACCCAAAAAGACTCTTCTTTGTGACTCTTATGTGTCATTCTTACATTGTGATTGTAGTTTTTCTACCTTTGGGGAATGATCATAGTTCATTTTGATATAATATACATATACATATTATCATAAGATCATACTAACCCCAGAGTTAGTAGATCCCTTCCATTCTCTCTCTTTGTTGTCATGTACTTATTTTCCTTGATTTGTTCCAACTTGGGGGCATTTCATTGTGGAAACGTCTCTGGTGGATACATGCACACTTTTTTAAAGTTGTTGCTCCCGTCAAGGCATTTGCAATTGCTTTAACGTGGGGACATACACTCCACTCACTTTGCACGCACTCATAGTGGTTCGATGTTACATTTTCCTTTTGATCCATGTGGAAGACAATGCTTTTCCACATGCCTGATCTATCTTTTTGATCCATGTGGAAGACAATGCTTTTTCACATGCCTGATATTTCCTTTTGATCCATGTGGAAGACAATGCTTTTCCACATGTCTGATCTCCCTTTCATATTCTTGATCCATGTGGAAGACAATTTTTTTTCCATATTCCTGATCCTTTTCTTTTGATCCATGTAGAAGACAATGCTTTTCCACATGCCTAATCTCCTTTTCCTTTGGATATATGTGGAAGACAATGCTTTTCCACATGCCTAATCTCTCTTTTAAGTCATTCCGTGTACATGTGTTTTGAAGGTGGAATTGATTTTCAATTTCCCTTCTCCTTCTATCTTCCTTGGATCACCTAGCACTACATAGCTCTCTCTCTCTCTCTCTCTCTCTCTCTCTCTCTCTCTCTGTTCTGGATTCGATAAGAACTTAAGTCACTTGGGGGTTTGATCTTTTCTTATTCCTTAGCCTTGATGAGATCGTGGCTCTGCATCAGATCTACTTTACCACGAGCATGATTTTTTCTCATACTCCTACTAAAGTGGGGACTAAATTTATAGTCCTAAAAAGTTAGCATCCATAAGTGGATATCTTATAGGACATATTAACCCCATTTTGGTGATTTTGAGATCTGACTGTCGGTTATTCCCGTTTGTCCCCTTTTCCCAGCTTCTTTTCCACATCTTCCGATGGGTCTCCACTCTGTCGTAGGAACTATTTACCTAGGGATATAGCCAAACTTTGACTGCACCTCCAGGGGTGAGGTCAAACTTTGACTTCACCCCCTATGGGTTTGTTGTGATTGGACCCAGAGCCTGACGTTTGGACCCTTCTTCCCATGTCTTTCCCATTTCTTTTCTATGTCGGCTTGCCCACATTTGAATCTCAAAATGAGTATATTAAAAGAATGCTCTATCCCCTTATTTTGCAACATAAGAACACATATGAATATACATATGATCAAGCATTTGTGCCAAGATTATGAAAGCATAATAATTTAAGCATTGAAGCATTCAAGTGGTGAAGGAAATGCATCCATCCAAGGTCTCCAAATCTTCTTCATAGATCCATTCAAGAAAGTCAATATCCTTCCTTTTATGCAAGATTTATCTCCCATGATGGCCAAGTAGAGAGCTTCTCAAGTGGTACAAGGTGGTTCATTCTATTCTTCTTCAAGTGGCATAACTTAATTCATGATCTAGACATGGGGATTATGGATCTCATAATTTGGTGAGGACATCCTTGATATTCCTACATCTTCATGAATTTGTGTGATTTCTACATCCATTCATGAGGGTTTGACACAAGGTGGATCAAACATTTACCTTCCTTTCCTTTTTAGATTTGTATTTACAAATCAATTTCAAGGTTAATTCCTAAACCAGGACTTGACCAAGGCAAGCCCCTTTCCACAAAAAAAATTCCCTTTTTTTGTGTGCAGGAACGGGTTTCAGGATCTATACAATTAGATTCAAAAAAATTTGGGTTTATCTCAGAGATTAGAATCAAAAAATAGACGATCACAAACATAGGGGTGTAGTCGAGAAGTCAACTTGTACCTAAAAATTTGACTTATTCCTAGAGGCCTCAAATTTTCACAGTCAAAAGTTATAGGTGCTAGGGTCCCAGATCCAGAACGGTTTCAGTCTACGACATCACAGTGATTGGAAATTACAGTTTCAAGGCATATAACCTCCTAATTCATTTCAAGGTGCAAAAATCCTTTTCCCATCTTGCATTTACTTTGAGATTTATCATTACATCTGTCATCCTTAGTTACTTTTCAGATCTGTAATTGTTCATCAATCAATTATTCAAATTCATTAATTCCTTAAAAGTGGAAATAGGTCTTATCCTCATCCCTTTTCATCTAGGCTTTTCATTTTCACCCTTCATCTTGGGTTGCGCTAATAAAACTCGGATACAAAGAGGCTAGGTTTGTCTATTTCCCATAATTCCATAGCAAGATTTTGGTGAGTGATCTCTACCTTAGCATTGCTCGTCATTTTCTTCTATATAGTTTGCATCTATTATCATTTTTCTGCATTTTTAACATCTGTTACAATGAATTAGCAATCTTTGTATTTTATTTCAATCTACATTCTAGATTTCTTGCATTTTTGCATTTTTTTTTATCATTTATCATTTTAATCTCCATTCTTCATAGCTTCTTGTGCATGTTCTTCTAAGAGTATTAATATTTGAGAAACAAGATCTTGATAGATAGGAGGGCAATGGAGTGAGGTTTCTTTTTAAATGCATGTATGTGTTTTCATCTATTTCTTGTTTTGCATGTGTTTTCATTAGAGTGCCTCCATTGTTGGATGTTGGAAAGATCTAAAAAGATAGATAATCTATTTCTCATCTTCATCTATCATTAATTTAAATTAGATTTTAAACTTAGCTTCTAATTTTTAATTTATATTAGATTTAGATTTTAATTAATTTATATTAGACTTAGATTTTAATTAATTTAAATTAGATTTTAGATTTAACTTTTAATTTTTAATTTAGATTAGAATTAGATTTTGATTAATTAAGATTAATTTTAGAATTAGATTTTTTTTAAAATAAGCTTTTTGGTTTAGATTTTTAACATTTGAACTAATTTAATTTGTCTTAGATTGGGTGAGTTGATTTTTTTATTGGGAAGCTTTTTCCTAGAGTGAATTAGTTTGTTTCTTAGGTTAAATGTTGTGTTTGTGTCTAGATTATTTCATTTTAATTTAAACTTGTATTGTTAGAATAGGTTTTAATTTTATTTTTAGTGGATTGATTTGATCTTGTGCTCATCTTTTGAACTTTTATGCAAGGCATATATTCTCGTTTGACTAAGACTATATTTGTAAAACTACTGATGACATTTGATGCGAGTTGTTTGGCGAATACTATGATTTGAAAAACTACTGATGATGTTTGATGTAGGGGCAATGATTGTGATTTTTGAAACTGATTGTACAATTTTAGCATAGATCACACTTCCATTGGTGCACTAAAAATAACCCAAGTGTTTGACATGTCTGGTGTGCTTGAACACTTTTTCTTTATGTATCCCAAAATAGAACAAACATATACTCTCCCCTACCTTCACGAATTTTGGGTGCAAGATTAATTTGTTCTATCTTTTAGAGAGGCCTGCCTTAGTGGGAAAAGAGGTACTCACCCCAAGGTAATGACCTCAAGCAGTTATTTCAATTCGGTCTGCTATACATATGAAGGATAAGGCCAAAGCCAAGTTTAACTGGTATTAGTGCTTACCATATAGTGCAACTTTGAAAGGGGGTATACCTTGCGTATATTAGACCTCTAGTAGGATTGGTTAAAGCTTTAATTGGATTGCTAGATGCTTGTAATGTGCTGGTCCCCTAAATTTTTACTATAAACCATTGTTGTAGTAGCCAAAATCCATCTATTTGATGGCACAAAAGGTCATACTTCTGAAGCCACCCCATGTTCTCGCAGTTCAAAGTAGAGATAATAGTTCCCTAGGAGGTGATGAACCAAGCAATTTGAAGTTTGGTATGCCCGAGAAGAGAGTGTCATGGAGGAGAGCCAGTGCCAACAAAATTATAAGCTATTCACTTTGAATAAGTGCAGCTCAGATTTATCCGCAATGGGAATCCAACAAATATTGTCCTAGCCAGCCTTAGGTTGTACTTGAATGTATTTTTATTGAAAGAGTCAAACAACCATTTTATCTTGTGTGTGTTCAAAACAAAATAAAATCCAATTGGAAATCAACACCAAACTTGAAATACAATGTTTTCAAAATAGACATTGAAACATTGAACCTTTGTTGTCAATACAAATTATTGCAAAATCTCTTGGGACATCATTTCAAAATTATGATCTTGTAGGCCCTTGCATAGTCACATTATTCCACCTAGTCCTTTCATACTCTTGTTATCTCACCTAGAAAATTTTTGGTCCTTGCATATGTTGATCATTTCATTCCTTGCATCATTCCACTTTGTCATATCCTTAGTCCTTGTGCATCCATCATTAGTCAAAACTTTTGCTTGCACTTAAGTCACTTTCCTTGAGTCACATAATATTTGACATGTCCTTTTCCCTTGTTCAAAGATCAAAACTCTCATACATGTTCATGGCCTCTTTGGCTCAATAAATCCAAGATCTCAAGAGAGACATTTATGATATTTAAGCCCAACATAAAAAACCAATGAGTTATTATGAGGAAAAAAACTTCAAAAGATGTTTAAATGACTATAAAAGGTGGAAGAACAAATAATGGAAAATCAAAATAAAAAATCCAAGCAAGATAATATGTCCCCTTCACCAAGGAACCTAGGCACTTCTTCACCAAGATATCAAGGCACTTCTTCTATAAACACATTTGAACATAAATAACCCTTGGATAGAAAGTTTACACATTTGGGGAAATCTCTTTAGTAGGCTTTCAAAGAGCTTCTTGAGCATAATATTATCACATTACCTAATGTGACCACATGGGGATGTGAAATTTTCATTAACTATTGTGCATATCATAGGAACAAAAAGCATAACACCTCAAATTTTATGGAGTTGAAACATAAAATCCAAGATCTCCTTGATGAGGGTATAATCAAAGTTGAAGATCCTAATGAATCATCTAAAGAGAAAGAAGACACTAATTCCAAGAATAAGAAAAATCATGAACCTGTGTCTAGCAATGGCCCACATGTATCCCCCACCTCTTCCACCATTCCTTAATCTCCTAAAGCTCCCCAACAACACTCTATATCATCTTCCTCAAACAATGACACTTTTCATGTCGACCCTCAAGGACTATCTAATATACAAATCCAAGTTAATCCCAACATTTATGAAAATAATTTCCATGATTCCAAATTCTTAGAACCTAAACCACCATGCACTTCAATTCCAATCGTACCCACTCTAGAAAGTCATATTCAAAAAAATTTCCCTTCATTCTCAAACATGGACTCCCTCCAAGAATTCCCCATGCATATCAAAACCCCTTCCTTGTCCTTAGAAGTGGATCTATGTCAAGAGGATAATCCAAACAATGAAGAAACATGTCCTAAAGATCAAGATCAAGATTTCAAAACACTCCAACTTTGTCCAATTTTTCACCAAAATCCCATATCCCTAGAACATCATGATGATCATTTCATACATTTTTCACTTATTCCAAGATGATTCATTTCCATCTCATGATCAAAATATCCTTCCATGTTCCATTCCTAATTCACCCCCCAATAAAGATCCCAATATTAATTCCCTCCCTTCTAATGGTTCTATTGAAGATACAAAGTTAAGCACACAAACCAATGATGCTCTTCCATGCCAAGATCAAATTATCCCTTCATCTCCTTGTCATAATATTTCATATCTCCCTCAATAACCCTTTATTTACTCTAATCCCCATTATGATCCTAATCCTCCTTAAGCTATCATTGCTTCTATTGAAGCTAGTAGTAAACCCCCTAATATAAAATAAAACCTTAAAGATGATGGCCTTGGATACATATCTCACACTCAAGATGTTGATATCCCTTCAACATGTTATATTACTCCATTGAAATGCAATAATATACGTTCCTCATCCTCCAAATCCATTTTGGGTCTCTATACCCCAAAAGTTAAGCCTTCATCCCTTCCATATATCTTGGATCTTTATGTCCCTCCATCCACCTATCCTACCCTAAATCAAGATCGACAAAGGCACTCATCCTTGAGGACTTTCAAATCCCCTATCTACATGAACTCATACAAAATACCTCCATATAATCCATATCCATCCATCAGTCCCAATTCCTTTGGAAGCAATTTGGATGCCAAGCATAAAACTCATAAGTCTAAAAATCCACATGCATTCAAGGATCAACATGTCCAATCTAATCAACATGTGGATACAAAGAAAAAATAAATATCCAAAAGTTCACAAAGGCCCATCAAAGAAAAAGAAAAATCAAAAGATATATAGATTCTAAAGTCTCTTGTTGAAGAATTGGAGTCTAAAGAACCAAAAAAAGAAAAAATCAAAATCTGCATGGATTTCAAAATCTTTCATTAAAGAGCTACATTCTAAAGCACAAGGAAAACAAAAATAAAAACTATGTGGATTCCCAAGTCACTCATAGAATTATTTCACACTAAAGAAAAATCAAAGTTGGCATTCAAGTTGCTTAATCTCAACACTTCATCTAACCCTCCATCTAAACATCTTCCAACCCATTATTCTATATTGGGTCCTCGTGTCCTAAAATCTACTTCCTTCTCTCCATCAAGATATCACACTCCAAAATCCACTTTTCCTCCATCACTCCACCACCCTTCAAGGTGTGTGTGCCAATGTTGACCTTGTCACCCTTTCCATATAATCCTACTAAGGTATTCCAATACCCCATATATTATTCAAATCCTATGTTCTATCCTTCCACCCCCCTTATCCAATCCTTTTCATAAAGCATTATCGTCTATTGTATCTATTATTTCATATCCCTTTACCATCACCCTATCAACATCTTTGAGCATACCTCAAATGGCCATGGTTTATTAAATAAAATATTTTAAGGGGAACTATCCAAAGAACAATATGTTTGAGTACTTCATTTCCTATCTTGTATCTATTATCTTTTGAAAAAAATGAAAAAAGTCAAAAAAGCAAAAAAAAAAATGAAAAAAGTAAAGAGATATAAATTTGTCCGTGTGTGAAAAACACCTCGGTGATGCCTTGAGCAAGTACCATGATGAAAACCTAGAAAAAATGTGTTATGCGTAATCCATTATCCTTTTTCACTCTACACGGGGGACAAATTTCAGACATGTTATCTTATCCTCCATATTCTTTTTATATCCTACATCCATCATCATCCCTCGTTTATCCTATTTGCAGATCCATATCCTCTTTTCCACCTTTGATCTTGAGAGGGTTGAGGATCTTACTAATTATCATGCATACTATCTATTTACCTTATCCACACCCCCAATCCCTATCCCTTATCTTATTCTTCCCTTCATCCATCACCCCTTACCACCTTTGATCTCACTTATCCTATCAATATCACATCCCTGTCCTATCCCAACCCCTTTATCTTGATCAAAACTAAGGATGTTAAAATAAAAATGTATTTTCAAAAGCCTCTTGACATGTCCATTCCTTTGGGCCACATGCCCTTCATGTATTTTCATCACCTTATGTCAATGCACCTTTCATTTCTTTACATTGTCATATCCCAACCCCTAGCTTGGATAACCTTGATGAGTTAGTACTTGAAAATCACTTACGCTTCCTCTATCATTTTCTTATATTTTTATTCCCCATCATTTCTCTCATCCCCTTCATAATGCCTTATACCATTCTAGACATCAAGGGAAAACAAATATAATCTTTCTTGAGAATCAATGGTTAAATAATCAATAAAAATCATAAAATATCCTAAAAAATTAAAAACAAATTCAAAGAAAAACATAAAATGTCTTGAAAAAATCCATAAAATATCCTAAAAATTTGTAAAAATCCTAAAGAGTCATGGAAAAATCCTAAAAATCCTTGGAAAAAGTCAATTAACATATAATAAACATTGTGGAGACAGAAGAGTTTGAGTGAGCATTTAACTTTGGACTCATACAAAATCATGATGTGACAAGACTACAAACGAGAAAATATAACATCTTATCAATCTATCGAATGAAGTACATAAATTATGTCAAGAATCACTTCTGCATGAAGGCAAGATGTTTCTTTGATGTCTTTGATTGTTTGATTTTAGTCTTTGGTGTCATGCCTCTTAGCTTTTTGGGATGTCTCCAACTTTAGATTTTATCTCTAAGATATCATTGACTAGAAGGGAAAGGTTGGGGCATGTACACTTGTTTGCTACTTGTGGATTGTTCCTTAGTAATATGATGACTCGTCTTAGGACATGATTTTCTAAATATCATTGAAAACATATTGGTCTAATGTGAACTAGGGCATTCCTTAACTATTTGATGTATTTCTATGAACACATTTGGTATGTTAATACATTGTGATCTAAAGCATATCCAAATAAATTCATTCATTTTCCATAATAAGTTTGATGATGATATAAGTACTTTAAAAGCATAAGAATTCTCATCACCTACATTTCCTCTTTCATCATTTGCATCTCCTCCATCTCTTCTTTCATCAATCATATCTCCCATCATCTTCTCGTACTCATTCTTTTCTTTTCCTTAGTTATCACAATGAACCATTTAATCACTTTGTCCATCTAATATATGTCACTTGAATCAAACTTTAAACCAATCATCTTTTTTCTTAGAATCTCATTGTCCATTGATCAATAAATCAATCTTGTATCAACTTGTCTTGTTCTCACATCAATCCCAACCAACTTATCAACCAAAATCAATATTGGGGCATTACCCTACAATCATCATGCATACTAGTTTATCCGCTTGCAATTAATCTCTGTCCCATCATCTCATCCACTTGCAATCGATCTATCCAACATTAGCCTATCAATCAACATGAATCTCATCTTATCTTCCTGTAATCAATCAAATCACTACAAATCAATTCTAATCTACACAATCAACCATGAACTAGTTCAATCAACTTTATTCTCTAACAACTAGCCTTATCAGTTCAAACAACTATTAAATAGCCCAAACAACTCACTTTGTCTGGTTATCCCAATCATTTCCATCAATTGGTTGGTTACAGTTATCAGGTGTGCAACTTATCATTTTCTTAGTGTAGTATCTTATCATTTCTTGTAGCTTAATCAATCATGCAACATCAAATAAAATCTTCCTCATGGTCTATTGAAAGATTTTCCTTCAGATATCTTGCACAATCTCTCAAAGGGGCATACCTATCGTCTATACCCGACCAAACTAGGGCATAGATCAACAATCACAACTTTTTTGCAAGTACAAATTTTTCTTTGAAACAATGTGACAGGATGGATTATTTCAAAGATGGGCAAAATGTAGACATGTAAAATTGTCCTCTTATTAATCTCAATTTTCTATTAATCAAGTGGATCGATTATGATATTTTTATTATTCTTCATATTTTTCCATTATATTATTAATATCATACCTTTAATCATACTTTTCATTATAATATTCCTATTATTCATATATTCATATTTCTTCATTAAATCTATTAAATAAATAAGCATATTCTATTATTATTTTATTAAATCTCTCAAATTCCTCTATCATCCACTACATTCCCTCTTTATAATATTCCACCTCTAGGATTTACCTACACTTAATGGATGTGAGACAAACACATTTACAATTTTGTATTCAATCTTTTATCCCACATCTATTATGGGATTCCCTCCCAAGGACATCTATGTAAACAATGCCCCTTCTAATTTCTAACTATTCTTTCTTGCTTGCATCCATTATCATTTTTCTTGTAGTTTTAACATCCATTATAATGATTTAGCAATATTTGCATTCTAGTTAATTTTACATTCTAGATTTCTCTTGCATTTTTGCATCTTTTTTATCATTTATCATTTTAATCTCCATTCTTCATAGCTTCTCATGCATGTGCTTCTGAGAGCATTAATATTTGAGAAACAAGATCTTGATAGATAGGAAGACAATGGAGTGAGGTTTCTTTTTGAATGCATGCGTGTATTTTCATCTATTTCTTGTTTTCATGTGTTTCCATTAGAATGCCTCCATTGTTGGATGTTGGAAATATTTGAAAATATAGATAATCTATTTCCATCATCTTCAATACCACAATATGCACAACATCCTTCCAATATACATTGGCCAGATTAGCATCCTTTAACATAGTCCTAGCTATTTCAACAATTGTTTTGTTCTTCCCTTCAACCACTACATTTGCCGAGGAGTCCTTGGATTATAAAATTGTCTTATTATTCCATTCTTTTTTTATAGAAAGCATTAAATTATTTTGATATGAATTCTCCACCTCTATAGATATTAAGCATTTAATCTTATAATCTATTTGATTTTCTACCATTGATTTAAATATTTTGAATTTTTTAAATGCTTCAGACTTCTCTTTTAAAAAAGTGACCCAAGCCATTCTAGAGTATTCATCAATTAACAACATAAATTACCTTTCTCCATTGTGACCTTTTTTCCTAGTCGACCCACATAGATCAGTATGGATCAACTCCAAAGGAATTCTATATGAATATTTTTTATTTTTTAAATTCCTCCTTGTCTACTTTCCAATTTGACATTCTCTACAAACAATGTAAGTAGGTTTGGCATTTTTTTAGCAAATCTCTGACAAATTCAGTCTTGCTAATTTTGACCATGTTTGCAAAGTTCACGTACCCTAAGCTTTTGTGCTATAACTATCTTTCATTATATTGAGTTAGAAAACACAGGTTCTCATTTTTGTCTTCGATATAATAGATGTTCATGGATGTCCTAAATCCTTTGCATCTATTTTCCCAGTCATTTTCTTTTTAATGATACACTCATCATTCTTGAACAATACTTCATAACGTTTCTTACAAATTTTACTAACACGTAGCAGATTATGTTTCAAACCTTCAACATAGTAAACATCACCATTAGTATTCTTGCCATCAATTAAAATGGTTCCAATGCCTTTGATTTGAGCACATTCTTCTCTTGTAAATTTGATTTCTCCTCCATCACACTTTTTCAACTTAATCAATATTTTATTGCCACCTGCCATATGATTTGAACATATAAAATCTATAATCCATTCACTTACAACAACTTTAGCATGTAATGCAATCTCCTCAATCTTTATCTCTTCCTTATGAGAGAGACCCAGAAATAGAAAATCCCCAATTGTTTTATTAGTATCCTTATCTTCATATAGGTATTCTCCATGGAACATAAGCTCTTTTTAACCTTTCCTTTAAAATTTATTCTTATCCTGAAATCACCTTTCTTTTGATTTCCTTTTATATAATCATCTTTTGATTCACTATGATATTACTTATACTTGCAATCATTAGAAAAATGTCCCATCCTTCAACATTTAAAGCACTTAAGAGGTAACTTACCTTTATATCTATATGTACCTCACTTGAATATTATTTAAAGATATGCTTTAGCTTCCTTTGAGATATTGCATGATTGGTTCAACATCTTAAATAAATCTGAATGCAATCTCTCTTTTCCCTTTCAACTTCTGCAATCTCAAATGCTAAAAGTGAACCAATAAGTTGATCAATTGAATACTGAATTAGATCATTGATCTCCCTTATTAAACATGGCATTGGTATGAACTACTTCGGAAGGGTTAATGAGATCTTAAGTATAAAATCTATGTCTTCTATATGTCCACCAAAAACTTTAATTCCATTAGAAACATTTGTGACTCTGTATATGTAGCTTTCAATACTCTCATCTTCTTCCTTTCTTAAGATCTCATACTTCTATTTGAGATTCATCAGTCTTGCTTGTTTTGTCTTTAAATATCCTTCATGTACCATGACCAACTTATCCCATATCTCTTTATCACCTTTTAAACCTTCCACCTTTCCAAATTTTGTATCACATAAACTACTAAAAATAATAGCTCTTTCTTTCACATTAGCTTCATTTTATCTTTCTTCATCAGTAGTCAAAGGTATCCCAAAAGGAGGAGAGATGCAAGTTTGAATAATCTCCCAAATACCATTATGCAATATTTCCAGATATGCTTCCATCTGGTCCTTCTAATAAGGAACATATGTACCATCAAATACCGGAGCTTGAAAGCGTAAGTTCTGTGCCATCCCAGATTTTCCTCAAATAGTTAAATTTCTTCAAGAGGAACCTTGCTCTGATACCAATTGTTGAACACACTTTGGATGTTGAGGGGGGCTGAATTAACATAAACCAAAATCACACTTGAGTAATCAACTAACTTCAATATTCACTGCATAAAACATTAAGAAAATAATAAACAAAACCAACAACACATGAACACTAAGATTTTATACGTGGAAAATCTAAACTAGGAAAAACCATAGTGAACACTTACCCAAAAAGATAAGTCATCAATGTATATATTCTAATTATAAAGATAGAAGGTGTAGACACCCTAAAATGGATAGGCTTGCGACTTTACATTAAAAACACTAATTTTCATCTATTAATTAATAGTTTTTTATTCATTAATTAATCATTTATTTTCCTGTAAATTCATTCCCCAAATCATCTAATCAAATTCCCAAAATTAATTAAATAATTAATTTTATTTAATTAAATAGCTTTAATTGATTAATTACCATTAATTGATTAATTAAACTCAATT
>MU223828.1:178925-191808 GCA_018584345.1 Thuja plicata | reverse complement strand
TGGACTATATGCCCCCTCAACAAATTAAGCATAGAAAATGCGTCAGATGAGCATTAATTTGTTGAAAAAGTGAATCACTATATGATGATGATGAATGCATTCCTATGTTAGTTATGATGTTATTGATAATGGATGCATTGATTATATGATCTACTATGCACATGTTTTAGATTTTTCTTATGCAATAAATGAATGCAATCTACCATGCACAAATTTTTTGACTAATGAATGTGTTAGTTAGAAGAAAGTTAGTTTGGAATGTGATCTCTGGGATTGATTGATAGATATGGAATGATAGAAAGGAAATTTTTTCTTTTTTTATAGATATGATTTGATAGAAAGGATGAGTGTCCCAAGTTGCTTCCCCTATTTCCAATATTTATCATCATTGCATCTTTTTTTTGTTTTGAAATTGCGAAGAGAGTCCAATGTATCCAGATCACATACCACCTGGATACTGCCACGTCCTGTTGATAGCAGAAGGAGTAGAGAGATTGAATAGAAAGAGAACCTAGTGCACCCAAATATTGACCATCTGTGTTCAACTATGTTCCTTGTTTGAAAAGAAAGAGAGCCAAAAGCACCCAGATATTGACCATCTGGATACCGCTTTGCCCTATGAAGAAACTACAACAAGTATATCAAGATAGAACTCCTATGCACCCAGAGTCCATTTGGATAACACTGTGAGCTCTTGACTCTGAAAGGGAAAGCCAAAGCAAACAAGATAGAACTCCTACGCCCCTAGAGTCCATCTGGATAGCATCATGAGCTCTTGATTGCAACATAAAGGGAAAGACCATAGAAACCAAGATAGAACTCTAACACACTCAGAGTCCATCTGAATAGCATTGCGAGCTCTTGATTCTATAAACCAAACAAGAAAATAAAAGAGAAGGAATGTCCAATTCTTTCACAGGGTTAAGCTTAGATCGTGGAACTACGCGACTGCCAGATAAGTGACAATGCCTACCGCATTTATCCTAAATCATCATGGCCCTGAAATCAAAGTGAACATTCAACAGATAGCAATCAAAGAAAATAAGTCATGATCTATCATAACTACTCTCCTCACATGGTGGATCCTGGAGTAGCGTAAGAACATAACCGTGAAATATAAACTGACATATGACCGACTAACTGACCTAGTCAAGATTTTTTGGATGGTTCCTTGATGCAGTTGGATTCTCTTGATTGGCTTGACTCTTTGATAGGCTTGATTGGTTTGATTGCTTGAGTGTGTCTGGTTTCAATAATAGATTACTCATATAAGACTGACCTGTCTGGTTTGAGCGTATCCATCACTGTGTAAGATGATTGATATGATATGATTTGATTTATTGATTTGATCATGTTGGCAGTTGATCAAGCTGTGTCAGATGGGCCCAATGCTGGTTTGCAAAGCTCATGATTGTGACATTTGATAGATTGGCTTGTTCGCCAGTTACTGGCTGATTGATTTGATAGGTTCATAAAGCTATGTTAGATGAGCCCAATGTTGATTCACAAAGCTCATGATTGTGACATTGATTGACTGGGCGTGATGGCCCTTTGCTCTCTTGATAACTGAGTTGGTTTGATTGCTTGGGATTTTGCAATTTTTTGAATGCTTTTTGATGAAGATTGATTTTCTTAGAACATTTTGATCTTTTTAGAATTTTTGATGAGTTTTCCAAATTTTTTGGATTTTTTTACGACACTAGAATCACCCCTAGTCTGGTGGACCAGTATTAACCATGGGTAAGTTCTTGGTGCTTAGAGGGGAGTGTGCTCAAGCTTTTTGGATTTCATTGATGGTGAAGCTAGATTTGATCACTTGGGGCCTGTTTGCTAGGTTTTCACCAAGGTACCTACTCAATAGTGCCTGTTTGCCAGGTTTTCACTGAGAGAGCGCCTTTGTTTCTCTTTAATTTTTTTGCATTTTTTATTCTTTTTTTTGTCGCCAAGGCGCATGTTTGCCAGGTTTTCACTAAGGTAACATTTTGTATTTTCTAATTTTTTTAGTATTTTTTGGGTATGTAGATAGGTGCCTTAACCATAGAGTCCTCAAGGGTAGAACCTCTTGAGGTGCATGTTGTTGATGTATCCTGGGAACTGATCTCCTTCTGGTGTCGCCAGTATGAATGCCCCACTCTGGGTGGAGCTGACAATGACAAATGGTCCTAGCTAGTTAGGCTCAAACTTTCCTGGTTTCACTCTTTCTGCTTGGTTCTTTTGATTTTCCATGAGGAAAAGGTCTCCTACCTCAAATTTTTGTGGCTTTACCTTTTTGTGATAGTTTCTTCTAAGGTGATTCTGATAGCCTTGTAAGTGGTCAAAGGCATGCTGTCTTCTTTCATCTAGTAAATCTAGTTCACTGAGCCTTGCTACTCTGTAGTCCTCATCTGTAATCAGGTTCTTCAAAGATATCCTTAGGGATGGGATTTCCAATTTGAGGGGTAATACCGCCTCTGACCCATAGACTAGGGAGAAAGGAGTGGCTCCTGTAGGTGTTCTCACACTAGTTCTGTATGCCCTTAATGCAGGACTAAGTTGTAAATGCCAGTCTTGCCCTGATTTGTTCACTGTTTTCTTCAAGATTTTCAAGATTGTCTTGTTTGTAGCTTCAGATTGGCCATTCCCTTGAGGATAATAAAATGAGGATAACCCTTGCTTGATATGGAATTGTTCTCATAGCTCTTCAACATCCTTGTTTTGGAAAGGTGTACCATGATTTGTCAGGATAGTTTGAGGGATCCCATATCGACAGATAATGTGGTTAAGTATGAACATTGCTATTTGCCTTCCAGTTATGTAAGTGAGAGGAATTGCTTCCACCCACTTGGTGAAGTACTATGTTTCTGCTATGATGTATTTATGTCCATTTGCTGAAGAAGGTGTAATTTTTCCCACTAGGAAAAATCCCCACATGGAAAATGGCAATGGTGATGTGATAGGATTTAGTTCCTTGGTTGGTGCATGGATGAGGTCTCCATGAATCTGATACTGTCTACACCTTTGTACATGTTTGTATGCATCTATCTCTATTGTGGGCCAATAGTATCCCATGCAGATGATCTTCTTAACTAAGTTGTTGCCACCTCTGTGGGTTCCACAAATTCCTTCATGTACCTTGTACAGAGCTCTCTGGGATTTCGTGGAAGTGAGACGTCATAGTAGCATTCCGTCTAGACTTCGTCTATATAAAGTAGTTGAGAGGATGGTATACCTAGAGGCTTAGCGGATGAGGGACTTTCTCTGGTTCCTAGACAAGTTGGGAGGTAAGACATTATTTTGGAGGTAGTTATAGACATCTTGGTACCATGGGTTTTCAGGACCAACAAGGACACATGTTCATTCTATGATGGATGCTTGATGTGATGGCACCAAGAGGTTCTCTACTAGAAACTAGAATCTTGTTTCGTTGCCTGGCATATCAATCAATGATGCTATGGTAGTCATCACATCTGCAGCTTTATTCTATGCTCATGGGACTTGCTCGAAGAAGATGTAATGGAACTTGGTGTGTAGTGTTTCCATCTATGCTCTGTATGGTATGAGCTTCTCATCTTTGGTTGTATAATCATTGTTGACTTGACTAATGACCAACTATGAGTCTCCAAAGACCTTAAGGTTCTTGATTCTCCATTGAATTGCTATCTTTAGACCAATGACCAGTGCTTCATATTCTGCTATGTTGTTTGTACAAGGGAAGTTGAGTCTGAAATACTTTGGAATTGTATCATGATCTGGAGTGATAAGCACTATCCCTGCCCCTGCACCATGGTTCGTGCATGACCCATTTAAATAGAGTTGCCATACCTCGATTGTTGGTTGTAGTGTCATAATAGATTCGTCAGGAAAGTCATAAATAATAGGGTGATGGTCTTGAATGGGTGCCTTTGCTAGTCTATCCACGATCACTTTCCCTTTGATGGCCTTTCCATCTATGTACTCAATGTCAAACTCACTTAAGATCATTACCCACTTTGCAAGTCATACGGTGAGCGTTGCTTTGCTTAGGAGGTATTTTAAAGGATCAATATGTGCAATCAAATTTGTTTGGTGACTCAACATATAATGTCTCAGCTTTTGGGAAGCGAAGAAAACTGCAAGGCATGACTTTTCAATTGGCATATAGTTGATCTCATATCCTACCAATGTTCTGCTTAGATAGTAGATGACCCTTTCTTTACCTATGTCATCATGTTGTGCCAGTAGTACACCTAATTTTGATTCCGTTGCTGAGATATACAAAAGAAATGGTATACCTTGGACTAGTGGCACCAATATAGGAGACTTGAGGAGGTAGTCCTTGAATATTTGGAATGATTGTTTGCATTGCTCGGTCCATATGAATTTGACATCTTTGTACAGTAGATGTTGGAATGGGTGGCACTTGAAGCACTTGATTGATTGGAGCCTTCCTTGTAACCCTCTTAGTTGCCTCAGGTTTGATGGTGGAGGCATGTCCAATATTGCTTTGACTTTCTTTGGGTCTACTTCGATGCCTCTATGTGACACTATGAACCCTAGTAGATTTCCTGCTGTGACACCGAATGCACATTTCTTTGGGTTTAGACAGACCTTGAATTCCTGCATTTTGTCAAAGATTGGCCCCAATACTTGTAGATGATCCTTGTGAAGCATTAACTTGGCTAGTATTTCATCCACATAGTCTTCCATTATTTTGTGGGTGAGATCATGAAATATAGTTGTCATAGCCCTTTGATATGTCATGCCAACATTTTTGAGACCAAACGACATGACGTTCCAACAGTAAGTTCCCCAAGGACATGTGAAAGTTGTTTTATGTTGGTCTTCTGGCATGATCCTTATCTGGTTATACCCTAAAAAGCCATCCATGAGTGATAGCATTTGATGTCCAGTGGTTAGATCTACTATCATATCAATGTTGGGTAAGGGAAATTCATCCTTGGGACAAGCTATGTTGAGATCTTTGAAGTCTGTGCAAATTCATATCTGACCACTGTGCTTTGTAACTAGCACCAAGTTAGACATCCAGTCTGCGTATGGTATTGGTCTTATGAACTTGACATCTAGGAGATTTTTAAACTCTGCCTTGACTAGTAATGCAACATGGGGATGCATCTTTCTTAGCTTCTGCTTGGCAGGTTTGGCATTGGGTAGCAACGGGAGATGGTGTAGTACTAGCTCTCGATCTAACCCTAGCATATCCGAGTAGGACCATGCAAAATTGATCATCCTTGCTTTAAAGAAGCTGATAAATTGTTCTCTCTCCTCCGGGGTGAGTTATTTTGCCAAATATATGTTCTTTGGGTTCTTGTCATCTCCCAAATTGACTTCTTTTATTTCTTCTGCTAGTAATGCAGATTTTTCCTCTGCTAAGGGGAGGAGTTCCTTCTTTCCATCTTCTAGTGCCTCAGTGAGGTTTTCGCTAGAAGATATGTCTTGTTTTAGTTTTTTATCATTTTTTTGTTCTTTTTTCTTTTATGGACTGGAAAGAGGAGCTGCCTCCCCAAAATATGCCGCTCTATCAAGGTCAATGGAGAAGCCTACCTTGTGGTCTCCTGATGGAATGCCTTCCCTAAGTTCCATGAAATCAGCAATAGCCTCATCGTTCTCGAAGACATCTAAATCAGGTGGTCCTTGTTGATCCCACTCTATTAGCTCCAGGTTTACAAGATAGATACTTTCATGGTTGTCTGACTCTAGTTGACTGAAAGGGACTACAAATATGGTTCCTACAAAACTAGACTATGATGTGGACGTACCACTTGAGGTTTGATAAATGACATGCTTATCCATGCAGGGTTGTTCGGCAATGGACAGTTGGTCAAATAAGTTTTCTAGGTTTATGATAGTGTCTAACCAAGGGGAATAATCTGGGATCGATGGTTTAGAGTCATGAAGGGATCTCCACTCATACTCGTGGGAGTTAGTCTCAATAGAACACTCATCATATGTCTCACTTCCTTCCTTATCATTGATTGCTATGTGGAGGTCTATTCAGGTTTGTGTCGTTCCCTCTTCGAGGGGAAACAACTGTGCTAATATGTTGCTTATCAAGACATGTTCTATGTTGTGCCACCAGTGCATCTCTGTTATTTGTTCTTGATCAACTTGGATGTCTTGGATTATAGGACCGGTTCTTTGTTTTCCATAGCCCAACCCTCTCTTGTTTCTCGGGGTTGGTGGGAGAGACAATTCCATTATGCCTTGTTGTCTTGCCCCTAGGCCGGTTGTACCATCATACCCGAATCTTTGTAACATTGTATAACCATTACCATAGTTCGACAAGGGTAGGGTTTGTCAGATTGTCTCTTGTGGGTCTCGGTATAACCATGTATTGATAGCTTATTCAAATAGATTTTCTTCCGCTATGTCTCCCCATCTGACAAAGGTTATGGGCAGACATCTGAATAGAATAGGCTACGGAGTTTCTATTGTAATAATAGGTTGTGGCATGCCATTAGTTCTCGGGCTCTATGGCATGTGCGTGATGGTGAAAGCCTCTTCATATTTGTACTCACCACAACCTTTGTTGGTGATGGATATTTTGTCTGCTTTCCATGTGACATCCTTAGGATTTGAATCTGAAGAGGAGGGAATACTTGCATCTTGGTTAATGGATATCTTTCCTGTTGTCCATGTGACATCCTTGGGATTTGAATCTAAAGAGGATGGGATTCTTGCATCTTGGTTTGAGGGTACCTAGTTATCAGTGCTGATTTGGACAACATTATAGTATTGGAAAGGATTGGGATCTCCCTCTATGATGATTTCCTCTCCCTGGTGTGGGAACTTGATGCATTGATGGTATGTCGAAGGTACGAATTGCATTTCATGTATCCAGGGTCTCGCTAGTAGCATGTTGTATCCCAAATCAAGGTATAGGATCTGGAAGGGGGTGTTTTTGACCACTGGACTAATATAGATAGGTAGAATGATAATACCTTTAGAGGACCTTTCCTCTTCATCATAAGCTCTGATATTTATCCTCCTTGTGACATCAATGCTTGATTCTGAATAGCCCAGTTGCTTGATTAACTTTAGAGTATAGATGTTTAACCTAGCTCCACCATCAACACAGACCCTACGGATAGCGCTTTTGTGGACTTGGACAAGTAAGTGCAAAGGATCATTATGCAGGGGTTTATGCGGCGACACATCACGGTCCATGAATGTGGCATGTTTGTTAGCAGCTATATGGTTAACCATCATTTGGAAGCTCTTGGGTGTTCTATCCCTTGGGATAGCTGTGTTCTGAAGGGCTTGGTCAAGTGCCAGTCTATGCTATGGAGATATGCGCAATAGGTAAAACATGGAGATATGGGTAGGTGTGCGTTTTAGTTGATCCACTATGCTTGGTTATAGATCTGAGTTTGCTTTAGGATTGGCAGATACAATAGATGAGGATGGTACTCCTTGCAAGACGACTCTGGCACAACATGTTGTTACAACACATTTGTTACCTTGGTCTTTGATAGTGATTGTAGCCACATGGCTATCTGAAGGATTGAGGAAATTGATAATATTATCACTGTTGGCATATGTATAGTTGACTTTTTGTGCATGTCCACCAGACCCGAAGGCTTTTCCCTTGTTGTGATCATGAAAGGTATCATTGAAGATAGTGTGATCAGTTGTGCCTTTGGTTTGGGTATTTTTCACATCGATGGCCCCTGTGTTAATTAGGTCTTGGATAGCGTGTTTCAATCAGTAATAGTTAGATGTTTTATGCCCTTTCACCCTATGAAACTCACAGAAGTCCTTGTCATTATACCACCTTGGTTTGTTTGCATCCTGTTCAAAGTCCCTGATTTATGGGAGAGTGATAGTGTTTGATTGTATCAACTTGTGTAAAAATGATTCTATCGGCTCTTCTAATGGTGTGAAATCTCGTTGCTAGAATTGAAACCGTGGTCTGTGTTGATTCTATTTTTGACTATTTGACACAGCGGCCACTTGTATAGGGGGAGGTTGGTTTTGGGTGTATGCTTGTTGAGTGGGCCCTATGGGTTTTTGGTTGGCCATAGGTGCGCCTTGCAGTGACACCTTGGGTTGTGCATAGTTGACTGTCTTCACATAAATGACACCATCGCTAGTGACATTTTTATGTTTATTCCACCACTTAGCTTTGTCCGTTGTATTTTTGTTTGTATTCATTTGTGTTGGATCAGCAAGGATTCCTCATTTGACTAAGTTCTACTCACAACAAACTCCTCGTTCGATGAGGTGTGTGAAGTTCGGAACTAACTATAATTTTGTTGTGAATGACATGTCTGGAATTAGATTGTCAACAAACATGACTATTAGGTCTTGTGTAGGCACATCATATGTTATGCGGTTTTACGTATTCCTCCATCTCTATAGGAACTTCACAAAAGACTCTCCATACTTCTGTTTGATATCACAAAGGTCCTTGATGCTGACCTTGCACTCGATGTTATGATGGAAGTGAGCTATGAAATTTTCAGCCAGTTCACCCCAAGACTGAATGCCATGAGGTAAATGCGAGAACCATTCCATTACTGGTCTGACCAAGCTTTGTGGGAATAGTCACATTAAATATGTTTCATCATGGGCGACTTTGATGCAACTAGAAAAAAACTCTCAAATATGTTCAATAGGGGTGATTTGGGAATAGAGATATGTGGAGAGAATGATCAAAGGGGTATGGGTATAAATCCTCTGCGGTGTAGGATTTAGTTTGCCCCTGATTTTGCATATGCATCATTTGGGTTTGAAGGGTTTGCATTTGTTGCATTAACATGTCCATTTGATATTGAGGTTGATGTGTGAGGATGTTCCTCTGTGCTGTAGTGGGTATGAGGTTGCGCCTCTCTGTCCCTTGAGTAGGAACATAGGATTTCATCCTGGGGACTTGATATTGATTTTCTGCCGAGTGATTTGGAAATAGGAGCACATGAGTAGCCCATGGTGGGTTTTGATGCATTTGTGGTTGTGATTGAAACTGGGGTTGATAATGCTGGGGTTGATATTGTTGCTACTGAGGTTGGGGTTGAAGTTGGGGTTGTTGTTGCTGAGGTTGGAATTGAGGCAACTAAAGCTGGGGTTGTTGTTGCGGTGGTTGGTTTTGAGGTAACTGAAGTTGGGGTTGTTGTTGCGGGGGTTGGTTTTGAGGCAACTGAAGCTGGGGTTGCTGTTGCGAGGGTTGGATTTGAGGCAACTGAAGCTGGGGTTGTTGTTGCAGAGGTTGGATTGATGTTAGAATGGGAAAAGGTGTAGCCTTGGGTGGGCATTGACTGTAAGTTGTACCTGTAGAGATGGATCCCTGTGGGCATGAGGTGTTGATCCTAAGACTAGTATGAGTTGACTGCAGCAACAACCTAGTTTCAGAATAGTTGGTGTTTGGTGTAGCTTGAGAGCTTGATTGCCCCGGTCATGTGACCGAAGGTGGGAGCATACTAGTAACCATGGGTGCACTCAGTTGCGAGCCTGTCATGCTTTGAGTGGAAGATGTGTTGGCCTGGTTTGTGCCATTAGTTTGACTGGGTATCATCTGTGTTAATGTGGGTAATATCAATGGTGGGAAGATTTGAGAGACAACAGGCAGTATCTGAGGAGGCTGAGTAGTGTTTTGACCTGCGAGAGGGTTTTCAGGCCATATGGTTGATACACTTAATTCAGTGGGGAGTTTGACTCCCTTCTTTATCAGCATAGCTAAGAAGCGTTTAGGATTCCTCTCTACAACAACGTAAACTACTTGTGTGGAATAAGCATCTTGCTATATATCCTCTAGTTCCTCTTCTGTGACATTTTGGAAAAGAGCCGCCTCACGTGGTTGTTCAAGGAACATAGTAGAACTGGTATTTATGAAAGGACCATTCTCTTGCTCTATTTCCCAAGCGGGGAATCTGTTGATATATGACTCATCAAGTTGTGTTCTAGATTTATACCTTGTGTAAGGCCCTCCATGAGGTGTTTGAGACATAGTGTGGTCCATATTTTGTAACTAAAACAAGTGATATAAAGCAAACAAGGAAGAAAAATCCTTTCTAAGGAAGTCTGAGTTATGTTTTGGACAAGGGTAATTCTAAGGACAAATTTTGATATATCTTGATCTCAAAGTGGTGATAATGTAAAAAGATAAGATTTGTCGACCTTTGCCTTGGACAAAGTCACTTTGATAAAGATGATGATGTTTGATATGATGAGAACAAGGTATCTTGAGTCTGAGCTTTCGAACTAACAATGTTTTTGACAACAATCATGCTTAATAGAGAAGGGATGATCTTTAATGTTTAGAGATTCACACAATGTCCTTCACATTTTCCTAGGATAGACACTAGTTTTGGAAACCAAATGAAAAGTCCTCTCAAGGTATTTAGGTTAAAATAGGTGTAAAATATCTCTGGTCAAGTGCGGCGAAACTCCACCGATTACGGCAAAGTGTATGGTCGATTGCGGTACGTTATCACTAATTGTGATAATAAACAAGACAATTACGACAATAAATAAGTTAATTGTGATAGACTTCCTTCAATTGCGGCACAATGCGGGCAATTGCGGTAGATGAGAAATAGTCTCAAAAAGACTAAAAGATGGGTATCACTGCTTGACAATTTTGATATTTTTTGGAACAATGCTTCTGATTTGCAAGATAGTTGATGTTGACAACCCTAGACTTTAACATTTTTGACTCGTTTTGACAGTTTGGATGTTTTATTTTGCATTTTAAGAAACTGATCAAAGAAACAAGCATGATAGACACTGTGTTTTGTAGATGAAGACTGATAATGTGTATGTTCTACAACTTTTTCAAGTTGCAAGGTTATCACGAGGTCTCAAAAATGAACAATCAGATTAATCTAGGTCAATGGCTTCAGAATACAATGTTATAGGCCCAATGCTTGAATGTCCGTTAGCTCACACAATAATTGTCACACTACTAGGACACGAAGGTCCATGACGTAGGTGCCCGTGTTTTTGCTGTTTTGTGGTATTGTTGCCGTTGAGTGAAGATCTCTTTCACTACACAAATACCATGGGACACATATGTTGGGAATCTTGGGGGGAAATTCTGCAACCCCTTGCACTATAATAAGGTACCTGTTCGGAGGTAAATCAGGTTGGCCTCTAATTAACAAGGTTTTAGTAAGGGTCCATGGCATCTCTCCAATCAGTTTGTACGTGTGTGACTCACTTAAGAGCCTAGTTGGTCACGCTAGCTCCTTAGGGATATTCACCCGATCCAGACTATCACCAACACACCTCTACTGAGCTTGGCTAGATAAGACGGAACTTTGGTTCGCGCCTTGTTTATATACCAATTAGAAGGATTACCGGTTTAAGGTCATTCTCTGAGGAAGAAGCACATTCCTCAGACAGGCCCTTCTAAAAAGTATAAAGGTTTCTAATCTAACAGTTTGTGCAAGTGCACCCAAAACTCAAGACACAAGGTAAATTGATTAAGCTCCAAAAGTTTGAAATGTGAACTAAGCTACACCACCATACAAGCACAAGTGTTCAATTTTAAGCCCAAAAGTAGGTGTTGATTGCTTGTTCAATTTTAATGCACCAATTTGAGAGATTTTTTTCCTTGTTCAATTTTAGTCCCCACAACAATTTTAACCCCAAATCTGAAATGTGAGATGTGAGATGTTTGACAAACATTGTTCTTTTTAAACCCAAATCGACAAGTGAATTCCTTTTAGTTTACTTTGTTTAAACAAGTTAGTATCAAAAGGATTTTTATAAAATGAGAGTATATGTAACTTTGAAACAATGAATGATACTCACCAACAACTTACCCTTCCTATTCGTGGGAACTCGTCATCCTGCAGAAAAATAAAGAAAGTATCAGATTTTTAGATTGCAAGATAACGAATTTTGGCCCTGATGAGCGGCAATGCACAGGCAATTGCGGTAATGCATAGGCAATTGCGGTAAATAACTGGTGATTGCGGCCTAGAAATATCAATTGCGGCAAAACACTTTCACTTGCGATAAAGCACAATCAATTGCGGTCTAGTTCAGTCAATTGCGGTCTGGATCTGTCAATTACGGTACAATTCTTCTGATTACGGTACCAGTGGATCAATTGCAGAAAATTATAGAAAAGACAGAGACCCAGAAGATGACAGAAAAGAAATACAGAAACTTACAATCAATTGCGGTATTAAACCAGTTGATTGCGACACAATTTCGTCAAGTGCAGCAAAATACCAGCAATCACGAAATAACACAGATATCGAAAAAAATACAAATTTTTAAATTTGTGACCGTACGACCATGGTTGATCAATTTTGTTTGTCGCCTGCAAGAGATAATCAGGTTGTTTGATTCACGTCGGGTTCACCAAAATGTATGCCTCTTTTCATGATTCGCGGTTCCCAAACTTTCCAAAGGCGAGGGTTAGTAGCAATGGTTTTACAATGATATAAATCAAGCACACAAGAACTTCTAAAATGAATAACTTGAAATGTAACCAATAAAATTTACAAGCAAAGAAAGGAAACAAATAAATGCAAACCCCAAAGTGCTTGAAGATTCTATTGTCTCTCTATACTCCTTCCAAAATGATGTTTTTGATGCTCAGTATTGGTGTGGTAGCGTCTATGAGTTGAGAAGCATCGAGAATTCGCTAATTGAAATGTGTGTGTGATCGCAAGGTGGCTTGAATGCTAGAACCAATCTGACATAGTAATGGCGCACGAGAGCTTGAAATCTTGTATCCTTCAAATGGTTATGAAGGGTTTATTATATAGGAATTGGGGATGAAATGAATGGTTGAGATCAATCCCAGAGATATGGAGATGAACGGTTGATATCAAAGGGAACTGGAGAAGCCATCAGTAAACTCCACCTCTTCAATTTGTAAAGAGGAGACAGAGTTTGGTTGACTGAAGAGCTAATTGTGAGTTACCTTTTTGAACTGAAGAGGTGGGTGAAGTTA
>MU223828.1:127771-158018 GCA_018584345.1 Thuja plicata | reverse complement strand
ATAGACTAGAAGCATTTCAATCTCTTAGCTTAATTGCACTTTTACTTCCATAGCTAGTTGCATTTCATATTTAGACTAATTGCAATTCATCTTTCATAGCTTAAATCATGTTTCAATTCGTAGAATAACATCACTTTCTCATATCTAGATGCATATTTCTCACAATTGATGGCTCTTATTCACATACTTACACTATAAAATCCTCCGTATTAGAGATGGTCAGGTTGTTGGCTCTCGTTCTGAGGGTAAACTGCAGCAGTCACACCTAATTAGGAGGCAATAGGTCGCTTCAATCACCTTTGTAGAGCAAACAATTCATGTTTGTCTTTGCAAATTCATTGATTGTGTAAGGACTATGTTGCGTTTGTGTTGAATCAAGAGGTCCACATTCGACATCAGACAGGTTGCAGTACCAGAGAAACAAAAATACAAAGTCCTTAACAAAGCTCTTCCAAGGGCATCTCAATATTCTGAAAAATAATCTAGAAAGAAATACCCGAGGTTTTGACATCTCCTTGTTCTCTTGTCCAGCCAACTAACCAATGTAAAAGAGCCAACATGGGATAAAAAGATGACACTCTCATGAATTGTGAGTTTGCAATACTATTCACCTTTTAATATCCCTTTGATTTACCACCTTCATTTTAATATCTCTTTGGCTACTGTATATTCTACCCCATGCAATTAGCCCCAATACTCTTTCTACATTTGTATCCAAAGATATTCCTTATCCTCAGCAATATCCAGTTTTGCTAACATATGGGCAAATGAGTCCATGGAAAGGTCATACTTATAACCTCCAAATCCTATTTTACCTCTATAAAAATGTAGTTGACAATCACCTTTCAATGTCTGAACTGCATGCATATGAAATTAAACAATCAGAGACATATCAAAGTCCATAATAATTCCTAGTGAAAACACCATAATCTTCTGAAAATCCAGTCTGCCAAGTATTCTTTGTTTCTCATGCATGTCTTATCAAATAAAATTTCTAATAGGAATCCCTTCACGTGCCTATCCATTTATGGAAATCCACCCTAAATAGAAATAAGTCCATCAGTACGAAAAGAACCAAAAGTTACTATTGACCCTAGTCAATACCTCCTTGACTATCATACGACAACTCCTGCCACATGACACAATCTAATAAGTTTGTGAATCCAGTTTTTCATCATCTTAGCACCAGGATTGTACTTTCTCTCCCTTATCCTTGATGACCATGGACACGTGGCATGCTATCACGACTTCAAAAGAAACTTCCCTAACCGCAAGCATAACCTTGTGACCCTGCGATTTAACATTTTTTGTTTGTCGTAACATTGCAACACTTTTTTAACCGTCACAAACCACTATGAAGTCGCAACACCAACATCTTTTGTTTTGCTCGCACAGTCGCAAGTCCTTCTATTAACTGTCAATAAGACCCGCGACCACATGACACACATTTCTTTTAACTCCTCACAAGTTCGCATCCACAACCACTAACCGTCAAGCAACCTTGTGACACTGCGATCCCCATTTTTGTTTGCCATGTGTCATGCTCTCGCACCATCACAACTCCACTTCTTTACTTCTCCATTACCTTGTGAGGTCACAACAATATGACACCCGTCTTCCATATATCCCCTCACCATATCATCATTCAATCAGCCTCCCAAGTGGCATGCTCCAGTTTGCTACCGATTCTGCCCAGTCATCACCTTGTGGGTGCAAGCCCATAAAATATCCTTGTCAACCACCAGCTGACCACCTCGCGTGTGAACCACTTATCAAAAGGGGCATGCCTTTTGGCACTTCCTAACTATGCGTTGATCAATACAAACATTAAAATCTTCCATAGTTCGACCGATATGGGATATATGCCTGTGAGCATTCCTTTGAACAAAACAACGCAGTGCAGTGCAACATGAAGATAACCCTTATTCCTCAGTTTCATACATGCAGGGAAGATCCCTTAATTGATGAACGCAAATAATTATCTCCTTTTGTAGATCTCTCAATTGAAAAAATCAAACCACAAGACCTCTAAGGCAATCCATTTTCTTTGCTTGGATAGATTTTTTGTACTAAAATTTAATATGGAAACCTTAAATTCCTTTTAAAATTTGTAGGTTCCAACAACACTAAATACATACTTGTCTTTCACTGAATACATAGGTGTCTTCCAAAATTTTGTAGCACTTGAAAACATACTTGTCTTCCACTGTTCTATAGGTTCAGTGGCACTAACATGCCCAACACACAATCTTACTTTCCAATTATAGTAGACTTTCACACCAGAGTGTTTGAGAAAACACAAACACCTCCAGAATACAATGTTTGACATCAATGACTACAGAAAATGAAACATATATTTCCAACAATATCATTAAGTGTGACCAAAAATGTTGATTAAAACATTCTCACTATGGTTCATTGAATCTAATTTGAAACACTGATTAAAAAATGCTGGCATAATTTTTTCCCAAAAGAATTATATTTTTCTCTCTATTCTTGTTAAGCAGATGCTCTTTATCTATTTGGCAGAGCTTATGTTATGGATCTAATTATTCTTCCTATGAGAATTGCCTCTCTTCTAGGGATTAAAACTCCATGCACATACACATGTACATGCACACACACACACACACACACACACACACACACACACACACACACACACACACACACACACACACACACACACACACACACACACACACACACCCTCNTACACACACACACACACACACACACACACACACACACACACACACACACACACACACACACACACACACACACACACACACACACACACACACACACATCCTCTCACACACCTCCATGCACACACATGTACATGCACATACACACAAAGGTGTGTTTGTGTGTGTGTCTTTGTACATGCATACATGTATATGCATATGTATATCTAGACTATTTAAAGAATTACATCATACTAGTACATACAATTTTTTTATTTTTTATTTTTATAATCCACTTGTTTTCTCAAGGGATAGGTGAAGAGCATACTCAAAATTGAGAATGATTGATACAAACCTCAGAATTCTTTAATCAATTGATACCCAAACTCAAAGAGTCATGTCTCTTATTTATAACATATTAAGATAGAGATATAAGGTGTAACAGAAAGATGTGAAAGCATCAACTAAGGCTAAAAAGTACAATGGTGAAAGATGTACATATATAATGAAATCATTACAAGGATAGTGGATAATTAGATACATTATGTCTTCCACTCCTACTCGTGATTATCCTATGTCTATTTTCCTCACAATATAAATGACACATGTTAGTGGTCTTCATGTAATTTATGTATTTAGAATCCAAGGTGAACATGATGGGAGATATATCTATGAATCATGTTCCACTCCATTCTGATTGCCACTTTAGTTGGTTTGATCAAGTGGCTTATCCTTTCTTAATTATAACCTTTAAAGCATAGTCAAATAATCAATGGTAAATAAACTCTTAGCAATCTATTTTTTATATTCTTACATCCTTCCTATGTCTCTTTGACTAAATCCTATTTTTTGTCTTACCAAAAAATTCTATAAACTCCTCTTATAATTTTACTTTGTAATCATCTACATTATTTTGGAAGGGATGGTAGGAAAAATATGCTGATTTTTCTATTTGAGATGATGCTTATTAACTTGGTTTTGTAACATTTTGAGATCCATGCTTCTTGAAGTCTTTCGATTATAAGATTAACCATTGTAGGACCTTTTGATAAAAAAAAAACTTTATCTTCTACAAACACATCATTTGTTCATTGAATTCTCAAAGTTATTTCTGACAATAAATTTGAATTTATCTAGTCACCACCTTAAACACGGGGACCTTAAAATATATTTTGAGAGAATCTACTAAAGAATTTTTTTCCTCTTTTCTCCATTCTATGTTGATTCCATAAGTTTTGAATTCAAGGAGCCAACTTTTAGTTATTAAGTGTGACAAATATTTTGATTTTTTTTTTATGAGATATTTAATTGTTTGGCTATTACTATAAATTTTAAGAATCACAGAAAGACTCAAGCTCCCAAGATCACCACAAATTCAGAAATAACCTTTCAGAAGAGAGTAACAATAAATCTATTGCTTGATTATGGATGCAATAATGATACAATTGATCAAATGGATTCATAATAAATAATGTATAAGAGAGGTCTTACTTATATTGATAGGGTTAGAGGAGAGACAACATAGGATTATGATATATGCCACAATTGCCTAAATAGATTGCATACCCTTGCAATTTCACATTACATAAACCTCCCTTTAGCCGAAGAAGAGACATTATTACAATTTTAGTATGATTTTCCTAAAAACTATTATTTTCAACAAAAAATAGACAATTTCTCGGTCTCTTAATCTACTTTTTTATTAAAAAGCACTACACTTGGACATCCATGTTGTGCATTAACATCCGATCAAAATGTAAATTCAGTTGACTATTGGAGCGTTATGTTCTCTAGAATTTGTCAACATAACACTCTTGCCAGCTAGTTCGTACAACTTAGGTGAATCTAAACCTATCATGGTTCAAATAATCCTATTATTGAAAAAGGTCTCTCTCTCTCTCTCTCTCTCTCTCTCTCTCTCTCTCTCACACACACACACACACACACACACACACACACACACACACACAAGTTGTCAATTTTAAAGATTTGATTATAATAATTGCGACTAGTTTCTACAATATTCTGAAACTCTACTGCACACATTCTTATATCATGATATAAGTGTGAAGATAATCCTACTATAAGTTGGATTGTCTTTCCCAAATTGGGTTTCCTTGTTAAATCTGGTGTTTACTATTTATGCAAGTTGTTGTTTGAGTTATTGAAGTTATTGGTGATTCGGTCACTACCATAGTTTTGTTCTACCGAGTTGAATCAGAGTTAAGTTTTAAAGTTTAAAGTATCATAGTTTTTTTATTCACCCCCCTCTCAGTAAACCAACAAAATAAAATCACCTATTCCCCATCACTTTTTCCTTTTCCTAATTTTTCAGGATTTTAGGTTTTTCTCCTATTTTCTAGCGATTGCCTTTTCCCCTTATTTTTCCATGAATGCTTTTTCCCTTTAATATTTCTCCATGTCACTTCAAATAAATTTCCCTTTAACCTAAGTCCCCATTTAAATTTTATGTCTCCAATGGATTATTGAATAAAGGGACTTTAAATATTTCCCACTTAACTATAGTCCTACATTAGTAAAGTTAAATATTTATATTTAACTTTATAAACTAAATTTATTAATGCATAAATAAATTATTTCAATAATATTAAAATATTTTATTTATATTAATTGAGTTTACCATCAACACGGTACTGTCCCTGAAGATTCAGACCATACCCAAAATGACTTACTATAAATAGTAAGTATGTCCAAAATTACATCCATACACCTCAGATCTACTTGTAACTAAAACTGCCTAGGCCAAATGGCTTCAAGATCCATCTAATGTCCTAGTTAGGCTATGGGACCATGAAAAAATAGGCTAACAACAAACTCATACAACTTGTGCTAGAAAGGGGACATTACACCCTAAACAACCATCCCCAAGGTTTCTCTATTTTTTGTGTGTACATTTCGGACTAAGCCCTCTTTGTGGATGCTCACATGGATTTTTTTGTGACCTCTTTCTTTTTATTCTATTATTCATCTAAGTTTCTTATTTAGTATTTTGTCATAACCTCCCGCAAGTACATTTGTGGATTTATATTGTAATTGAAAAACTTTATAGAAATTCCCTTTAAAATTCAAATTTCAATATTTTTTGCTTTATGAAAGCATGGATTTTGATATTGAAAGTCTCTTTTCTCTTCATTATGAGTAATTTACCTTGGTTAACAATAAGATCTTCTATTAATGACCTATATATTCTATTATCATTATCATTTTGATAATTCATTAATCTTAATCCACTACTTTAGTGGCCATTATTATTATTTTTAAATAAGTGCGCAAGCTCATGATCACAATGACCCAATAGGGTTTGAACCTTAGTGGGCACAACAACAATAACACCACTTAACCAACATACTCACTTAACCAAAATATGAATCTCAACTTAAAAAATAAGATTCATTTTGATTGGATTATTCTAGAATATATTACTTGTTTAAAATAATAAATAATTTGCATATCACTACAGGATGATTTATATAATAATATATTATTTAATTTTAAATTTATAATAAAAAATATATTTAAATTATAATAACATGTAGTATGTAATTTAATATGTTAATTAAACATATGCCCATCTTCAGGAAGAGGAGGAGGAAACACCCGTGACTGAAGAGGAAGCTCAAGAGATAAATGAGGAGGCTCTGGTGAAAGATAAAGATGAACAGGTGAATAAGGAGGACACCCATATAAATGAGGAGGCTTTGGTGAAAGATAAAGATGAACATGTGAATAAGGAGGACACTCAGATAAATGAGGAGGAAATGTCCTTGAATGATGAAGATGAGAACAGGGAAAATGAAGTCGGTAATCAAGAAGCGGAAAAAGAAGAAGAAGAAAAAGAGGGAGATGACAAGGATGAAAAAAATGAGGAAGTGAATGATGGTAAGGACAAGGAGGAGCAGATAGAGCAGCTGAATTTGAAGGCTGGTAACAGGAAAAAGAAAAGACAGAGAACGAACCCTGACCACAAAACTATGGTAGGGTTTGAAATTGATGATAGAATTCCAAAGAGCATGGAGGATCACGGGGCCAACATGGAGAATTGGCCCAGTGAGGAAATGAAGGACATGAAGCAGCACCTAAATGAAATGCAAGAAGCTATGGAGCCCTTCAAAGCCAAGCTAGAAGAAATGGAGAAGGATTTGCTGATTAAGGTAAAAAATAACAACAGAGATGAGGAGATTACAACCAGAGTCAATGCTCTTGTGGAAGAAAAGCTAAAAGACATGAAAAATCAAATTAGCCACAACGGGCATATGATAAGTATTATTCTCAAGCATAGTAATGTAGGGCTTAAAGTCTCTGTTCAAAATCTCAAAGCGTTATATGCTTACTTGGAGAGTAGTCTGCTGGAAAATACTACAATCACAATAGATGACAAAGCTGGGAGCTCGAACCTGGGTACCAGAACCTGAAGTGGCATTAAAAGGAAAATTTCAGAGATTCCAAAAGAGATGAAAGTGCTGAAGGAGTCCATTGATAAAATGGAAGACATGCAGAAAGAGGCTGAGGAAGCCTATGAAAGTATGAAGTAGTTTTTATCTGTTCTGGTATCTACGCTCGAAGTTGTGCTAGAAACTATGCTGGAAACTGTGTTTCTTTTTGACAATTTTTTGTCTTCCTTTTTTGGGTTTTGGGTGTTCATTGAGGTCCTGCTTTTTTGTTCGTAGCAGTCTATCTGTGTGTAAGGGCTGTTGATGCTTATCTCTAGTTACCTTAATAAAAAACATATACCTATCTTTAGAAAAATCTATGTAAAACCTGAGATATCATTATGGAGTAATATTACTTGTATGTTTCAATTTGTATTTTTCTTTCTTTCTTTAATTTTTATTGATAATGATATTTTTAATGTGTTGGGAGAGACATTATTATGTAGTAATATTAATTTTATTTTTTAATTTGCATTTTTCTTCAATTTTTTATTTGAATTTTTTTTAATAAAATTACTCATTAAGTAAATTGAGAAATACATAGTAAATAATTTATACTTCAATTAATAAAAATATTTTGAAAATTTAAAAAAGATAATAAATATAAAAATTTTTTATTGGAAAATATTCTAAATCTTTTTTTTTTGTTGGAGGATTCATACCTGCCTCATCCCTTATGATGTTGGAGCCTTGCACTCGGCAAGACTTGATCCCTGGTGGGCTCGTTGTGAGCCATTCAACTTCACCAGTAGACCAAGGGCCCACTAACAATATTTTAATTTTAATTCTTATCAATTATTTTTATTTTCCATATGAATACCAATTTTAATATTTATTTATAATTCTTCCATATAATTTACTTACTTTAGTGAGATGTTTAGGCACTTAATAACCATTCATTCTCATGATAGATGGGTTCATGTTGAACCACTACTCATGAATTATGGGTCAATGAGTTTGATTCAAAAACTACACAGTTAAATCCTGATAGCAATATCACAACTTAATAACTATTTTACAATTTTACTTTTATTTTTTTAAAATTATAAATGCCCCTTCTATAGTTTTTGTTAGGCCTCTCCACTTAAATATAAATATGTGTATATTATTTTATATGTAAAATAATTTTATATAATTTATTTTCAACTTTTTTTAGTTGAATATTTTAATAATTTTTAAAATAAAAAGTGTCAAATAATTCATTTGTTCTCACATAAATTTATATTTTCTTAAAGTTAGGTAATCAAACTCAAAGATGTAATTTTTTTTTTGTGCACGCTAATAAGTTGCATATTAGTAGCAAATCTTTCCAATTGAATTTATAGTTTTTTTAGCTAAGTAATCAAATTCAAAGATGTAAAATTTTTTGTGCTTGTCTAATAAGTTGCATATTAGTAGTGGATCTAAGAAGTGGGACCTATAAGACTCAAATTTTAAAGCTAATTACATAAAAAAATAATTTTTATAATTTAAAAACTTACAAAAACATACATCTTAACTTTTCAAAAATACCATTAAATAAAAACAATATAACTATAAGATAAAAAAAGTAAAATAAACAAAAGCATAATAAATTGGAAATAAGAAGGCATTGTTAATAGAAAAACATAGTAAGCATAGTTGTTAGAGTGGTATCGCAAGTAATAATGAGGTTAGGAAGAAAGGGGAGGAAAATAAATGGAAAATGAAAGAAAGAAGTTGGAAGTTGATCGGTTGCGTAACCGCAAGAGGGAAAAAAGAGATCGAAGGGAGAGAAGTGAGGAGGGACGTGGCATCATCGGAGGCCGCGAGGCGTAACCTCCGAGTCAACTTGTGGCGTCAAATCTAGGTCACCAACTCTAACCCTGGGTTAGCCATTCTGCCAAGGAACAACCAAGCCTTGCAGAGCCGAGTGATTCACTGCAACCAATTCTCACCAGATCGGCGGCCATGGGTGCCAATTCTGTTCCTGTGTGGCACTCGTGAAGGCAGATGGACGAGGTGCCCTCATACAATTCTCTTAAATGATTGGAGCGGCGGAATATTTCATTCTAGCGTAGCGTAAGTGAAGTGAATCATCGGTCAGTCAATCATGAAGAAAAAGCTTGATACTCGCTTTCCCGCGGTATGCACGTTTAATGCTTTCCATCTACTCGTTCCTGCTTTTCTCCTACAATTAGGGTTTGTTGATTTTAGTTCCAGGTGCACTGTATTAGATTTTGTTCAGGGCAATGACTCCTAATTAAATTGTTGTGGACTTGTAACAAATTTCATACGCCTACAATGCTTCCTATGGCCCATGTGTTTTGACCTCGAAAAATTAGTCCCTGTCTTCTCTGGAGTTATTTTTTAATTTTTTTGTTTTGATATTTTTTAACCATAAGTCACCAGATATAATTGCATTGGATACACAATAAACACCAAGTCCAGTGCGAGATTCTTCCAAACCTTTTTTGCTGTTATCTATATTCCGGTTGACATGTTGTAACATCTGTTATCCGGTTCATCAGGAAACTTGGACAAACCTGGACCGGTCCACTCAAGGTTTGGATCCCGGTTAGGGTTCTCGGCTAACCCATAGGTTTGCAGAAAGGCGCTTCTAAAAATTCATTTTATTTAAGGTAATTAACCTATTGAAGGATTTGGAGCTTGTTTATAGTGGAAAAATTATGAAAATGGCACGCTACATGAAGGTCGTTATGTGCCCTGGTAGCAGGGTTTCGTCCATAACCCCATAACCCCATACCATGGTTTTAGAAAATAAAAAAATAAAAAAAATTATTTTGCACCTGCGTTAGATGGAAATGCAGCCTTTTTCTCTTTACGTGTCTTGAAATAACAGAAACAGCATTTTGCTTCATTGTTATGATTTTTTGATTGTTTACTTGTATCCTGAGTTGCCCCCATTTAGTTTCAAGTAATTGAATCCCATTTCTGCTTTTGGTTTGGCAAACCATCGAACCTGAACCCATACCAGCAAGATAGTTTAACTTTGTTTCTATGCTGTTCTAGACAATAAGGTTGACAGTTCTATCTTTATTGACTCATGCTATTTAAGATTGTGTTGATTCTATTTGATTGATTCATTCCTTTTAAGACTGAGCAATGACTCTACTCTATAAAATGCATATGAATGCTTATGTAAGCTCAGTAGGCTAGGGCATGGTTATAAAATCCAGCCAGATTTGGCTCAAATCTGGTTTAGAGGATTTGTCGAATTCGGCCCAGATTTTTTAATTGCTATAGAAATTTTGCAATCTGGACTATTTTTTTTTGATTTCGTGAATTAATCAATCTTTTTGAACCTTGTACTCATGTGCTAGAGCCAAAATTTTGGTTTCAATGTTTCTCATCATTTGCATCTCATTCAATGGTTGGGTGTTAGGTAATGCTTTTTTGAATTCCTTTTGGAAATTTGTTTTGTCTTATCCATATTTGTCTCTTGTTACTTTTTGTTCCACTCTTATCAATAGTGTATATTGTGAGCTACATATCTTCTTTTAGAATGATATATTGCATGTTGAGACTATGGTTCTGTTGCTAATGGCTATCTACATCCGAAACAAACATCCTGAAACCACGGCACAGAGCACAGCTACCCAGAAACCATTCCTTGAAGAAAAGATAAACACGACCAGATCATTTGCTACATTGCAAGGGCTGCAGTTTGCTGCTACATTTAGACAACTGTTGCTGACGGCACCTCTCCACTGTCATCCTTGGCCTTAATGCTACAAGCCACCCGCACCCCTAGCTCCAGAAAAGCCTCTTCTTGGCACTTTAACACTACTTTTGCAGAAATCTTTCATTGAAAAAAGGCTCAATACCTTGTAGCAGCTATCTGTCAAAATTACATTCCACCCATCAATATACAACACCACATCCTGATAATACAAGGTCAACTCATCTTTCTGATGGTAAATGATTTTAATATATTTACATAATTCCGCCACCTTTTGAGTTGGGCCATGAACAGGTCCTTCATATGTCAGGAATCGTTCCTCTAAGCTTCTGCAAAGAATAACATTCTCCCCACCTGGTCGAATCTTGCTTAAAATCCTTTCCTTAACTGTGGTAGCAGGAGCCTGGGCATCCAGTCTAGCTATAATTTTCCAATATAGAAGATCTGGTCCTGAGCATGTTAGAATTTCCCAGTCTGTTCAAAGAATTGACATACCAAATTCAGGGCTTCAATACCTGTAATAACAAATTTCCTGCTGGAGCGGTGATCTGAAACAGCCCCTCTGTAGGGCGAATCTTCAGAGGAGAAGTTGTGCTTTGTTCTGAAAAATATCATCTCTGAACAAGAAGGAAATTTAGCTTGATCTGCAACACTTCACAAGAATTATAGAGACATGTCCAAGTGACCTTGTCTGGTCAGTTGCATGCTTGAATCCAATTTCGCCACTTTGCACATTAATACTGGCAAGATAAATAAATATAACACATGGATAAAGCCCACAGAGAGCTATATTAAAAATATAATTCCATCGATCCTGCTCAAAACAACTTCAGTGAACTTTGATAATTAAAGAGAGGAAATTTTAAGAAGGGAGCATATTTTGGTAATACAGTTCTCAGCAGGGGAGGAAGATCTTATGAAGGAAAGATGAATGGTTCTGCCATCATTCGGCTTGTCACTGATCTTAATTGAGAAGGGCAGCTGAACATTGCAAGCATTTGCCAGGAATTCAGCTTCTTGCTTACATTCCCTAGAATTGTAATGATAAACAATTCCTACAAAATGTTTACTCAGCAGACACACTTTGGGTAATTTGCTGTTAAGCAACCAATCCTTGATAGACCCCTTAGGCAAGCTGGAAATATCACCTGAAAATTCCCTCAAAAATTCAACTTCTTGCCACCCAAAGAAGAAGCTAACTTGAGATCCTCCAACACTGCCAATGCCTGGAGTACATTGCTCGAACTGGAATCCCAAAAGGAGACCCCTCTAATGAGCTACCCTAAGGAAGAGTGCACCACGGTCTGCACACCCATTAATCAGGAATTATCTCTAGACACATCTTCCGAATTCAATTTGAGGAACTGTTTTTGGAGGTTTCCAATAAGCAACTAAATGCTTAAGTTGGTTATTAATTATCCCATTATTAATGGATTTTGTGTGTGTGCACGTGTGTATTGTATTTGAATTATATAAACTATTTATATTTCTTTACTAATTAACAATTTTAAGAAACTAAATAAAACATTTGGACAAATATATGTTCAGTTATTGCCATTAATGAATTTAGAAAAAAATCTCCCCCATCAGATCCCAGAGTAATATATTTCTTAATGTTATTTGATATTTAAATTTGTTCTGCTATAAATAGCTTTTTGTCTGGAGACCAGTTCTCAGTACAAATAATGCAGATTTTGATGACAACGTTTGAAGATTGCATGCATGGATTGTGTAATGGAAGCAGAACTGTAATTTTACTGATATGTTTTGGTTTGTTTTATTTGCAGTCTCGTATTAAAAAGATAATGCAAGCTGATGAGGACATTGGCAAGATTGCACAGGCAGTGCCTCTCTTAGTATGTGAGTAATTATTACCCTCTGTTTTTGTTCCCACAATAACATTAATATGTTGAAGTCCGTTTCCAATTTTCTTCTTGTTTTATATTAGTTGTTGAAGCCATTTATTACTTTTGTATGTGCCTTTTGCTGAATTTGGAAATATCTGGCAATCTTTCTGGAATCAGGTCATTGACAGCTTCTAGAGCGTAAATTTCTATTTTTTAAGCAGCTGTTCAGTTTCTTTTATTGTTAATTCCTTTGTCCAAACAACCAAAGCATGAATGACATGTTTTAATACAAACAAAGCTTGGATGTAAATACAAAGAAAGGATACCAAAAATATGTACAATAAAGAAAATGCTAAGGTCCGTGGGGAGTGTTCCTGGTCAAAATTTACGTACAGTAAAAAAAAAATCTAAGGCCTGTGTAGATTGTTTCTAATCAAATATCAATTTCAAGTTCTTGAGGTTAGTGGAATGTTGTTGGAAGTCGAGGGTTGTTTCATAACACCCAAAGAAACTTTCTAAGTTCACATTTTTACCCTGTTTTGCAGGGATGCATTTCCAAGGGTCAGTTCCCTATCTCCTGTAGCTTTGCAGGAGATGAGATATGGGGATGTCCTCTCTGTACCCTCCACTTCTCTTCTCCCACATCCCACTCCCTGCAATTTATCCTATTTTTATTATGCTACCAATCAAATTTGCCTACATGACTGCCACATATCATCTCTCCAACTCATACTTGATTATTTCTTGATGTTAATTTGTGCTGTCCTTAATAGACAATTGCTTTTAATACTCTAAAGTTTTAGTCTTTAGGCAATTGTCATACTGCTAGTGTTAATTGTTTTAAATAAGACAAATGGTGTTGGTATTAGTTGATAGCTTATTCAACATCACTAATTTTGGATTAATATTGCACTACTACCTGTAGGCTCTCGTTAATTGCTATTAGTGGTTTTTGTACTTGTAATCATTTTTATTTTTTGGTATAATGGCACCATCGTCATCCCCATATATGTTTCTGCTGTTTTTTTGCTCCCTTTAAAAGGGGATTCGGTGGACCATAGCATTTTTATGAATTTGATGATGGATGTGTTTTTGTTAAGAGGAGATGGAAAATCGAGGGTCTTTTGAGCATTCTATTGTTACTTTTAATGTGATTTTCCATTATTGCTATTTTTTGGTTTCTGAAGGTTACATTTTGGGAGCAGGAGTTTCTTTAATTTCCTTTAATTTCTGTAGATCTAAATAAGGTACCTTTTGTATGCTAAGCATGTTCCTTATATCCTTTGTTTTGCAGCAAAATCACTGGAGTTATTTTTACAGGATCTTTGTGATCGAACTTATGACATAACTTTACAGAGGGGGGCTAAGACTGTGAGTGCCTCACATCTGTAAGTGTTTCATATTTCCAGCAGAAACATTTGCCTTACTGGATTTATCTTAAAGTATTTACCTTACCGAGAGGGCAAGTAGTTAGATTAATGAGGATGGATTTTGTTGCATTCTTCCATTTGAAAAATTGAACACATTTCAAGCAAGTAGTTTAACATTTGAGGATGGGCTTCATTGCTTGCCCTCTTTGAGAAAATTTTGCAGTAGGGGCTGTTATTTGGTTTGGTATCTGAAAAGAAGTGATAGTAATCTCAAATGAAGTAAATACTTGAAGCTTTTGAATGTTTCATCATTTAGTTTTAAAATTTTGCTGTTACCTTTTCTTGATTGGCAGGAAGCAATGCGTATACACTTATAATGTTTTTGATTTTTTACGTGAGATTGTTAACAAAGTTCCAGACATGGGAGGTTCAGATGCTACTACTGGTGATGAAAAGAATGGTAGTAGGAGGAGGTAAATGTTGATTGCAATTTAATATTGAGTATAAATAAGACTTTGAATATTAAAGATGTATTTTGAGAACACAGGGCCTTATTTTACAATTGTTTTCTGGTATTTTTTTTCCTTTGTTTCAGAAAAGCACAAGAAGGAGATGAAAATGAAAGTGATGAGGAGGATGTGAAAAGGGCTAAAATGGTAAGGACCAAAATGTTGATGTTTAGGTGTTGATTGTTTGCAAGCGAATTCAGACTTGTGTATTGCTGTTGATGTTTTTATGGGGCTGCCAGTGTAGTAACTTCTAGCTATTTGGGTACTTTTTAAATAGGGTGCACATTGTGGAAATACAAGAGGAAGGGGAAGAAGAGGAAGAGGTAGAGGGTCTAGAGGCAGTACAAGTGCAAGAAATGATGCCATTGCTGATAAATTTGAGGATGAAGACTTAGACTTGTCTCCTGAACATAGTGATAAACAGGAAAGATTGTCAGAAAGTCTTACTGATGTCAATGCAGAGGCAAGAGAAACAAAGTTAACAGCAGGTACGAGTGCCCCCCCTGTTGTAAGAAATTTTGATCTCAATATGGAGCTAGATGAAAGTGGAGACGTGGCAGATGTGCAACCTGCTGTCAAACAGGAAGAAATGCATCCTAGTGGCCTTTGCAGTGTGCATCCTGCTGTTAAAGAAGAACAATTTTCCAATGATGTTGCAGGTGTACAGCATGAAGTTAAACAGGAAGAGCCACGTCCTAGTTGGCCTCATTCAGATGTAGATAATGTAACTCTAGATTCTATGCATTTTCATTTGCGCTCAGATAGAATTGTTGATCAGGATGAAGATGACTATGACAATGAGGATGTATAATGTATTACACAATGGAGACTTGTTTTCCTCATTTCAAGGGCGCAGAGTAGAATTGGAGAAACCTTTACCATTCAGATAGATTAACACTGTAGACTTACTGACAGTTAGAGAAAGTTCACAACAAAACATCTTCCAAATATCAGATGTAATGAGTTCTTGTACATAATATTTTGTCAACTTTCAAGGAGGGTCAAGAAATTTGTATTCGTTTGAATGCTTACTTTTCAGGCACTGAAGAATTTCAGCCGGTCTGTTGCTTTCCTCTATGTTTTATCTCTGGATGATAGCATCAGTTTCTGTGCAAATGGCAAAATTTCTTCTTCGATGTTAGCATCAGTCTATGCTCAAAGGGAAAATGTCTCTGGATAGTAGCATCAGCCCGTGCTTGAAAGAGGAAATTCTGTTTTCACCTTTCTCGTATGAAGTATTTACAGTCAACTAGGTGGGAACCTTTTCCTCTTTACCTTTTCTCTTTTTCTTTTCTGTTCTTGACAACATACACAGGCAGCTAAAGTGACATTTCTGTAAAAATTACAGTTGCATATTGTGGATAATTGTTGGCAAGTATCTTTTTACATTTACCAGTTTCCAAGACGTAAAAAGGTACTTCCAAATATTTAAACCTCTATTTTTGCCTTTAGGATTTAGGTTAGGTACTTTTTTCATTGATTTTTATGGATCTGGTTAGTTGGTGAATTATGGGATGTCTTTCTCTAGTGGTTTAGTTATTTATCAAGCTATTTGTTGAAGATGACTGGGACAGATTCAAATCAAAGCAAACAGTAATCAGTTATTCTCCTTTAGAAATTCTCAAATCCTTAAAAAAGTGAAATTAAAGTTCTGTACTTAATTTCATTGTAACTGAAATTAAATTAAGGGAGCAACTTGATGTGAAGGCCTGATTCCTATCTTAGTGATGAAAGTTCGTTGTGGTGGTATCTACTTATTCTTATTTTGAGTATTCTCATTTATGCCTTTATGAAAATAACTGGGTTAAAACCTTATGAAAACCACTCAAGCGACAGCCAAATGATGGGTGACACAGATATTTGGTTACAGCAGTTGACAAACTTCAATGAACTAAATGAAACATCTTTACCTTCTTACCCCACTAAATTAATGATTATTTTCTTGTTTACAATTACAGTGAATAATTAACTTAGTGTATCTCCACATATATCTAATTATACCATCTCCCTAATCGGGTAAGGAAGAGGTTTGTTGTTTAAGTTGAACTTACATTGATTTTATTGGAAGACAAGAGAAGAAGAAGTTTGCTATAAGTCAAATGTACATGGATCTTATCAGGAGTAAATAGAGAAGTTTTCTGTTTAAGTTTGACTTGCACTGACACTTTAAATTTTTCAGTTTTGTGTTTTCTTGCTAATTTATAAATATCAGAGTTTAAGTTTTCTAGATTTCTGTCTTTTATATTTTGAATTTGTGGCAGTTATAAACTTATTATTAAATTTGTTTTGGTAGCCTAGTTTTGGCTATTTTAAGCATAATAAAGGTAAATGTTTCTCCTGGCTATCATGTTTGGCCTTTTTTGTCACCCGTACAAGTGAGATATGGCTCCTTATATGTTTATACTAGAGGTTATTTGATTTTGAAACACTTATAAAGCCACTTCTAATGAAGACAAAAATTGTTTGAATGCTAAAATTAGTGGTTATGTGATTTTAAAACATTTCTACAACACCTAAACGAAGAAAAACTTGTTTGACGCCTGATAAAAGTTTCGGTTTTTTTTTTCTTTAAATAAGGAACTACACACAAGTAAAGAGGCAAATATAAAACACCATTGCTTGGCAGAGCAAAACAGGGACAAAAAACACAGAAGTGCAGCTATCAAAGTACTACCAGAAACCTGTTACATCAGCAAAAGGCAGCAGTTATCAATTAAAACATGCCAAAATTTCATTTGCATGACACTAGTAGGAATACCAAAGCATAACATAATTGGATCTTTTATTTTCATAATGCGTCACGTATGAGGTTTGGAAATACTTGTTAAATCTAGACTTATGCATGTATTTTGTTGAGAACGGCTCCATCAGATGGAAAAATGGTTGGGGAAAGATCGTGCCTTGTCTTCAAGTATGGTGTAAGGCATATACTCCTAGAACATGAGGAGTTTAATCTATCCTACAAAAGTGTTTTTTCTACTGGATCTGGAGATTGGAAGGAAACAGAAATGCAAATCATCCCTGAGATGCCTTACACCTGAAAAATAACATATGGGGCCTAACCAGATGTGCAAGATCACTGTTTTTGTCTAAAAGTTTGATGATTTAGATTTAAGAATTTAAATAAATAAACAGAGCTTTAGCACCAGTTACATTTTTTTTGAGCTGTCATCTTGGTTACTGTAAACACAGTATCATTTATTTAATTTTTTTTGGATGTATCCTATCTTTACAAGCAGTTAAGAGTCAAGACCTTAACATTCAATCTTTAGCCATTCTATTTTTCATTGTATATATAATATTCCCTTTATTATCCAAGAAATGTTTATGGAGTTTTTAAGTTGTATGTCAATAGATGTCTGTATGTTTTTACTGCAATCCTATGTTTTTTTTTCAGTTCTACAGAGATATTTTTATCCATAAGACATAAAATTGGCCTTCAATTCCAGCATGTTCTAGACAAGGTGACATAGTTTGATTTTTAAAATTACATTTATCTTGTAGAAAACAAAGAAACATTAAATAAATTGTGGGAAATTTCTCATATGCTGTATTTTATAATATGCAGCACTTCTTTTCAGCACGTTATTTGTGCTCTCTAAAGCACAAAACAAATTAATAATTTTTACTGCAATCCTGATTTTTTTTTTCAGTTCTATAAAGATATATTTATCCATAAGACATAAAATTGGCCTTCAATTCCAGCATGTTCTAGACAAGATGACATAGTTTGATTTTTAAAATTACATTTATCTTGTATAGAACAAAGAAACATTAAATAAATTGTGAGAAATTTCTCATATGCTGTATTTTATGAAAATATTTAATTTGTTTTGTGCTTTAGAGAGCACACATAACTTGATGAAAAGGGAGTGCTGCATATTTGATTCAGGATTTTCTATTATTACTTGAGAGAACAATATTCATGCACTTATTTACGTTTACCTTTTTTTGAAAGATCACATTAATATATGATTAGGAAGGGGATCCAAAGTCTTAAATATACTTAAAAAGGAATGCTTGAAATTTAAAAGAAGGGCATGTAACAGAATTAGAATTACAATGTTTTGTGGTACTCTGTTATTCACGGAGGCGTTATTTTTTTAACATTCTTCAACTGACGGTTGAATGCTCAAATGTTAATGATTATCATAATGAATAATAAATCTATCAACTAGGGTTGACTTTGTATAGATGCTAACTAATCCTATGTTTTGAAAAATTATAATTGCACGGATTCTTGCTTAATAAAATCTGTAATGAAATGATGAAATGATCTCAGTAATTCTTTTTCTTATGTGAAAAACAGTTCTCTTTCCTATCTAAAGAGTACCATGGTTATCACAATGTAGGAAAGAGTACCATGGTTATCACATTGTACAATAAAGGGGGAATTGAATTATTTTTGCAAATATTTTCAAATTCTTTTTAGCCAACTAACTTGATGATACATTGACAATACTTATGTATACCTATTCGTTGATGTAGAAAGATAACCTATTGACAATTCCACCGCGAAGACTAAAACAACAGTCAAAAGTTGCTCTCTAGTCATCTATTGAATTAGGGATGGTTCAAATTTAACTAAGGTGTTAGTAAATGAGTTTGTCCCTTTCTTATATAATTGATTCTTTACTTTGTAGCCCTTGAAGGAAATAACGATCTCACACTAATAGTTGGATCAATCATACATGATATTTGACTCTTTGAATTACGGTACATCTCCTGGTTGGATTTTCAATGAATTTTCAAATAATCAAAATTGTAGTTGCAAGAACATACTTTTCACCAGAATGTAAATAAGGCATTCACAGTAATTCACACATTATGTCTCAATCACTGCACTGAAACGAATTATATGAATTCTACGAAGCCCACAGACTTCGGTTTACTACACAAGAAAATATGAAACTGTAATAATTAACAAACTAAGGCTAAAGAAAGATTTACTTCGAGAAAGAATTCTGATCAACCAAAGATACCCCAACATAGATCAATTCACCAATATAAACCAGCAGATTTATAACAACATAAATTATTTCTTTCATTGATTTCAGAAAACAATCTTCAAAGTATATCCCAGAAAATTCACCAAAAACTAAAACTAAAACATATCCCTAAAGAAACGAGCAAAATGACTAGAAGCACTCCAAGATCGGCGGAGCATGATCACGGAGTGGCAGACGAGTTGGAGCCCATAGATTGGTCATGAGAAACATTGTTGGCGCGAGCGTTCCTCCACTCCTCATGTGTGCTGGAAACACTGATGATAGTGACATGATGTGGCAGGGTAATATGGATTATCCTCTGTTTTAGCACTTTCTTGTCCTTATAGACTTGGATGATTTTCTGTTTGTGAGACTCCAGATGATAAAAACAAACTACCAACATAGCCTCAATATTAGCCATCAATGTGATATCTTCAATTGTTAGGTCTTTATTATCCCTTATGGTTGAAATCTCCCTTTCGAACACCTGGGCCATCTCCCCTGCATCTTTGATGTTTTGACCACCTTCACTCATTAGAGTAATGTTTAGACACTTCAGATCCTTCTGCATTGTATCTGTCAGTCCCTTTAATTCGTTTAGCAAACATGTAGCTCCTTCATATCCCGCCTTGATGATTGAATTCCGCCATTCAATACTTTTAATTGATACATAAAGGACATCTTCATCCAGGCTTGGAACTGGTTTCCCAGTAAGGAACTTAGTTACTCCATATTTTTCAATCTCGTTCATTACATTAGCCCATTTCTTCTTTTCCTTGTCCCATTCAACCAACTCTGTTAATATCTTTGAGATTGATGCTGTAACAGTTCCATGAGTTTGGATTAATTAGGTGATATAGTCATCTCCACGCTGGGTCATGCCTTGTATCCACTTGCTGAACACATCAACGATGAGTTTGTTCCTCTGAATCCGATCCAGGGTCTTTTCGACCTCAGGCGAACGAGGGTCAAAGGATTGAGGTACTTGAGCTAATGGTAGAGGACTAGAATCCTGGAATTCCTGTATGAATTCTGCCAACTTTTTGATTGTGGCTTTCATTTCTTTTTTATCCCTCTCGTCCTTGAAAGTTTTGTGCAACATCTTCTTAGTGGATTTTTCTAGATGCTTTGGTTGCAACTCCGAGATCTATCCTTTCGACTATAAAGTCATCGATAGTAGCCTCGGTGAGATCCTTATCGTCCTTAGGGACTGCACACTCAGCAACCCAACGTCCTATTTTCTCATCTATGTCAATTATAAACTCAATCTTGATCCTTTTTGGCTTAACTGTAGTCCCCAAGCATTTGCTAACCATGTCTTCCACAAGTAGTGTGATAGGCAACACATTTCTTTTCTTGCTAATTGATGTTTCCAGCCATTTGAGAGTAAGAGGTGGTGTCTGCAAAGGAGTATTCATTGCAATAGCCATGGAATCCCTTGTATCGGACTGGCCAACCTTTAGAATTTCAGAATCTTTAGAAGGTGTGTTCTGAATGTTCTTTTCTGACATTGGACTGGCCATTTAGTCTAGATTGATCACTTCGTTTACCCTAGCTGCCTCAACATCTTCTTTTTTGGATCTAGTCCTTGTGACTTGCACAGATGGGGTGATACAGGGGATGCTCTGTTTTCCAGACTTGGACTTGAGAGTTCTCTTATTTTTAATTTTGGAGGAACCTGCAATAGAAACACCAACGTTAGATAAAGAAATAGGATTTTCAACAGAGGTGGCAAGTGCAGATCTCCGTGTGTTATGCCTCTTTTGCACCGGAGGCCTTTTATTATTAACCCATTTTTCAGTTCTTTTGATCACACTAAGAGTTTTGATATGTATGTTGTCCCTTTCATCAATATTCCAGTGTATTTTGGGCAATGGTGATCCTCTGACTCTTGCTTGATACTGATCATCAATCACCTCTTCGCCTTCCTCTTCTTCTATCCCTGTGATGCCATTATCTATTCTTATGGTAACAACTTGGTTGAGAGTGAATCTCGACCATGATCTTATTACCTCAAAATCATATGTGCAATTTTCTCGGTAATCTTCCATCTGGGGAAGATGTTGAAACTCAGTAGGAAAATTAAAATGATGGGTTGCATAACTCTTGGTGTCAAAATCTTTCCTTGCCTCAAAGGTCTTCAAGTTCAACTTGTTCAATTCTAGCTCTAGATTGAGGGCATCTGAGGAGGTTTTACATGCGTAGAACCCTAGTTCAATGGGAAATCTTGGTTTTTCTCTGCCTTTCCTCTCCTTCACACTTTTATGCACATGAGCCAATTGGCGACCTACCTCAGTTATGATGTGGCTATCAAGGGCATATCTTGGGAGCTTGAATGGCTGACCTTCAAACCCACCGACCCTATGTAAGTAAATCCCCTGAATTGGATAAAGAAACTCCCATAAGTGTTGACAAAGTTCTTAGCTTCTTTTGACATCCTCTGTTCGATATTCCCTTGCATCTCATAGACTAACTTTCCAGAAAAAATCCTGTTTACCTTCACGAAGTTATCAGTGTGAAATTCTTTCTGCAGATGAGGGTAATAGTCATATACTTTCATGTTGGGGATGGGAAATTCAGGAAAGAGGACCTTCCACTCCCTGGTACATGCTAGAGCATAGAACGAGTATGAGGTCATGTAGAAGCCAGAAGAACTTCTTGAGAAGTTTGCCAACTGATGGTGAAGTTCATCTGCAATACTGTCCGCTTAGTTAATGAATTTGTGGCCGCCTAGGGTTATTTGAATGTAAAAATACATCCAATCTTGCCAAAAATATGCATGTTGGTTTCCCTTGATCCTGTTGAGTAATATAACTAATTCCCCAACCTTTGGCTTAAAGTGGTCTATGGTAAGAGGCTTAGGCAACCTAGACCCTCCCTTTTGTGGCTTCAACAACCAACTCTAAGCAATTTCATTCCTATAAACTTGTCGCTGGGTAGAGAATAAACTAAGAAGAGGCAGTAGTCCATCCCTCATAGGGATCTTTCTCAGGAATACCCATTGCCGTTAAAATAACATCCCTGCTTATGAAGACTAATGGGCTCCTATCTATCTTTTTGATACATTTCTCCTCTCTATAACATTTGACACATTCTACTACCAGCTCAGGGCACAGGGTCACTATTGGAAATGCAACAACTTCTACCAACCCACTCCAGACTACTTTTTTCTATCATGGAACTTGGGACAAGATTTTTAACTTTGTTCCTAATTTCTTCCAATGGCCCGGACCGTATTGATGTGTCATCACACTCCAACAGATAGCTAATTAGGCAAGAAGTATGCTCAAAATTCGGGAGTGGAGGCTTCATGGCATATCAAGACAACAATACAAAGAAAGATGAACAAAGAACGTAGAAGTTCTACAGGATCTTTTTAACTTCAAAATCAGAAATAGCTGCAATTTGAATCAGGAGCGCCAGGAGAAGACAACTAACCTGTTAGTTCACGCAATTTCCCTAAGCTTTGAGAGAGAGAGGATGATACCTCGGCCACTCTGTTACTTTTGCCTCCGCCAGAAGAGTTTTCACCACAATAATAAAAAAGAACTATGTGTCACTCATTTGTTTACCAATTCTTCACAAGATCGCGGGAGATTTGCAATTAATGATGAAATGCTGACAAAAGATTTAATTAATGATGACAAGAGGTCTGCTTGATCGCTGCATTAATTGCTATACTTTCTCACGAGTGAAATGACACTTAAATGTCACTTCTCATGATGATTATATCCACACCATGCGTGGATGCCACATTCTTTGCCAGCTGTCATTTCCATCACATCACCGCCGCCTTTTTCTCATCTTGGCTTGAGAGCATCCATTGAACTTTGAACTCCGAACTAAGCAAGTACAAAAGTTGAGTTCATTTTGAGACAAGACACGACTACCCCTTGGCATGTTTAAAAAAAGATAACATGAGTGGCAAGAAAGAAAAACTAATGATCGTCAAAACATAATGCAGGATGAAATGCACGGTTGAACTTTGAACATTGAACTAGGCTAGTTGAAGATTCGAAGTTTAACGGAAAGATAAGTCTTGCAAAATATGTTGCTTAGTTTATGTGAAAACGAAAAAGGAAACAGAAACATACCACAGGTGATATTGAACCTTGAACCTTGAATTAGGCTAGTTCAAGATTCAAGTTCAAGCAACAAGAGGGACATGTAAAAAGATGGGAAAAACCATGGTGATAATATACTTCGAAAAAGATTATAAGGTGATTTTTGAGAGGAATGGGTCGATGAATAACAAGCAAAAATCATAGGTAACAATGGCTCCGTCTGGGGATGAGGACTCTTGAGGACGAAGGATGAACTTAAAGGCTTTGATTTCGCAGACCAGAGAGTCAAATCGAAAAGGCCGAAAAACAAAAAATAAAAAAGCAACAAGCAAGGAAAAATTGAAGGAAACAAAAGGAAAAAGAGAAACACACCAAAACAAATATGTACAGAAAAGACGGGACAAACCACCTATAGTTGATACAAATTCAAATCTTGACCGTTAAAGGTCAAGGGAAGGAAAGTACCATCAAGGTGTTCCAGCTTGAAAGAGTTTCTTCCCAATGCTTCGTTGATGATGAAGGGGCCTTTCCATAACGATTCAATTTTTCCATGGGCACCCTTAGGTTCCCTTCTTTTATCCCATAGTAATACCTAATCTCCTTTCATAAAATTCTGGGGCCTGGCTCTTCGATCAAAAATTTTCTTGACTCGGGCCTGATGTAGTGCTATACGACTCACCATCTCCTCTCTTTCTTCCTGAATCCTGTTGAGGTATATGATTCTTTTCTCCAATGCGTCTTGAAAAATTTGATCCTCAATCACCTTTTGTAGTTTTGCAGCGGCCAACTCTAAGGGCAATGAAATTTGGGCTTCAGTACCATATACTAACTCAAATGGTGACATTTCGATTTCCCTTTTAGGAGAAGTGCGATCAGCCCAAAGAGCTTCAAATAACCTCTTATGCAAATCTCTGGCATTGTCATTTACTAATTTCCTCATAATCTTTATCAAATTTTTGTTACCTGACTCTGCCTGACCATTCCCTTAGAGGTAATAGTCAGATGCATGCGACAAGTAAATGTCATGATCATAGCGAAACAATTTTAATTTCTGAGAGGAGAAATTAGTAGCATTGTCTGCAACTAACTTTTGGGGGGTTCCAAACCTGACCAGTATAAAGTTTTTAAGGAATTTACATACCACCTCTGACGTGATTTTCTTGACAGGGATCGCTTCAACCCATTTGGTGAAGTAATCCGTGGCGCTCAAGATATGTGTGTGGCCAACACTAGATGGGGGATTAATTGGGCCGACAAAATCTATCCCTCACTACTTAAAAGGTTCTTCAACAATGACAGGTCTCAGGGGAAGAGCCACCATATGTGGCTTGCCGTTTAATAACTTACACTTATCGCAGTTTGCTACCCATTTATAGGCATCTCCAAACATTCCAGGCCAATAGTAGCAGCTCCTAGAGGATTTTGAAAGCAGTCACTGTAGAAGAAAAGTGGTCGCCGCCTCATTGTGAAACTTCGAAAGCAACTTTTCTTGTTGCTCTTTATCAACACATCTCAGAAACGCCCCATATAGCCTTTTTTTGTAGAGAATGTCATCAACAATAATGTATTTTGCAGCCTTGAGCCTAAGATTTCTCTTTTCCTTGGGACTTAAATGCGTTGGGCAATCTTCGTATGTCAGATAGAATGCCAAGTCTAAAAACCATGAATCTTGCAGGCTAATAAAAAGAGCCAGGGGTATGTCATTGTCGGGTAATTTCTCAACCATCAATTTGCATAAACCCTGTCCCCGCATTAACTTCATGGGGCGGATGTCCAAATCAAATTCCTGAATTCTCGCGATTCTATTAGCTTGGTTGTTCATCCCTATTTCTTGTTGAGTGAGGACATCCTTAACAACGGAGGTGGGAACATACACAGTAGAGTGAGAATGCAGGATGTAGTATCTGAAGTATTTTACTGCCTTTACTACCGCATAGGCTTGTTTCTCTACCAGAGGGTAATTTAACTCATGTTTTTTGAGAGGCATGCTCATGAAAGCGATTGGTATTTCTTCTTCTTTATCATTTTTTGCAATAACATTCCAGATAATGTATGCTCCGAGGCATAGCAATAGACAATGAAGTCCTTTTTGTAGTCTGGATTTATCAAAGTGGGAGCGGATGCTATGGATTTCTTGACATCCTCAAATGCCTTAATAGCTTCTGTACCCCACTTGAAAGGGTTTTTCTCATTTAGAAGATTGACCGTGTGTTTGGTTGTTTTGGCAAAATCTAGTATGAACCTTCGGAGAAAATTGATTTGCCTGAAAAATGACTTGACATAGTCCTGTTTGAGGGAAGCCCAAGCTGTTGAATGACCTTTACTGTTTCAGGATCAATCTTGATCCCCTCCTTTGACACAATGTGACCTAACAACTTCCCTTTCGTAACCCAAAAAATGGATTTTTTAGGGTTCAATGAGATACCGTGTTCCCTGCATCTTTGTAGAACTGTTCCCAAATCTTTTAGGTGATTTCTACACCTTTTGGAAAAGACCATTAAATCATCTAGGAAAATCACAATTACCCTGTTGATCAGATGACTGAAGGAAGAATTCATGGCTCATTGAAACGTAGCACCCGCATTAATGAACCCGAATGGCATACAATTATAAGCATAGGTACCCCATGGTGCGGTAAAGGCTATTTTATGTTGATCCTGATCAGCCACCTTGATATGATTGTAGCCGAAAAAACTGTCTAACATAGAATCATTTTTGAGCCAGACACGATCTGTAAAATATGGTCCATGACAGGGAGGTCATTATTGTCTTTCAGGCTGCTCTGATTTAAATTGCTAAAATAAACACAAATCCTTATCTCTCCATTCTTTTTTCTTACGGGTACTATGTTCGCAACCCAGGTGGAATGGTGAATGGGATAAATGATCCGGGCTTGCAACATCTTTTTCACCTCTTTTTTAATTGCTTCAGACATCTTGAGATTGTAATTCCTTAGCTTTTGTTTGAAAGGCGTAGTTCCAGGCTTAAGAGGGATATGGTGCTAAAATTCCCCTCCTTTAAAATTCTTAAGGTCATGGTAAGACCAAGCGAAAATATCTTTATACTCTTTTAACAAACTGATGAACCTTCTCTTCTTATCGGGTGTGCAACACTTGCCCAAGTTTATGTTTTTGGGATCTCCTCCTTCCCCTATATTTACCTTTTCAAAATCACCTTGATCAATATTTTCATAGGGGAAGGGTGGTTGTTTGGTTGCATCATGTCTATCAAACAATTTTTTAAGAGAAACGAGCCCCTTGAGGATGCGATTTCCCTTTAGTTGAATAATCCCTTCATCTATGGATTTACCTGGATCAGGGAAAAATTCATCGCAGGTCGAGTGTGATCCTTCGAAGAAGGTTGTGGTAAATTTTTTGACCATCTGCATAAATTTTTCTATTTGTTTATCATGTTGGAAAATCTGTCAATGTTCAGCATTATCCGGTACCCTAGGCCTATAGACCATTTCAATCCTATAGGAACTCTCCTTGAAATCTGGATGTGTTAATAACATGGATGCTAAAACTGCCAAAGAATTTGCCCTGCTATTTAGGTCTCTAGGGATAGCCTCTATAGACAAGGCTTCAAATTTTGCATCTCCTTGAGCTTTAAGCATTCTTACCCCCATCTTCTTTGCTTCCTCAATGCCAATCAGGAGTGCCTCATAATCGACAGTGTTATTATATTCTAATTTAAATGCACAAGGGAACATGTCTCCTTTTGGGGATATCAGTACAACTCCTGCTCCAGAGCCAACATAGGCGCAACTGCCATCAAACTCTAAGGATCACAAACCATTGATTCCTTCTACTATTCCCCCTACTACATCTGCCATTGGAGAGATCATGTAGTTTCCAAAATCACACTCTTGATAAAGAATCTGAGATTTAGGATCCTCAGATGGAAACACAATATATTTAGATTTTCTTTCAAGTTGTAAGATAATTTTCTTATTTCCCATAGGGATCGTAGCCTGGGACCAGTCTAGTTTTATTTCACCTCCAAGATCCTTACAAAATGTCTTGCTTAATAGCATCCCATAACTAGCTAGAATGTCAGCAACGAGGATGGTTAATTTGAGTTTTTTTATTGGGATGCATTGCAAGAGCCACTTGGGCATCTTTGATCTCACCTACCAGTGGGACTTGTTTTTGATTAAGGTAAAAATAATTTTCGAAGGGAACCATAACCCTTTACAACAATAGATAAATAAGAAAATAAAGCACAACCCTAAAAGAAACAGCTAGGGGACCAAGAAATAGGCAAAACAGAACCCACCCAACACAAACTACCAGCGAAAAAAATCCAACAGCTCCAAACCAACACAACAACAACAACAAAAAAAGGATAAACACTAAAGCTCCAACTGCTCAACACCAATAGAAGAAGGTCGAGGCCATACAACAGATCACATGAAACAAACCATTTATCCCTTAGACCCCTTCTTATGGGATCAAAGAGTCATATCAAAGGAAGGCGAGGATCTCTTGACAAATTTACCATTAACCGTAATCCAACCTTCTTCCACTTTGGAAGCCTCATTGTACCAGCAAGTTGCAGCACTTGTTTCGATTCCTTGGCGTAACATTTTCCAAAAGTTGTGGTGAAGGGAAGGTCAAGGGCCTTTGCAACAAAAGCAAGCATTGTATTGTCAGACACTCCAAAACTATGACATAATTATTTAATTTGAATCTGTGAATGATGAACAAGGATAAATAAAAGGGTTATGGTTTTAGCCCTAAGGAAGGATTTGTATCTTTAGGAGACTGGGTAGCCAAGGTAGCTTGATCTGACAGGACCGCATGAGTAGTTTCATTAGCTGCATGATTTGAAGGGGATTGCCCGACTTAACATAATTTACAAGTCTCTCTAATTCTCTTGGGTTCATCCTAAGGTATTCTATAGGGAAGACTTGGATTTTGGAATTTTTACAAAAATCAATGATATCAAAGGAAGAATTAGAGTCAAACTTCTTCAACAATTCGTCTTCCTCAGAGTTCTGGTTTTTAAAGAATGTACTCTTAGGGAAGGGGTCCTTACCTTTGTCCCAAAGCTGTAAAGTTGATGGTGAGTCATTGGTTTGAGAATTTCGATGACCTCTGGTCAATACTGTACATGTGGGGTCCTCAAGATTTATCAGAATATTATCTCCTCGCTCAGAGCTAGACTCATGTTCCATATAATAGTTTCCTGAGCAGCCAGGTAATTGAGGACTTTCTACATCTCCTGGTGATTCTTCAACCAATTCTTTTTCAACATGCATTTGCATGGACTGTATCATCTTAGGACAAGTGGTACCGTCGTGGTCATTGGTAAGGTGAAAGGTGCACATATTGACTTTTCTAGGAGCTTCCAACATTTTTTGGTTAGATTAGAGGTACCCCGAAGTTCTATGGCTAGGACCAACTTGATCAGTCATTCCCCTAGGAATATTTCTATACAAGGGAGGAAGATTAGCACTTCCTTTGGGAAACTGCCTTTTAATTGTGATCACATCATTCACTAGTCTTTGTAATAGGGGATCAGAGGAGGAAGAATTTTGTGCATTGGGTATCTGAACATCTTTTCTCCATTTTCGTTTTGTTATTAAGTCATCTTCTAGTTCAACAGATATGTCTTGGGTGACTTGCAAATTAGATACCCTTTCCCTCCTCAAGTGAAAACCAATGCTAGGTGGCATAACGTTCTGAAAGAAGTCTTTTTGATTTTCAGGGGTTGGTCTTTTTTCTTGAGGGATCTTATGAATGATCTTATTAAATTTTTCTATAAACTCCCTCATCGACTCATTTATCTCTTTTTTTAATTGAGTCAATTGTGCAAGCATGGAGTCTTCATTTGACACACTTTTGAAATGGGCCTCGAAGGCATTCTTCATACTATCCCAATTGGTGATATGACCATTAGGTAGGTGATAGAACCAATCAGCGGCTGACTCAGAGAGAGTTTGTACAAAAATTCTAACCGCCACATCCTCATGTTGAAAAACCAAAATTCCACAGGCTGTGTTAAAAGCATTAAGGTGATCCTCAGCCTCAATTTTCCCATCTCCATAAAATTTGGGCAAGATCTCTCTAGCTCCTTTAGGAAAATTACGGTTTCCTCCTAGGTTCAAAGGTCCTACTGTTGCTCCCCAAGACTATGCCATGATTACTGTTGGATAAATTTGTTAGAGTAATTTAGCAATTGCTCTTTAGTGCTTAAGTTTCACTTAGGCAGTTTCAGTTGTCTTAGGAAAGTTTCTATTTCCTAGCAGCTGCCCGTTTAGGGTTTCGACATCCTTTATAAGGATTGTCTTCTTTGTATTTCATAAGGAGTTTGTAAATCATTTATTGTTGAATATTGAATATCATTTCTATCAACATGGTTTTTCATTCTCTGGCCTATCGGCCGCCATAGCTTCGGATCCTTCTCTCTTCTGTCTGTTTCATTCTGTCTCGTAATAGTCTTTGCATGCAGGTGATCTTGGTTGCATTGCGTTTCAGCAATCACAACATGGTATCAGAGCCATCTTGCTGCCGGCTGTTCGAGTTCTTATGAAGTGTTCGAGGGTTTGGTTCTTTCTCTGGCTTTTCCGGCTTTTGTCTCTGGTTCTGGGGGGGTCTCTTTTTTTTGGAGCTGTTTGAGCCGAAAAGGACTCCACCATTGCGTCCAGAAGGCCCGGGAGAGT
>MU223828.1:110702-126259 GCA_018584345.1 Thuja plicata | reverse complement strand
CCAGCAGTATCTTCTGACAGAGTTTTCAGACATGCTTCAGAGATGCTTCTTGCTCTCTTCTTGTTCCTCTCTCTGGGACATCTCTCTGCTTTTGTTTTGGGTACCTGATCAGGCCTAGTTGCCGGGACCCTTCTTTCCTGCTTTCTGCAGTAGTTTAGCAGTTTTGCTTCTCCCTAAGTTACACTTAAGGGGGGGTGTTAGAGTAATTTAGCAATTGCTCTTTAGTGCTTAAGTTTCACTTAGGCAGTTTCAGTTGTCTTAGGAAAGTTTCTATTTCCTAGCAGCTGCCCGTTTAGGGTTTCGACATCCTTTATAAGGATTGTCTTCTTTGTATTTCATAAGGAGTTTGTAAATCATTTATTGTTGAATATTGAATATCATTTTTGTCAACATGGTTTTTCATTCTCTGGCCTATCGGCCGCCATAGCTTCGGATCCTTCTCTCTTCTGTCTGTTTCATTCTGTCTCGTAATAGTCTTTGCATAGGTGTGGGAAGAAGAAGATACACTGGGAGATGCTTTAGGGGGAGAGGGTGGTCTACTATTGACCTTTTTCTTAGGTGTATGGATTGTAGGGAACTGAGGATTTTGCAATTCTTGGAAGAAAGTATCAGAGATACCCTCCCTTCTTTAGGACCTAGTATAAGGTCGAGGAATGAATTTTTTTTGTGGTCTCTGGGCCTCTATATTCACTATTTCTGCTTCTTAGGCAATGGGTAGACCTCTTAACTACTCACTAGTGTATTCCTCTTCTTATAGGACCAAAAGAACCTGTTGGTATTGCTGATTGCTGCTTCTTGAGTTCCAAGCCAGGGTATTTAAATCAGAAATAATGTCTTCTTGTGTATTTTGAAAGTTCAAATTAGGTTGCACAAATGGAGGTATTTATTATTGATCAGGTAAGATGATAGCAGACAAAACCATGATTATTCATTAAACAATAATTATTCAACACTAGTTTACTTCGTACATCAGACTTCCCTAGCGGAGTTGCCAAAAATCTGTTAGAAAATGAGTTTGTCCCTTTCTTATATAATTGTTTCTTTACTTTGTAGCCCTGAATGGAAATAATGATCTCACACTAACAGTTGGATCAAGCATACATGATATTTGACCCTCTAAATTACGGTACAGCTCCCGATTGGATTTTCAATGAATTTTCAAATAATCAAAATTGCATTTGCAAGAACATACTTTTCACCAGAAAGTATATAAGGCATTTACAATAATTCACACATAAGTATGTCTCAATCACTACACTGAAAGGAATTATAATAATTCTACGAAGCCCACAAACTTTGGTTTACTACACATCTGAAAATATGAAACTACAATAATTAATAGACTAAGGCTAAAGAAAGATTTGCTTCGAGAAAGAATTTCGATCAACCAAAGATACCCCAACAAAGATCAATTCACCAATATAAACCAACAGATTTATAACAGATTTTTCTTTCATCAATTTGAGAAAACCATTTGCAAAGTATATCCCAGAAAATTCACCAAAAACTAAAACTAAAACAGATCCCTAAGTAATTCTATCTAATTCCCAAAAAATGTTATCATCCAATTCAAAGTATTTTTTGGCTATATATAGCTATTAGTTTAAAACATACAATTAAAGCCCAGAAAACTCTCCCAGAGTTTCGGGATGAAAACAAATTTTAAACTGAAAAGCATGACTAAAAGAAAAAAGGAACGAGCAAAATGACTATAAGCACTCCAAGATTTGTGGAGCACGATCACAGAGTGGCAGACGAGCTGGAGCCCATAGACTATTTATGAGAAACATTGGTGGCGTGGGCGTTCCTCCGCTCCTTGTGTGCGCTGGAAACACCGATGATAGTGGCATGATGCGGCAGGGTAATATGGTTATCCTCTGTTTTAGCACTTTCTTTTCCTTACACACCTGGATGATTTTCTATTTGTGAGACTCCAGATGTTCAACACACACTACCAACATGGCCTCAATATTAGCCATCGATGTGAAATATTCAGTTGTTAGGACGGTCTGCAGCTGAAAGAATAGAGGGATTGGACCTGTGCGTGGACAGTTAAAGAAGGCTGCGAGTAATTCAAGCTCACACATTGCAGGACAAAGGCGGGAGTGTGGTTGAGGTAGAGAAGGCTAGCTCCCAGTTCTGGAAGGGACGAAGGCGGGAGTGTGGTTGAGGTAGAGAAGGCTAGCTCCCAGTTCTGGAAGGGTACGATGGTCTGGGTTGCACACACACCACTTAGATATATTGTGGTTTCATAATGTTATTACATTTTTAGTCTATGTACGCTCTTAAAATTTGATAAGAACTACGTGTATGTGAAAGGAATAAATGACGAATTTTAATACTGCACATGTTTAGATGATTTCGTGTGATTGTGTTTATGTTAGTTTTGAATTTCTTCTTGATCCGCTATATGAAAATGTGGGAATGAATAGGAGGAATGACTATTCTTTTCTTTTTCCGCATCTATTAAATATATGATGGTTTTGTATAAAAAAAAAATGTCATATCTTTAAAAAGGAAAATACTCTCTCTTTAAGCAAAAACACAAATACGGTTAGAGGAATTAACATGGGGGGGGTGATTATTAAAGCCGCATAAGCCTGAATTCATGGCATGCGTTTTTCTCTTGGAGAGTAGTGGTTTTGGAATTGGGGAAATCTTGTTTTTTTTTGGGGAAAATAGAGGAAAGAAAGGAAAACCGGTGGCAGAGGGGGAAGGATAAGAGGACGGTCTGCAGCTGAAAGAATAGAGGGATTGGACCTGTGCGTGGACAGTCAAAGAAGGCTGCGAGTAATTCAAGCTCACACATTCCAGGTTTTTAAAATATATTATATGCTGTTTTAAAAACATATTACATACTGTTTGTCTTCAGCTGCGTAGGCAATAAGAAGATATGCATTTTTTTAAAACATATTTGTCTTCAGCTGCGTAGGAAATAAGAAGATATGCATCTTTTTAAAATATATTATATGCTGTTTTAAAAACATATTACATACTGTTTGTCTTCACCTGCGTAGGCAATAAGAAGATATGCATTTTTTTTAAAACATATTACATACTGTTTGTCTTCAACTGCGTAGGCAATAAGAAGATTTGCATTTTTTTTTAAAAATATATTACATGCTGCTTGTCTTCAGCTGTGTAGGCAATAAGAAGATATGCATCTTTTTTTTGGCTGCTAGATAAAGTTGTTAGTCTTTCTTTGAACTGTGGGAGTAATTCATTTCTCTCGTAGATTTAGTTAATTTGACTTTCTTTGAAACCATGGAAGTTAGTCTTAGAAGCAATAGGGCGACGTAGCTAGGTCTTGCTCGCAGCTGTTTTTCTTTTTCTTCATCTCCACCCTATTAAAGACTGCGATTTTTTCCTTACTCCCTTTTGTCTTCAAGCTTAGTACCTCATCTTTCTTTCTTCGTGCCATGTCAAATAAGTGAATGTAATTAAGAAATGAGAGGAATGAGTTTTCTTTCTTTCAAAACTGCTTTTCTCTGGCTGGAACATGGTATCTGCGTTTCTCTTGGCATGCAAGAGCTGCTGGCATCTTTAGCCAAGCTGGGAATGCGCCATAAAATCTCTGTTTCTACCTTTGTTTAGTCCTTTCTTATTATCAGATAGAGCGTGGCTTGTGAAGAGTCAGGCTTTAGGAAGATTTTACTTTGTTTACTGGTTAAACTGCGCTGCCTGCCTTGCCTTGCCGCTTCCTCTTAGAATAGCGAGAGACTTGGGAAATATGTCGGATGATTGGGAGCCAGTTCAGTGTTAATGGGAAGGTCACTGGGTGTGAATCAGTTAATGTTGCAGTTTAATACTATGTTATGGGGGTCGAACTGTTAATATCTTAAGTGTTTATATATTGGTATGGATGTACAACAATATATGTCCCGGTATTCAAATATCTTAAGTGTTTTATATTATGGAAGTAAACAGTATATTTACTTACGATTGTTGGCTGTAATCGAATATCCTAAGTGTTCCTTATTGGTGTGTTGGTAGTTGCAGACGTGTTGTTGGTTTCATATCATATGCTGAAACAGGGGATACTATTTTTATGAACATGTGAAGCACCTTTAAGTTTATTTTTTTTTTGCAAATAGATCTGTCGCAGTGTGTGTTACCATTTACATATGAATGTTGTGTATAATGCACCAAAACTTATGCTTAAACGTAGAGTTGAATGTGAGTGTTGTGTTACTTAAAAATAGAATTAAGGAAATGCTATTCTCTCGCATTATATATTCATTATGTGTATCTGTGCTGAAATTTCTTTCTCTTTAATATGAATTCTGGACTGTCTTCGGGTAGAGGTTGACAGGTGCTCTATTATCATTAGGACGAAGAGTAATGTCGTTTAATTTAGTGTATATTACTTTTGAACTTTGAATTGAGCAATTTCCTTGTTTAAGTGTTAACGGATGTGAAATCCTTATGGGAGGGTGCTGAATGTGGAAAACAAGAGGAGGGTAGAATAAATGTTACATCTGCCTGCTAGTAGAAACCTAGCGTTACTTGCTTTGGCCAAAGCGTGTTGCATATGTTCTTTTCATGTATGCTGGTTAATGATTCATCCCTCTGCCACATCCGTGTTAGATCTACTGTTAGACATATGTGTTAGTAGTATGTACACGGTTGCACCAGATCCATCCGATCCTTCAGCGCCGGTTGCTAGGCTTCTCGGGCTAGGGTCGGCGTGTTCTTTGTGTCAGGAAGAACCCCGGGGGAGCTAACCACTCCGTGGTTGGGCGGATAAAAGCGCCTGAGCCACACTCCTATCTCGTGATAGCAGATGGACGTGTGTTCGATGGCTAAGGAGATAGGGACTTACAGATGGACAGAGGTCTGAGGTATACTATTTTGTAGTTGTTCTATGTATCATTTTCCATATTTTATTACCTTGCTACTTCTATGTACTGAGATGAGCTGATGTCTGGCGTGCAGGTCGACAACCGAATCACTGTGTATCACTTAATTGAAAAAAACTATTTTGTTGCACTTATAATTGTTGGAAGTCTGACATGTGGTCGACTTTTCCTTATTGTAATTGTCATAGCAATGTTGGTCATGTGATGACCTAGATTTTCATCTTTTATGATGTCTTTATTGTACTTTGTAATTAATGAAGTACGACATGTAGATCGGCTTCCTTCTGTAATGCACATAGCTTATATGAGATCATATGATGGATTCTGCATACACCTTATGATGACTTTATTGTTCAACTTCTCTTATGGTTACCTTGAATATATATCGACATGAAGGTCGAGACTGTATAGCATATTCTGTCTTTATGAAAATACATTGTAATTGATTTTTGTCTCTGATTAGTGTCGACCATGTTTCTTTCATTGACTTTTCATCTTTTTATGTTGTTTATGTGATGTGGCAAATGTGGCAAATCCAGTCCTTACATGTGGTATCAAAGCTGAAATATCCCTTATAGCTGAAATATCCCTTTCGAACTCCTGGGTCATCTCCCCTACATCTTTGATATTTTGACCACCTTCACTCATCAGAGTAATGTTTAGACACTTCAGATCCTTCTGCATTGTATCTGTCAATCCCTTTAATTTGTTCAGCAAACAGGTAGCTCCTTCATATCCTGCCTTGATGATTGAATTCTGCCATTCAATACTTTTAATTGATACATAAAGGACATCTTCATCCAAGCCTGGGACTGGTTTCTCAACAAGGAACTTAGTTACTCCATATTTTTCAATCTTGTTCATTATAGCCCATTTCTTCTTTTCCTTATCCCATTCAGCCAACTCTGTTAGTATCTCTAAAATTGATGTTGTAATTGTTCCATGAGTTTGGATTAACTAGGTGATATAATCACCTCCACGCTGGATCATGCTTTGTATCCACTCGCCGAACACATCAACGATGAGTTTGTTCCTTTAAATATGATCCATGGTCTTTTTGACCTCGGGCGAACGAGGGTCAAAGGATTGAGGTACTTGAGCTAATGGTAGAGGACTAGAATCCCAGACTTCCTGTATGAATTCTACCAACTTTTTGATTGTGGCCTTCATTTATTTCTTATTCCTCTCATCCTTGAAAGTTCTGTGCAACATCTTCTTAGTGGATTTTTATAGATGCTTTGCATCCACTGCTTTGGTTGCAAGTTTGAGATCTATCCTTTTGACTGTAAAGTCAACGATAGTAGCCTCGGTGAGATCCTTATCATCCTTAGAGACTGCACGATCATCAACCTGACGTCCTATTTACTCATCTATGTCAATCATAGACTCAATCCTGATCCTTTTTGGCTTAACTGTAGTCCCTATGAAGCATTTTATAACCATGTCTTCCATAGGTAGTGTGATAGGCAACACATTCCTTTTCTTGCTAATTGATGTCTCCAACCATTTGAGTGTAAGAGGTGGTGTCTGCAGAGGAGTATTCATTGCAACAACCGTGGAATACCCTGTATCAGACTGGCCGACCTTTAGAACTTCAACATCTTTAGAAGGTGTGTTCTGAATGTTCTTTTTTGACATTGGACTGTCCATTTTGTCTAAATTGATCACTTCATTTTCTCTAGCTGCGTCAATGTCTTCTTTTTTGGAGCTGGTCCTTGTGACTCGCACAGATGGGGTGATACAGGGGATGCTTTATTCTCCAGAATTGGACTTGAGAGTTCTCTTATTTTTAATTTTGGAGGAACCGACAATAGAAACATCAACATTAGATAAAGAAATAGGATTTTCAATAGAGGTGGCAAGTGCAAATCTTCGTGTGTTATGCTTTTTGCACCAGAGGCCTTTTATTACTAACCCATTTTTTAGTTCTTTTGATCACACTGAGAGTTTTGATATGTATGCCTTTCATCAATATTCTAGTCTATTTTGTGCAGTGGTAATCCTCTGAATCTTGCTTCATACTGATCATCAATCACCTCTTCGCCTTCCTCTTCTTATATCCATGTGATGTCAATATCTATTCTTAGGGTAACAACTCGGTTGAGAGTGAATATCGACCATGATCTTATTACCTCAAAATCATCTGTGCAATTTGCCCAGTAATCTTCCATCTAGGGAAGATGTTGAAACTCAGTAGGCAAATTAAAATGTTGGGCTGCATAACTCCTGCTGTCAAAATCTTTCCTTGCCTCAAAGGTCTTCAGATTCAATTTGTTCAATTCTAGCTCTAGATTGAGGGCATCTGAGGACGTTTTACATGTGTAGAATCCGAGTTCAATGGGAAAGCTTGATTTTACTCCACCTTTCCTCTCCTTCACACTTTTATGCATATGAGCCAATTGGAAACCTACCTCAGTTATGATGTGGCTATCAAGGGCATATCTTGGGAGCTTGATTGGTCGACCTTCAAACCCACGGACCCTTATGTAAGTAAATCTCCAGAACTGGATAAAGAAACACCCATAAGTGTTGACAAAGTTCTTAGCTTCTTCTGACATCCTCTGTTCAACATTCCCCTGCATCTCATAGACTAACTTTCTAGAAAAAATCCCGTTTACCTTCATGAAGTTATCAGTGTGAAATTCTTTCTGTAGATGGGGGTATACTTTCATGTTGGGGATGGATAATTCATGAAAGAGGCCCTTCCACTCCATGGTACATGCTAGAACATAGAACAAGTATGACGTTATGTAGAAACTAGACCTTCCTGAGAAGTTTTCAACCTGATGGTGAAGTACATCTGTAATACCGTCTGGCCAGTCAATGAATTTTTGGCCGCCTAGGGTTATTTGAATGAAAAAATGCATCTAATCTTTCAAAAAATATGCATGTTGGTTTCCCTTGATCCTGTTGAGTAATATAACAAATTCCCCAACCTCTGGCTTAAAGTGGTCTATGGTAAGAGGCTTAGTCAACATAAACCCTCCCTTTTGTGGCTTCAACAACCAACTCTGAGCAATTTCATTCCTATAAACTTTTCGCTGGGTAGAGAATACAGACTGAGAAGAGGCAGTAGTCCATCCCTCATAGGGATCTTTCTCAGGAATACCCATTGCCGTTAAAATAACATCCTTATTTATGAAGACTAATGGGCTCCCATCTATCTTTTGGATACATTTCTCCTTTCTACTATAATGTTTGGCACATTCTACTACCAGCTCAGGGCACAAAGTCACTATTGGAAAAGTAGTAGTTTCTACCAACTCACTCTGGACTACTTTTTTCTATCATGGAACCTAGGACAAGATTTTTAACTTTGTTCCTAATTTCTTCCTATGCCCCTTACTGTATTGATGTGTCGTCACACTCTGACAAAGAGCTAATAAGGCAAGAAGTACACCCAAAGTTTGGGAGTGGAGGCTTCATGGTATATCAAGACAACAATTCAAAGAAAGAAGAACAAAGAATGCTAAAGTTCTACAGGGTCTTTTTAACTTCAAAATCACAAACAACTTCAATTTGAATCTAGAGCGCTAAGAGAAGACAACTAACCTATTAATTCAAGTAATTTCCCTAAGCTTTGAGAGAGAAGATGATACCTCAGCCGCTTTGTTACTTTGAAACATTTTCAATTCAAATCAATTTCCTTGATCAAATCGTAATTAGTTTAATTATTTCAATATTTCCTAAGGTTTGATCATTTTTTCAATAATATTATTTAATTAAAAGAAAACATCTTTTTTTTTTATTAAATGAAATAATATTATTTAAATAAAAGAAAATATCTCTTAAATGAAATAATCTTATTTAATTAAATTATCCCTTTTTAATTAAATGATTTTATCTTATTTAATTAATATCCCTCTTTTAATTAAATAATCTTATCTTATTTAATTAAAAAAAAATTCCTCTTTTAAATAAATAAAATCCCCACTTAAAGCTCTCTTTTTGATAAAAAAGGAAATAAATCAAATTTAAAAAATAAATAAAAATCCTTTTTTCTCTACATCTTCCTAAGTGGTGGGTTTTTTTTTTTGCCTCTTAATCATAGCCCTTTGATCTTGCCTTTTGACGATTTAAAACACATGGATCAACCAAGATTTAATCTCCACCGTTGCTTTATTTTTCTTTTTTTACTTCTTAATCTACACCGTCCATTGCTCTTTATAAGGAAGCCTCTCCTTCTCATTTTCATAATAAAATACACACACACACACACACACACACACACACACACACACACACACACACACACATTCTTTAGTTTATTGTTATGCTGCAGGATTGAAGAGCAATTTTGGAGGAGAATTTGAGCACTTTGGCTTGGATATTGCAACTTCTCTCTTCTTGTCTTCTTCTTCATATTAGATTAAATTTATTTTTTCTTCCATAGATTAAGCTTGCATATTTCCTTTCATAAATTAATCTTGCATTTGTATTTCCTTTCATAGAATAATCATGCATTGTTATCATATAGATTAATTTCCTTTCTTGCATTGTTATTATATAGAATAACTTTCATTTGCATGCATACTTGATGATCATGTAGACTAGCATTTTTGCTTTTCCTCTTTGAATCTCTCGTTTTATGGTGTACTTGCAGGGGCACAAACTAGGTCAATCTAAGGGCCCCCATTACAAACCCTTGCACTCCATGAATAAAGAGCTATGAGTCGCCATTCAAGACCTCATTCTTGAGCAATCTTGAATATAATGACTCATAGAAGTGTGACACATTTTTAGCACACATTTTGGGCGCCCACCGTGGGGCAGAACATCTATTTTTGTCATCAAATTCAAAAAAATCTTTCTATCTTCTATCTATTATTCTCTCAGTGTCTTTAAAACTCTCATTTTGTGCCAAATCTGACCCCACCATTGTGTCTGGATCGTCATTTCGGTTAAAAACGACTATAAACTTGTCCATATTTGACGAAAGTCAAAATCTGTGTCAAATACTTTTGCCCAAGCAGGGTTGCACGTAAATTGAGGTAGATTTTGGATCATCTCTGCACTTAGCCCGTGGCTGATTTTTGAAAAAAAAAATCAAAAATCAATTTTTTTACTATGTTAAATTTGACGGCCATATGACCGTCAAAATCTGGGCCTTCTGTGACGGCCCCCAGCCTGTCAATTTTAATGCCCTAGTCTGCTGATGTCAGCAGGGTTTGAAAAGTCTTTGCCTTCACCATTGGAGTTTTTGAAATTGTAGTCTAACTTCAAACGATCATATCTTGCTTATTTTAGGTTCAAATTGAATGCAATTTTTTTATATATTTTGGGTAGAATTGTCTGAAGATTTCTGGGTTGTTCTTAGTTTCTGGATTTTAGTCACAGATTTATCAGAAATATCAGGTTTTTATCACTGTACCTGTTTAATCCTCTGTTTTGCAGCTTCCGAAGCCTCGTATGAACTCATATGGTAACATTTTTTAGTGTAACTTTTTTTGAAAGTGCGTGACTTTTTATCTAATTCTTGAATATGCAATCAGATTTTTGATTTTATGTTTTTTCTAATGCTGACCAATCTTTGGCTTTGTTATTCTTGATGCTTATCTTTGATTACAACCTAACAGTGGTTTGTAGGATGTTGAAAAATAAGACTCAAATAAAGAATACTAATGAATCATTTTGCAGGTTGCCTTGATCGATAGTGCGCTAAACATTGTGCTTGCATTTTGTTTTATTTTATTAAAATAGGAACCCACATGCAAGACTTCTAATATGAATTTTTATTTGATATTTTTAGGAATAGCAATGATGTCAAGAAACTATGCTCTCGCCCTTTTGGGATGATAAAAAATCCAGAAATATTATTGACATTTTCTTATGTGTTTGAAGTGTCATTTAGATTGTAATCCTAAGAATTATATGAACGTATCCTCTCCCCTCGCCTTTGTGGATCCTGGGTGTAAAAGAAACTCATATAATTCTTTTAGCGTGGTTACCTCCCAAGTGCTTTAATAGAGCCAGTGAGAGTGGATTGCCCAATCGGTAACAGGCTAAAGCCAAGCCCTTCCGAACCGGTATATAAAAAATGTCATTGTGATTAGTCTCACAGTGGACAGGTGTGAATTTGTTGTGGCAACCAAAATCTCCTCTAGTACCCTAGTGGTGCGTTAAAGTCCTTACATTGTTAAGGTGAAAATCTTGCTTTGAAAGGATTGGGAGAGCCCCCTTAATTGGGAAAATGACTTGATCACAACCACTTGAATGGATGCCTTGACTACAAACTTTGTTTTAGTGACCAAAAACCCTCTATCTGTTAGCGCGGACTCATGTTCAGCAGGGGCTCATGTTCCCCTCAATAGAGAAGTAGAATATTTTGATGCTACCTTAACTGAATGCAAAGACAAGCTTAAATCGATAGATCTTGGCATGGGGGGGTATCAGTTCAACTCCCTCACAATATTAACAGTTTTGCCTAGGTCTTATGGCAAGCCTTCACAAGAAAAGAAACCTTCCTCTTCAGCTATGACTTTATTTGGAACATTCTTAGAGTCATCAGTGCGTATCCAAGATGAGAAAGAGGAGACATTTGTTAGAGACTGGATCTATAGAGAAGAAAAATACATGCACAATGAGAACTTCTCTCCCTCTCCTAAGAATTATGGAAGAGGGTGTACTTTTGTCAGACAGATGGGCTATCCTGGATATGGCCCTCTTAATCACAATCTGGATGCTAGATTCGAACTGCTTGATCATGGTCTTTTTGGATGCAAGTCTAAGAAGCTGGTTGGCCTAGGATTTGAGAATTACAACAAGCGCACTAATCCTCTCTTTGACGAGTCAGATAGTGAAGATGAACCCGAATATGTACCTAATTTGATGAATCAACAAGACATGTGTGTAGATTGGGTCCCTTCCACTAATCTCCTTTGGGGAGATTCAGATATTCCAGTCATCCATGAGACAGTTGCAACCTTAGAACAAGATGAATCAGATGCAGAAGACCCTCTCAAAGAACATCAACGAAAGAATCTTGTCCATTTGATGGAGAGAGAAGGTGTTACTCTTGATGACACTAGACCTTCCACATTAAGATATCTCAAACCCTCATGGTGTAAGCATCCTAGTCTCAATTCAGACACAAGTTCATATGAGTATGAATGGGACTCCTTTTCTAAGTCCTCCACAGTTGATAGAGATATTGATGTTGTTCACACTTATAGTTCTCAACCCGAGGTAGCCAATGAGTCACATGTAGGATTAGAGAATTTGAACCCACGTGTTGCTTTAGTGGATGATTCTTCTCTTGTTAGGATGAATCCTGATTTAGGTATCTTAGAGGGATACTTGACGGACTCTGACTCTTCGGTCACCAGCAATAATATCATTCACATTTATAACCTTGAACAAGTTATTGACTTGCCTCTTGTTCATTGTGACCTCATTGATTGGTCCCAACGCTATCAAGAACCTGAGCTCTTAACATTTCAAAATGATTATGAGATAGGCTGTTACTTAAATGCCATTGAACCCATAGTCTCTTCCACCAGTGAACCGACTACCAGCATGACAGAGCCAGACATCAAGTACCTTAGTCAAAAAATAAAAAGAAAATAAAATAAAAAGAATAAGAGTTCTGATGGCGAAAACCACTGTGTGGCGGTGTCAAAACCAAAAAAAGTAAAAAGAAACGACGTATCCAAAGGTGAAAACCTCTCTGAGGCACCTAAGGATGAGGTACTTGATCATCTCCCTAGTTACTTTCAAGATAGATCTTCAGTGCTTATTGAACCAACACAAGCAGTTAATTTGGGTACAGATGAGGCTCCACAAATAGTACATAGCTGAGTCCTTGTCACCTTAAGAAAAAGAAGCTTACCCTAAGTTCTTACAGAAAAAGAAAATCAATTTTGCATAGACTTATTCAGATATGCCAGTGTTGGACATTAATCTTATCATGCATCACTTGTCCATAGCTCCGAGTGTCAAACCAGTTAAACATAAATTGAGAAAGATGCATCCTCACATAGAGCTCCTGGTAAAAGTAGAATTGGAGAAACTCCTTGGTTCAAAATTCATAAGAGCTATCGCCTATGCTGAATGGATATCAAATATTGTACCAGTTTCCAAACATGACAAATCCATTCAAATTTGCACAGATTGTAGAGATGTCAATAGAGCATGCCCAAAGGATGACTATCCACTTCCCAATATAGACATGATAGTGGATATGATTACGGGTTATGAGATTTATTCCTTGATGGATGGTTTTTTCGGATACAATCAGATTAAGATAGCTCTTGAAGATAAAAAAAATACTGCATTCACTTGTGCATGGGGTACCTATTGTTGGAACGTTATGCCTTTTGGATTAAAAAATGCAAGAGCCACCTATCAGCGAGCTATGATAACCATTTTTCATGAAATGATGCATAAAAACATGGAAGATTATGTGGATGACACCTTAGCCATGTCTAAACAAAGAGACACACACTTAGATGATTTAGAAGTAATTCTAGATCGCATGGAACTATTTCAACTAAGGTTAAATCCTAAAAAGTGTGCATTTGGAGTAACCTCTGGAAAACTACTAGGATTCATCATTTCAACAAGAAGAATGGAGGTAGACCTTGAGAAGGTCCAAGCAATTATAGATATGCCACCTCCTAGAAACATTAGTCAAATGAGGAGTCTTCAAGGATGTCTTCAATCTATAAGGAGATTCATTTCAAATTTGGCGGATAGAGCTCAACCCTTCAACAAGAACTTACACAAAGGAGTCAAATGTGTTTAGAATGAGGATTGTCAAAAGAGTATAGATCAAATCAAGAAGTACTTGGAAAATCCTCCCATTTTAATGCCTCCTATCCCAGGGAAACCACTTATTCTATACATTTTAGTGAAAAAATCTTCATTGGAGGCATTACTAGCTCAGCTTGATGAAAATGAGAAAGAAAGAGCAATATACTATATTAGCCTCACTCTTGTTTCATACGAGTTTAACTACACCAGCATTGAGAAAGCTTGCTTTGTAGTTGTGTTTGCTTCCCAAAAGTTGCGACATTACATGCTTGCGCACACTATACACCTCATAGCAAAAATAAATCCACTCAAATATTTGCTAGGTAAGGCCTCCCTCACAGGTAGACTTGCTAAATGGATGATGATCATTTTAGATTTTGACATAGAGTACATTGAGCATAAAGAAATCAAAGGACAAGCCATAACAGATCAATTGGCTGATTTCCCAATACAAGATAATGCACCTATTCAAGTTGACTTCCTAGATGAGCACCTCATGTATATGACTGAAAGAACATGGAAGATGTTCTTTGATGGATCCTTTATGCAAAATGGTTCAGGAGCTGGTGTGTTGTTTGTTTCTCCTCATGGGTACACGATCCCTAAGTCTTATAAATTATTGTTCCCATGTACAAACAACATTGCTGAGTATGAAGCTTTAACAAATGGAGTTAAGATGGCCATATAATGGAGAATCACAGAGTTACACATCTATGGAGATTCACAGCTGATAATCAACCAAGTTAATGACGAATATCAAACAAAACATGAGAAAATGGTACCTTACAAGTAAATGGTTGATTCCTTAAAACGCTACTTCACATTTGTCACGTTTCAACAAATCCCTAGAGCAGAAAACAAAGCAGCTGATGTTATGGATACACTTGCTTCACTCCTTCAGTTAGAGAAACATGAATCAAGATTTGAATTCCTGGTGGAAGAGATACATCACCCTATATATGACTCTCAATAAAGCCATATCATTTGTACCCTTGTTGGTCATGAGTCATCCCGTTATGGTGCCATTTACTCATACCTTTATGATGGCATTATTCCTAAAACCTTTAATCGATTTGAATGTAGAAACCTTACTCGAAATGCCTCTCGCCATTCCCTTATCTCTGGTGATTTGTATAGGAGGGGTCTAGATGGAACACTTCTTAGATACTTAGAAAAAGAAGAATCCGACCAAGTGTTAGTTGACATCCATGAGGGCATCTATGGGGGACATTCTAATGGTTTTGCCATGGCCTGAAGGTTGCTCACGGTGTGGTACTATTGGCCTACGATGCAGATTGATGCAATAGATTTTGTAAAGTCATGTGAAAAGTGTCAAAAACATGGTAACCTGATACATGCTCCAGACAGGGAGCTCATTCCTTCTATATCTCATTGGCCATTTCAGCACTGGGCCTTTGACCTTGTTGGGAAGATTCATCCCAACTCATCAGGTGGACACAAGTTTATTATCACTGCTACTGATTACTTCACTAAATGGGTAGAAATTGTCCCACTTTCTATTGCCTCGGGCAAGACAGTCTCTCTATTCATTCTGAACCATATCATCTATCGATATGGAGTGCCTTTCGAGATTATACTGACAACGGAGGCCGGTTCAAAAATAACGACCTTAAACAACTCTGCAAGAAATTCAAGATTAAACAACATTGGTCCTCTATTTACTTCCCGCAAGGAAATGGTCAAGCAGAGACATCAAACAAAACCATTCTTAAAATCTTGCATAGAACAGTTTGTAAGAATGATAGAAATTGGCACTTACAGATAAATCTGGCTTTGTGGGCCTATAGAATGAGTATTTGTACTCCTACTGGGGATACTCCTTTTGCCCTTGCATATGGCGCTGAAGCAGTGTTACCTTTGGAGGTTGAGATTCCTTCACTTAGAGTTTCCCTCAAAGGTCTAGTTACAGATGAAGACTACCGCGCC
>MU223828.1:65814-110652 GCA_018584345.1 Thuja plicata | reverse complement strand
GGCGCTGAAGCAGTGTTACCTTTGGAGGTTGAGATTCCTTCACTTAGAGTTTCCCTCAAAGGTCTAGTTACAGATGAAGACTACCGCGCCATGAGACTTCAAGAGTTAGAACTTCTAGATGAGAAACATTAAGCATCATTTGACCATATGAGGGTTTATCAAAAGCACATGTCCAAAGCCTTCAATGAAAAGGTTCGCCCTAGAGAATCCCAAGTAGGAGATCTTGTCCTATGTGAAAATCCCAAGAACCAACATCATAGAGATCAAAAGGGCAAATTTGAACCCAATTGGCTTGGACCTTACATCATTACAACAACTTTTGGGTCAGGTGCTTATTTACTATCTACAGTAAAGGGAGAGAAGCTCCCTAATCCTATCGATATCTTGCATCTGAAGAAGTTCTATCCATGATGCCCATTCTGTCTGGGGGCATCCTTTGTACATAATTATTGCAACTGAAAAAATCTAAAAAATGATATATTGTCAAAAATTCTAAAAATAAGAAAATATCCTGAAAAAATGATCATCTTAGTGAAAAAATAGCAATAGGCATTTTGATGTATCTTCAAAAAAAATTATATATTCCAAAAATATAAAAAAATTTAAAAATTCAAAAAAATAGAAAAAGTGCCTTGGTGAAAACCTGGAAACAGGTGCCTTTGTAGCAAAAATTCAATTTTTTTTTATAAAAAGTCTTGAAAAAAGAAGAAAAAAATGAAAATAATTGAAAATAAAAAAATAAAATCCAAGTGGTGAAAACCTGGAAACGGGCGCTACTTGAGGCCTTTGCACCCCTGTTTCTTAGCCCGAGTCCTTGACACTTAGCTTTTGTCCATCATGGCTTTTCCTTGTTGCCTCGGTCTGGAATTGGTCTTTGTCTTTGTCTATGGGGTATAATTGTGTTAGCTTTGGTCTCTTGGATGCGTTAGTCTTTAGGACACCTCACAAACGGTGTTTTTCAACACCACCCCAACTGTGTTTTTCAATACAACCTCTGACATCGAGTGGTTTTTAACACTTATCGGTTTGGTCTTACCCAATTTTGTCATGTGATCTTACCTTCTTGCAAGCATTCGATCCTTATCCTTGGAACTCAGTATTAGTTAACACACTTAAAATTTTTAAACACAACACTTAATGCTTGAGCTATGTCATGATATTTTCTTTGTATGCTGACCGTTATTGATTTTCGTTGAGTGTCATTATCTAATAAGTCTCTCTGTGATGCATAGCTAGAGGACTTAGGGCATGGGGCATGTTTTTATTTTCTTTCTTCTTGTGGGTGTGGTCTTGAAACTCTTGAGTGTCTCTTGTTGTTCTCTTGACAAACTTAAGAAATTTGAGGCTTCATCCTTGAATGTTTTTGCACAACCATTCTCCTGGTCATCCTAGCCTCTATGCCTTGATGCGAGCGTAGTTTTGCTATATTAAATTGGGTAAGCTAACAACGAAGTCATCTTGACCTTTATGTCTTTGATGCTTATGTTAGAATCTTTCCACATTCTAATCTGATATAAATCACATTCATATCTTCATAGTTGCGCTTGTGACTAGTGATGATTGTGTGATTTTCCGATGTCCGTTAAATGGCCCAATGATGAAAATAAGTTCCTTAACATTCTCTTATGAATGATGAACACACAGTCCTATGTTACAGTTTCTCTATTGCAAGTACACCTTTACATTTTCATGTAGCTTGCATTGTTAGACCTCATGTTAATTTGCATTTTTAGGTTGCATTATGAGCTTGAGAGGGTTTTTTTCCTTCATCTTTCTTGTGGAATTTTAATCAACTGTGGTCATATTTGATCTTCATTTCCTTATCTTCTTTCGTGATCTCAATCAAAATTTTCTATCTTAAACAGTTGATTGATTTTGGGGAATTCTCTTTCTTAAGGCAAATTCTTTCTTCTCTCCATTTCTTTCCACCTCTTCCAAACTTCTATCTTCCATTCGCTTTCACCCCACTTCTTCTCTTCTAATTCAACCTTGGGGCATAATCTTTCATGCTTGATGATCTACCTTAGTTCTATGATCCTTATATCTTTTATCTTACATCAAGAACCTTATCTTTAGTTCAATTTGATCAAATTTATCAGTTTGTTGTTTCTCCTCTATCTCATTTCAATTTTGATCACGAGGGGGCAGTACCTATCAAACTTCAATCCTTGATTCAGCTTTATCAATCCTATCATTCACTCCGCTTGGGGCAACCTTGCTTGAGATTCTTATCTTAGACATGTCAATTACTTATTTACAATGGTGTGACCTTGTCTTTTTCAATCAGCTTATTTTTTTGTCCTGATGTCAATTAATTATTTACAACGATGTTCATGTCTGTGTTGTTTTGTGCTCCCAAATCGATCTCACACTTCAACTGCATTCTTTGACTACATGTGTTCCCATAAAGATCACACATTAGTCAAAGAGGGGCAAATGTATGCACCCTAAAATGGTCTCCTAGACTATGGGCCCCCATTCTTTAATTTATCAAATGACTAGAATCAATTTATCAAATTTCTGAATCAATGCTTTGCAACATTTTCAATTCAAATTAATTTGCTTGATCAAATCGTAATTAATTTAATTATTTCAATATTTCCTGAGGTTTGATCATTTTTTCAATAATATTATTCAATTAAAAGAAAACATCTTTTTTTTTATTAAATGAAATAATCTTATTTAAATAAAAGAAAATATCTCTTAAATGAAATAATCTTATTTAATTAAAATATCCCTTTTTAATTAAATGATTTTGTCTTATTTAATTAATATCCCTCTTTTAATTAAATAAGTTTATCTTATTTAATTAAAAGAAAATTCCTCTTTTAAATAAATAAAATCCCCACTTAAAGCTCTCTTTTTGATAAAAAGGAAATAAATCAAATAAATAAATAAATAAAAATCATTTTTTCTTTACATCTTCCTAAGTGGTGGGCTTTTTTTTGTTGCCTCTTAATCATAGCCCTTTGATCTTGCCTTTTGAAGATTTAAAGCACATGGATCAAACCAAGATTTAATCTCCACCATAGCTTTATTTTCCTTTTTTTACCTCTTAATCTCCACCGTCCATTGCTTTTTATAAGGAAGCCTCTCTTTCTCATTTGCATAATAAAAAAATACACACATTTTTTAGTTTATTGTTATGCTAAAGGATTGGAGAGCAATTTTGGAGGAGAATTTGAGCACTTTGGCCTGGGTATTGCAACTTCTCTCTTCTTATCTTCTTCTTCTTGCATCCATGGCTATTCATGTAGATTAGACTCATATTAGATTAAATTTATTTTTTCTTCCATAGATTTAGCTTGCATATTTCCTTTCATAGATTAATCTTGCATTTGTATTTCCTTTCATAGAATAATCATGCATTGTTATCATATAGATTAATTTCCTTTCTTGCATTGTTATCATATAGAATAACTTTTATTTGTATGCATACTTGATGATCATGGAGACTAGCATTCTTGCTTTTCCTCTTTGAATCTCTCGTTTTATGATATACTTGTAGGGGCACAAACTAGGTCAATCTGAGGGCCTCCATTACAAACCCTTGCACTCCATGAATAGAGAGCTATGAGTCGCCATTCGAGACCTCATTCTTGAGAAATTTTGAATATAATAACTCATAGAAGTGTGACACATTTTTAGCACAAAAGTGTCACTCATTTATTTACCAATTCTTCACAAGATCACGAGAGATTTGCAATTAATGATGAAATGTCAGAAAAATATTTAATTAATGATGACAAGTGGTCTGCTTGATCACCACATTAATTGCTATACTTTCTCATGAGTTAAATGACACTTAAATATCACTTCTCATGATGATTATATCCGCGCCATGTGTGGATGCCACATTCTTTTCCAGCTGTCATTTCCGTCACATCACCACCGCCTTTTCTTCCTCTTGGCTTGAGAGCATCCATTGAACTTTAAACTCTGAACTAAGCAAGTTCAAAAGTTGAATTCAATTGGAGAAAAAACATGAATACCCCTTAGCATGTTTAAAACACGATAACACGAGAGGCAATAAAGAAAAACTAATAATCGTCAAAACATAATACAAGATAAAATACGCGGTTGAACCGTGAACATTGAACAAGGCTAGTTCACGATTCGAAGTTCAACGAAAAGACAAGTCTTGCAAAATATGTCGCTTAGTTTACATGAAAATGAAAAGGAAACAAAAATATACCACGGGGTGATATTGAACCTTGAACCTTGAACTAGGCTAGTTCAAGATTCAACTGACAAGAGGGACATGCAAAAAGATGGGAAAAATCATGGTGATAGTATACTTAGAAAAATATTATAGGGTGATTTTTTTAGAGGAATGTTTCGATGAATAACAAGAAAAAATCAAAGATAACACAAGGTATGTCTATGAATAAAGCATAACAATGAGAAGCTCTCATGCAATTTCAAGAGAAGAGTAATCTCTAGAGGGGATCAAATCTGTCCTAACACTAGCCAAGATGGTTTGGATGATGAAAAATGAAAAAGAAAAGCAACTAAAATGATTAAAAAGAGTGACTTGCAAGTATAGTGTAATGAATTAAACACTATAGTTAAAATCAATAAAACTAACTGTAAGCGAACTGATTACAATTAAACAACAAAATTCAGACTGATTACAATTAAACAAAAAAATTGAATTGGAAAAGATCCAATGCTTGTAAAATATTCAACATTTCTTTTAATTGCTTTAACTATACTTGGCTTATTTTCTCAAAAAGGCTCAGCCTCAGCCTTCCAAAGAAAATAATCCTTCACAAAGAAAATAATAGGGTTAATGCTATTGGGTGTGCATTAAAAGCTTGCTCTAGAAGCACATGAGCGACATTAAATATGCTAAGGTAACAGGGCAGAAGATTCCTGAAGACCATGATCATGGCCATATAAGCTTGTTCTATTTATGAAAAGATCACAGAGAGATTTAATTATGTGTAGGGAAGAGTTGTTTTGGTATCTTTTAAAGATGTCTCTGCCTTGCAACTTTTCAATCCTTCTAGGTATGAAGACACAAGGAGACACAAGTCTGACTACCTAAATTAAGCACGAAATATTATAAGATTAATTTTTGGCTGCTAAATTTGAATTTCTCTTGGAAGAAAAAAAAAGGATGAAGGAAAAAGAAAAAGAAAAAGAAAAAGAAAATTAAGATGAGAGCAAGATAATTTTTAGTTGATCCCATGCTTCATTAGAGGGCAAGATAATCCATTGAAGCTCTGACTAACTCATTGAAAGTTTCACCAACTTCTGATGCAACTTTTTTTTCAGACGATTGAGACATTTGATGCATAACAAATACAAGTTTGGCCTATGGTTTCAAGGCATTTTTAACATCTTATGTAGTTGACATAGAATGCCATAACTTAAAGATAGAGTTTTGAGCTTTCTATTGATTGAGATGCAATTTGAAGGGCTTCTTTGTTCTTGGGTATGGGAGACCTATAATACCTTTATTCAAAATGTGCAATTTGATAAGCTTTCATGTATTCCGTCCCACATTCAACACTGGATCAGATAGAATGAAAATCACAGTTCGTTATTGTCAAGTTTCAACAGGTTTTATCCCAAGTGTTTTGTGAGAGGCGGGTAAAGCTTTTGTAATTGCCATTATTTTGAAAAATAAATTTATTGATTAAGTTAATGTAAAGAAATTTTTTTCCAATAAAAGCCACATAAGCTAAGCATGCTAAAATTTCTCCTATGTCAATTCCATAGTCATAGTCGGTCAACGCTAAAGACTAATCGACCAAAAAGTTCAAGTAAATCAAGTAATAATAAACATAAAATTTCTATTCTTCCATATATTCATTTCGACATTTCATAAAGATAATACAATCAAGAGTAAGCGACCATACTATCGAATTACACTAATTCCATGAAAGAATAATTACAATGTTCAATATATCAGGATGTCAACCATCTATGTCAAATACCTTACATCATAAAGGAAAGATAAGTACAAATACATCATGTACAAGACCATAAGGCCATCAAATCCATATCATAATGCCATTAGACAACTCTCCATATGCATGCTCTGGTCTCCTAAGCCATTGAAATATTGTTCAAATGCAAATCTTGAAATGAGAGTGTGGTTAAGGGGCTTAATCCACCCAACCATGGAGTGTTTAGCTCCCCCGGAGCCCATCATAAAATGAAGAGCACACCGACCCTGCCCAAGGAGTCTATCTCTTGGAATTGATGGATCAGAAGGAATCTGGTGTGTCTGTGATTTCTAACTACTTTCCACAAGTTTCTAAATAGATTCTATTCACAGATTCATGTAGATGAAACATAACCATACACATTTAAGAAAATATGTGTTACCAAGCTTTGGCCAAAGCACTTTTAAAAACTAGACTTATACTAGCATATAATGCAAAATAAAATTACCCTTTCCTGGGATTTCACATCCTACACCTTCCTTTAATTTTCCAATTTTCAATAAAACATAAAGACAAAGCCATAAAAAAATACCGCATAAAGAAAACCAATTTCCCTCTTTACAATTCTATTTCCAACCTTGATTTGTAAATTTGTCTCTCTATTTAAACTATGTAAGTCTGAATTTTAAGTGAATGGAAAGATTCTATGCTGAAAATAAACTAAAATCTTCTACGTTTCGTGAGTGATCCTTTAATGTTTTATCCAAACATGGCTCTATGATCTTATATGTTACAAAGAGAAAAATCTGTTCATTTCCAACACAAAAAGCTAATCCCTGATTCTGGTTTTCCACTTTATACAAAAAAATAAAATAAAATAAATAAACATGAAGTAACAATGAACCAGATAAGATTTTTTTGAAAGTTAAGAAGGTTGTCTACTAAAATATCCTCTAGAGTTTGATACTTCCAGCTTATGAGACTACTATATGCTATGAGTGTTTCTGGGTCTTAGTTTTTTGATCAAGGTATGAAGAAAAAACTAGAAGGAGATTTACCAAACTATGCAACCATTTCTATAAATCCATTCATTTATTCTAAAACCATAAACCAAAAACAAGAAAAGAACCTGGTAAATCACTGGTGAAATCTGAAACTGATATTGAATTTCTATCACTTTCTTTTCCCTAAGATTGCTGCTGTCTATCTCCTCTGATTGCTGCTGTCTATCTCCTATGTTCTATCGCAATTTCCTTAGGATACAGAGAAGAAAATAAAACAAAGAGAAAATTCTCTATTAGGATTCCTCTCCAATTAAGTTTCTCCCTCTCCCTTCCTTCTTGCTGCGCGTTAGTTTTATCCTCCCCAAGCTACACTCTCTTTCTCCAAATTGTTTGCTCCCCTCTCCTTAAAACTAAATCTCCTTTCCTCATTTTTGTTTTTGTTGTGTGCTCTCTTTCTCATGAGAGTCTTCTCCCTCTTTCTTTTTGTCTTCTTGCGCTGATCTCCTTTCTTGTCTCCTACGCGTCTCCTTCCACTATGTCTCCCAATGCTGCATATTCTTTCTTTTTAAACTCTCTTTTCTTTTTTTCCTCTTCTTGCATGTGCTTCCCTCTCCTTGAATGCATTTCCCTTTTATTATCTTCCCCCACATTTATTTTTAACTTTGAAAACAATAAAAGCGCTTCCTGTATTTTCCAATGCATGCATCCACCTCCCCTCTATTTCTTGCACAAAACTCCTTTACCCAAATTTAGTGCAAAAACCAAAAATAACAACTGCCATCATGGAAGGAATAAGTCAATGTAATTAAGGTTCTAACTTCCCCTTAATGTCCCATTCTCATTCTAACTGATCGAAGATATCCAAGATAAAGTTGTTCAACTCCCAAAAGATTTTCTAAAATAATCCCATTAATTTTCTTTAAGGTCGATTCCTTAAATGAGGGAGCATTGAAAAAGGGTTATGACTTCCTCCCCCTCTTAAGAAGCTCATCGTCCATGATGAATCGATCAACATTTACAATTATATCCAAGAAAATAAAATAAAAACATTGACATGATCAATAATCCAAGTTACAATGTTCAAGATAATGTATGTACCCGCATTCAAATTAAATCATTACATCAACAAGATTAAAAAATCACTTGTAAAATACTTTAATAAATTTCAAAAATTGACACACACCATTTCATTTCTTTTTGAGATAGAGTTAGAAATAAAACTCATTAATCTATCATAAGTAGAATAATCAAGTACTAAGTGGTGTGTGAAAACCCAAACTTTTCCGATCAACCATTACCAAGAAGGTAAACTTCTCCTCTAGAACCACACTCCCACCTTCAATCCTGTCAAATTCATAAAACCACTAGATTGGTAATCAGTAGGTTATTCCATAAATTTAAATCATATTTAAATAACATATATGGAAACTAACATCATATAACCATCCATAATTCATCATATTTTCCATCAAGTCATTGCAATATAAATCAACATTATATAATCCATGACAATATCCATCATACGATCATATAAATCACCTCAAAACATCACTAATAAAACATTCAAAGCATATAAATCACATGAACCCACATTGACTTCCACAATATCCAATATAATTTCAAACACATTTATCATAATCTCAAAGCATAACGACTTTGGTTAAAAGTATCCGACTAAGTAAAAAAATTCCATAATGTTACTAAAAGTCCCAAATAAAAACACATAATAATCAATGTCTAAGCATATAACAAGAGTAACTAAAAATAAGAACATATATAAGTCTAATCAAATAATTGTAGAAAATATCTATGCATGTCATTCGTATCCTCCCAAGTAGCACTATCCAAAGAGAATTGGTCCCATTGGACCTTATACTGTAATACATCTCTGTCACACACCCTGATGGTACGCTGATGAATGAGGTGGGTAGGCTCCACTAGCACCACCCCTGGATCTTGAACCTGCAATGCACGCCAATCTAAGATATGATATGCATCTAGATGATAGGTTTTCAACAAAGAAATATGACACACATTATGGATCTGAGCTAGAGCGGGCGGTAGAGAAAGTCAGTAAGCAACGGGGTTGATCACGTCCAATACATCAAAATGACCCACATATTTAGGTGCAAGCTCGGAAGCCTTGCCAAAATTAATTGAGCTCTTATGTGGTCTCACACAGAAAAACACTTTGTCCCCTTCTTGGAATTACCTAAAAGTGCGGTTCTTATCCGCATTACTCTTCTGACGATTTGCTGCTTCTTTCATTTGAGCACAAATCCAAGTCATCTGCTCCTCCATCTCTCACAATAAATTAGGACCAACAATGATCCTGTCCTCTACTCTATCCCAACTGATAGGAGTGTGGCATTTCCACCCATAAAGTGCCTCAAAAGGTGCCATTCCCAATGAAGCATGGTAAGAGTTGTTGTAGAAAAACTCTACCAATGGAAGATACTCTTCCCACTTGTATTGCTGATCCATGCAATACATCTGAAGTAAATCCTCTACAACCTAATTTACTCTCTCAGTCTGCCCATCAGTCTGAGGATGATAGGCTGTGCTAAAGTTTAGCCGTGTACCCAAGGAAGCATTCAAGGTTGTCCAAAACCTTGATGTCATCCATTTATCTCTGTCAGATATAATGGTATCTGGTACACCATGTAATCTAAAAATCTCCTGAATAAACTTCTTGGCTAAAGTCAGGGATCCATCTCTCAAACTCTCTGGATTGAAATGAGCTACCTTGGTTAGTTTTTCAACTACTACCAAGATTACATCATGCCTGCATCGTGTCAAGGGTAAACCTTGGATAAAATCTAGATTGATGACTTTCCATTTGTATTCTGGTATATCATGAGGATACAAAAGTCTTGCTGGGTGAACATGCTTAGCCTTGACTCGCTGGCATTCCAAACACTGGGGTACAAAAGCTATTACATCATGCTTAAGCCCTGGCCAAAAATATAGTGGCCTCATATCGGCAATCATCTTATTTACCCCTGGATATCCTGCAAATAGAGTGCAATGCATCTCCTCAAGTACTACCTTCCTCAATCCTTCCCGATTGGGAATATACATCTTATTCTGGTATCTCATAATACCATCATCCTCAAAAGAGTATCCATCAAAATGGTGATCAGATGGATCAATGTGCAATGCTGACTTGACCATCTCATAATGATCATCCCCTGAAAGCTCCTGCAACACGTGATCCCTCAACCGTGTCCTAGAAGTAGAGATAGCTGCAATATGTCTTCTCTTACTAAGAGCATCTGCCATTCTATTTTCCTTTCCCTTAATGTACTCAATGCCAAAATTGTACTCACTCAGAAACTCCAACCAACATCTTTGTCTTGCATTGAGATTAGGCTATGTGAAGATATACCTAAGTACCATGTGATCCATTTTCAACTCAAATGTCTTACCCAAAAGGTAATGTTTCAACATCACTAAAGCATGCACAATCACTACCAATTCCAAGTCATGAGGTGCATAGTTAACCTCATACTATTTCAACTTTCGTGACTCATAAGCCATTACCTTACCCTCCTACATAAGAACATCTCCAAGACCTTCACCCGAAGCATTTGTAATCATTGTGAAATGCCAATTCAGATTTGGTATAATCAAGATAGGAGCGGATGTGAGTTTTTGTTTCAACAACTGGAAGGCTCCCTCACATACATCAGTCCACTCACATCTTTTCCCCTTTCTCTGGAGGGATGTAATAGGTGCTGCAACCTTAGAGAAACCCTCCACAAAATTTCTATAATAATGTGCGAGTCCTATGAAGCTTCTAACTTCACTCACATTCTGCGGAGATGGCCACTCAAGTATGGCTTTAATCATTGCCGGATCTACTGCAATTCCATCTGCAGAGATGATGTGAACCAAGTAATGAATCTCCTTATGATAGAAAGAAAACTTATATAGCTTCCCATAAAGCTTCTTATCTCTAAGTCGTTGTAAAACTATTTGTAAGTGCTCCTCCATGGTCTTGGAGTAAATCAAGATGTCATTAATGAAAATCTCAACAAGCTTATCCAGACAATCTCTGAATACACTGTTCATTAAGTTTATAAATGTTGCAGGTGCATTAGTCAATCCAAAAGGTAAGACGACAAACTCATAATGTCCATACCTTGTCCTGAAAGCTGTTTTGGATATGTCCTCTTCTTTGATTCAGAATTGATGATATCTGGATCTCAAATCAATCTTAGAGAACACAGTTGCTCCCTTCATCTGATTGAATAGTTCATCTATTCATGGAAGCGGACACCTATTCTTGATAGTCACCTTGTTAAGCATTCTATAATCTATGCATAACCACAAGGTACCATCTTTCTTCTTCATGAAGATAACTGGAGCTCCCCATGGTGAAACACTAGGGTGAAAAAACCCTTTATCTAAGAGGTAAATAAACTGAGTCTTCAAATCATACATTTCAGTGGTGGTCATATGGTAAGGAACCTTGGATTGAGGCTTGGTTCTAGGCATTACATCAATAGAGAAGTCAAATTCCCTCTTCGGAGGTAACTCCGGTAAATCCTCTGGAAACACATCCTGGAACTCCTACAAGATAGGATAATCCTCTAAGCTAGGAGGAGTGTCAAGATCTTTGAAATATGATACATACATCATGCACCCCTTCCTCTTTGCCTTCTTCAATTGCATGGCAGAAATTTGCCTAAGCTCAAAGGGTCTTTTCTCACCCAAAAATACTACTGGTCTACCTAAATCATCAAGACATTCAACTGACTTGTCCTAATAGTTTACTAATGCCTTATGTTCAGTCAACCAATTGATGCCCAAAATGAAATTGTAGGAACCTAATGGACTACATAAAGATTTACTTGCATCTGGAAGTTTGGAAGTTATATCTCACTGCAAGCCAAACATTGCTCAACCTTACGCTCTGCCCTATTTCCATAGTCTACCATCCACGGTTTAGACATATATCTAGGTCTAACAGATAAACAAGAAACAACTCTAGGATCTATAAAATATTCAGTAGCTCCAGTATCAATCAAAATAGAAACATTTGGGCCAAAGAGCTTACCGGCCAATTGGATCGGGGTAGCCTAAAAATCTACCTGTCTATGATCAAATGCTGCATGAATTTTGATGCTGAGTCTGGGGACCCTTCCCATCTCTATGATTTGTACACTGAGGGCATGAAATGACATAATGGTCACCTCCACAAGTGAAGCAACCACCCACTGGTCCTTTCTAACCCTCAGACCTGTTCCTCTTATTTTCATTCCTCGTTTTGCCTCTATCCTGATACTGAGCCTCATGGTTATTGGTATTCCTACCTGTATTCCCTCTACCTTTACCTCTCATATTCTGAACCTACTATCATCCAAAATCCCTAGGTTTATTGTCCTAGAATTTCCTCTTAAATCCCTGAGAGGTATTAGTTCTCTAATTACCCTTTACTGAAGATACATGTTGTAGTTTTTTCTCCTGCCTCAATGCCTTCCTGAAAGAAGAGTCCATAGTTTTAGGCTCATGCATGTCAACTTCAGATCCAATCTTAGGACGTAACCCAAGAATAAATTTGTGGGTTCTAAACCGCTCATCCTACTAGTATTATGGTACATACTTGACCAAATGACAAAACCTCTCATGATATTGGGTAACAGACAAAACCCCCTATATCAAGTTCTGGAACTCGCCCACTTTCTGGTCATAATATAGCTATGGTAACCACCTCTTACAAAAAAGAATAAGAAAATCATCCCAAGAGATCTCTCCCAGCTGCATCCTCTTTTTTTCCATCTCATTATTCCACCATGTACTAGCTTCCCCAGTCAACTGAAAGAATCCCCACATTGCTCTAGATTCGCCAGAAAGATTGCGAACGTGGAAATAATTTTCCATGGATACATTCCATGCCTCCGCTTGTCACCAATAGTCTTACCATTGAATGTAGGAGGTACAAACTTCTCGAGATCCTTGCTTAGTTCCTTTGCTATTCTTTCCCTGTTATTGGGTACTGTTGCAGCCCTATGATCAACATTGTGTTTCATTTGTTCCTCATTCCTCCTATCCTCTTCTTGTTTCCTATGAGCCTCAAGCCTCTGATCTTCTTCCTATTTATGTTGAACCTCAAGCCTCAGATCTTCTTCCCTCTTCCTTCTCTCCTCATCACCTGGTCTAGCTCTCAGATCTTTCTTAAGATTATCCATACGCTCTCCTTGTTGTTGCAAGAGATTACCCTGTTGGGTTAAGAGAGCCAAAATATGATCAAGTCTCTGGTTAGATTCACCATTATGATCATTGCTAGAACTAACCCATTTACTATTCCTGGTATCCATAGTGTCAAATTATCCCCTGCACCAAGCATAAGTACATAACTTAGCAATAGAAGACCCAAGTCCCAAAGTTCAAACACAACTCTGATACCACATGTAAAGACCGATTTTCCCAATAAAAGTCACATAAGCTAAACATGCTAAAATCTCTCCTATGTCGATTCCAGAGTCATAGTCCATCAACGCTAAAGACTAATCGACCAAAAAGTTCAAGTAAATGAAGTAATAATAAACATAAAATTTCTATTCTTTCGTATATTTATTTCAACATTTCATAAAGATAATACAATCAAGAGTAAGCGACCATACTATCAAATTACAATAATTCCATTAAAGAATAATTACAATGTTCAATATATCAGGATGTTGACCATCTATGTTGAATACCTTACATCATAAAGGAAAGATAAGTACAAATACATCATGTACAAGACCATAAGGCCATAAAATCCATATCATAATGCCATCGGACAACTGTCCATCTGCATGCTTTGGTCTCCTAAGCCATCAAACTCATGTTCAAATGCAAATATCGAGATGAGAGTGTGGTTAAGGGGCTTAATCCACCCAACCACGAAGTGGTTAACTCTCCCGGGGCTCATCGTAAAATGAAGAGCGCACCGACCCTGCCCAAGAAGTCTATCTCTTGGCACTGATGGATCAGAAGGAATCTGGTGTGTCTGTGATTTCTATCTACTTTCCACAAGTTTCTAAATAGATTCTATTCATAGATTCAAGAAGATGAAACATAACCATACACATTTAAGCAAACATGTGTTACCAAGCTTTGGCCAAATCACTTTTAAAAACTAGACTTCTACTAGCAGGTAATGCAAAATAAAATTACCCTTTCCTAGGATTCCACATCCTACACCTTCCTTTACTTTTCCAATTTTCAATAAAACATAAAGACAAAGCCACAACAAATATCGCATAACGAAAACTAGTTTCCCTCTTTACAATTCTATTTCCAACCTTGATTTGTAAATTTGTCTCTCTATTTAAACTATGTAAGTCTGAATGTTAAGTGAATGGAAAGATCCTATGCTGAAAATAAACTAAAATCTTCTACATTTCTTGAGTGATCCTTTAATATTTTTTATCCAAACATGGCTCTATGATCTTCTATGTTACAAAGAGAAAAATATGTTCATTTCCAATACAAAAAGCTAATCCCTGATTCTGGTTTTCCACTTTATACAAAAAAAATAAAAATAAATAAATAAACATGAAGTAACAATGAACCAGATAAGGTTTTCCTAAAAGTTAAGAAGGTTGCTACTAAAATATCCTCTAGAGTTTCATACTTCTAGCTTATAAGACTACTATACACTATGAGTGTTTCTGGGTCTTAGTTTTTTTATCAAGGTATGAAGAAAACACTAGAAAGAGATTTACCAAACTATGCAAGCATTTCTATAAACCCATTCATTTATTCTAAAACCATAAACCAAAAACAAGAAAAGAACCTGGTAAATCACTGGTGAAATCTGAAACTGATATTCAATTTCTATCACTTTCTTTTCCCTAGGATTATTGTTGTCTATCTCCTCTGATTGCTTCTGTCTATCTCCTCTGTTCTGTCACAATTTCCTTAGAATATAGAGAAGAAAATAAAACACAGAGAAAAATATCTATTAGGATTCCTCTCCAATTAAGTTTTTCCCTTTCCCTTCCTTGTTGCGCGTTGGTTTTATCCTCCCCAACGTGCACTCTCTTTCTCCTAATTGCGAGCTCCCCTCTCCTTAAAACTAAATCTCCTTTCCTCCTTTTTGTTTTTGTTGTGTGCTCTGCTTCTCGTGAGAGTATTCTCCCTCTCCCTTTTTGTCTTCTTGCACTGATATCCTTTCTTGTCTCCTACGCTTCTCCTTCCACCGTGTCTCCCAATGCTGCGTATTCTTTCTTTTTAAACTCTCTTTTCCTTTTTTTCCTCTCCTTGCATGCGCTTCCCTTTTATTATCTCCCCCCACATTTCTTTTTAACTTTGAAAATAATAAAAGTGCTTCCTCTATTTTCCAGCGCATGCATCCACCTCCCCTCTATTTCCTGTGCAAAACTCCTTTACCCAAATTTAGTGCAAAAACCAAAACTAACAACTGCCAGTATGGAAGGAATAAGTCGACATAATTGAGGTTCTAACTTCCCCTTAATGTCCCATTCTCAGTCTAACTGACCGAAGATATCCAAGATAAGGCTGTTCAACTCCCACAAGATTTTCTAAAATAATCCCATTATTTTTCTTTAAGGTCGATTCCTTAAATGAGGGAGAATTGAAGAAGGGTTATGACAATTAACAAAATTGGAGAATCCATCCATGGCTTGTATCATAGTTTGTAGACTCGACTTAGAGTAACTGGCAAGCTCAAAAGTTTCAACTTGGCAATTGTAAATTAGGCAACTTAGAAAGCAGCTAAAAATTAAAATCTCCTAAAGAAACCTAAATTATTTTTGCAAAATTCTGTTACAAAAGTATTAAATTAAAAATTGACATTTGGAAAGAGAAAATGCATGGTTTTATATTTAAATCATGTGAAAAAGTGTTTTAGCCAACATCTTATCTGTGTTGTAAAAAATTGCCCAGTACTCGCATAATTTGCAAACTATGGCTTGTATAATAGTAGTGAGAGTCATGGATGAATCGAGGGAAACTACTTACACTCTTCTCTAGGTCAATTTTTGATCATTTGAACTAGTTGCTCCATTGATGCCTAATAAAGCTTTATGTTCTCTCTTGATCAATCTTCTAAAAATCTTATGAATTGTTGGGGTCGACTCTAAATTAGAAATTTAACTAAGTACCTAAACCCAAGGCTCTAAGATCACCTACCAAGAGACCTCTAAAAAATGTGAAGAGTGGGTCTTGTTAGGCGATGTCCAATCACTTTGGAAAATAATCTAATTTGATAAGTTGATAGAAAATCAGGTTCACTATCTACGATTAGAGGTTGTACTATGCCTGGTAATTGAGAGAGCCAAATACAGAAAGAGAGGACTTCAAAGATGCCCAGGATCCTTACAAGACAAACCAAAAATAACTCATTTGAACCTTGAGAAAGTCTTTGTCTCTATGTTCTGTCAAGAGAGTATTTTGGTACTGATGGGTGATGGGTGTCAGTTGAGAAGGAAGTGATTGTGAAGTAGAAGTCAAAGCTCAAGTATTGACTCAGCTGGTGTGAGGCTTATAAGCAAGGATATTTTGTATGATCTTGGCCTTATCCCTTATGATGTTAGAGCCTTGCACTCAGCAAGACTTGATCCCTAGTGGGCTTGGTGTGAGCCATTCAACTTCACCAGTAGAGCAAGGGCCCATATTCACGTGGCCTCCATGGGTACAAATAATATAAATGCACATTTACAAATGCAATGCTCCTACAAGGCTCTTTTTTATATAGAACTCAGTAATGCAAATGTGTAGTGCTACGCTAAGGCTCTTAGCTATATAGAATTTGGGAATGTAAAGTGTTTTGAAAGTGAATAAACAAGATTTAATTTCAATGTTTATATAAGCTACAATGCAACTATATGATTAGTTTCAAATTTCAATTAACAAAGATAATGATTAAAGCTTTAAAAGGAAAGGGAAAGTTCTATATTGTTGTCTTTCGTATCCATAAAATAAAGACAATAGGTAAGAGTTTATTTGCATCCCACAATGAAATATTAATGTTATTTGATCAAGTCCAATTAAACAAGCAAGAATTAAGATAATTTCTCAATATTGGAGAATTCCAATTATTGGATAATGTTTTAAGTGTATTTCTCTAAGTTTGAAAGGGGTAGTGGATCATCAAAACTCAAGGTTGCAATAAACCATATTCAATTTTTAACAATTTTTTTCTATGCTTAATGAACATAAATGATCAATTTTAATGCATAGAAGTGACTAAAGCTGACTATCCAAAAATAGATGTAATGTTGCAAAAAGCTTAGAAGTTCAAATGAAAGCCCAAGAATGACTTAAAAACATGATATGACTATTCATAAGAAAACACAACAATGTTTATTCAACTTATCCTAGAAGGCTTTATTTACAAGAGAGTAAGGATTCAAGTCCATACTTAGAGGGTAAAATATAGGTCTCCAAATCGTAGATAAAAGGCTGAAACAACACATTCAAAACTTCAAAGAGATGTATATTATCCCTTTTCTTAGTTTGGACCTTTAAAAGGGTATGATTTTTAGAGAGCTTTGAAGTTCTTTGAAACACTTTCAACAAATAGTAAAAACACATACAACTCGCATCAACACACTTTAAAACATAGTCATGCAATAATTCGAACTACCCTCAATAACTAATTTAAATATTATTGAATATTGAAATATAAATTCTATTTTAAAGAAAACATGCAAAATTACTAACCTATCTAGTTCATAGGTTGCATGCTTGCAAATTGATAGTTTAAAATAAAGAACAAAATGTAAATGTAGAAATTATTCAACAAAGTCCTTAGGCTTTTTAGAGTTTTGTATTTCTCGTCTAGTTTCTTTTTTAACAAGTTGCTTGGATGCAAGTTATCCCTTACATTTTTAATGATGATTTTGTTTTTCTTGGCCCTTCCAAATGAACGATTGAATCATCCTTGCTATAACCATCATACTTTTATTTTCAAATACACTTTGGTTGTACCTCAAATTTTCATCCCTTTTTTACATATCCAAAATTTAATTTTAGACCATACCAAACAAAAGTCATTATTCAAATGGAATCACATCTACCCAGACACGAGACTTAAAAATAACCCACATGGTTAAACAATAAATATAATAAATTAATTAATTAAAAAACAAAAAAATTGATAATCTTGATTGAATACCTAAGAATTAATAAAATCCAATTTGAGCTAACTTGTCCAATACAAAACAACTAAGCATGCTCTTTTTTTCATTGGACTCACTTGTCCATACATGATTATAAATCATGGTCATTTCAAACCAATCCTTTATCAAATATAGGATAGACAATTAAGTTAATTATATGGGCTTATAAGGATCAAAAATATCAAAATTAACAGCCTTTGGCCATAAATTGATTCATTCAGACTACCTAGGTCCTAAGTCACAAAAAAATTGCACGTCTAGTCTACCCTAGGGATTCTTTGAAGTATCTACGACTATCAATTTTTTTATACCAATTAAATCGAGTTTATTTTTAGGAAATAAACCATAAACTATATTTATGTAATTGTATGAGTAAATGTGTAACTCTTTTACGATCTAACTTTTCCATACAAATTTTTCGTTGGTTTCCATCGACTTAGGGGAAATAAGGAGGGAAACCTTAAGAAGCATATGCAAGAAAAAAACTAAAGGGATGTTTGATATGGAGTCTTATTGAGAGAGTTTTCTTGTTTACCTATAATGCATGTTTAGTTCAAGAAAACATTTCCTATGTACTCAGACAATTAGTTTTCAAATCTTCTCATTTAAAAAAGGTTACCAATTTTATGTATTAAGTGTAAATATCCAATACCTATAAAGTTTACTTTTAAATAGTACATCATCAATACAATCGATTCAATAATTAATTTATTCACAATAATATGATTTTATTACATCCAACTAGCAGGATAACAAGATCTCAACCATGTTATTCGTACACATAATAAAAAAAATATTTATTCAAAATAAATTCAATATGATTTTATGTAACTTGTCTTTTTTGAAAATATTTGCAAGGATTCGAACTCATTAGTAATTCACAATATTAGGTGAAATCAAATCACAATTTAAACTAATCTTCCTCTTTGATTTTGGGAAGTGTCTTGTTTTGAATCTATTATCAATGCTATTGGCTAATTTCTACTAGATTCTATGATAAAAAAGTACTTCCATACCACTAATTCTCCCATTCTTGTCTCTAAGGATTGGCATGGGGATATTGTCTTACTTATTAGGGATAGGCCACAAACTTAGATACTCAATTATAAGGGTCTCCCCTTTTGCTGTAGGAGATATTTTTCTATTGGACATTTGGCTTTGATTTTCCTTAGCTCGTGTTGCAATAAAGACAAAGAAACTTGGTAGAGAAATGCCCACTATGAGCATTCAATAGTTGGTGATTTTTTCATTTCTACGGATGAGGCATTGGAGGACTACTTGGTCTCGAGAGTTGCAATGAGTTTTGTGACCATTGATGTGTTTTCATAGGACTAGTTCATCAAAATATCAATTCAAATGCAATAAATACAACTATTTAACCAAATTGAATTGAAACTAAGACAACAATAAGCATCCTATGTATCTCTAAATACAAAGTTAAAGTAATGCTCTTAGATTAAAGCATTCCTTAGTGATAATTCTAGAATGAGAATGATGATTCATGATGCAATTATCCCTAATCTAGCTCGACTATGCAAGAAATAAATCCTACATGCTCCATTATTATAAAATTACTCAAATGACCGAGCTTGCTATGAAAACCTAGACCAAATTCACTAGAGTAATGATGCGCTAAGATAATGGATGCCTTTACTCTATTGATGCACTCTATTTAAAGGATTCCTAAAATTAGGAAGGTGAGTTAGATGTGAGTCAGGTTGACTCATGGTTAGAGGTGAGTTGAGTTAGTGGTTTCAAATGTTGGGACAAAGAGACAAAATGAGTGACCAAGATTGCAAAGCCAATTTAGATGGTTGAGATAAAAAAGGCTTCCTTGATCCATGTGATCAAAATACTCTCACCTCATTGGTTGATTGAGTTTTGATCCATTGTGATCAAAATAGGGTTTGAATTTTCTGTCCCTTCACCATTTGAGTTTCTTTGAATTGCAACTCAACTTTGAAGGCTCATATCTTGCTCATTTTAAGGCCTCTTTTTGAGAATTTTTTTTTGTTTTTTTTTGTTTTGGGGTAGAATTTCATGAACTTCATTGTGGTGCAGGTATTTTTTTGATTTTGGTAGATAATTTTTTTAGAAAATTTATTTTTTCATGACTATACCTATCTAATCCTCTATTTTGCGACTTCCAAGGCTCTGTTCACACTCATACAGACACATTTTTAGGTGCCATTTTTATTGAAAGTGCATGAATTTTTGTCTACTTCAATAATTTTCTATAAGATTTTAGCCATTGTGAGTGGACATATCACTTTTCAGCATTTGGTCTATTTTGGCCTACTTTGGCACTTGTATTTTCTTGGATCTTATGCATTTTTCATTAGAGCCTTTTGTACCCCAATTTTAGTAGTTTTAATCACTAAAATCAGAACTCCACTTTGTCTTATTTTGTAAAGTGTATTGTGGAGGGTAATCAATTGTTGATCTTAATGTATGATCTGAGAAGTGTATCATTAATATAATTATGGGTTATGTAATACATCCTTTTTTAATAACTTTGACTAAGGGTAATTATGAGCCATGGGAAAAGAGAATCGTCACTCATTGTAGATGGCTTAATCTTTTTCCTCTTCTTTATGCACTCATTCCTAAGCCAAAGTCCTAATGGAAGAAAATAGTTTGGGAAGATAAGAATGGTTATATCAAAGGATTTGATTGGTTTGAATCTTAGTTTAGTTTTTCTCTATGATATCTACTACAATATTGAAGGTATTCAACATCGACACATAGTTTGGACCATTATTTGGGAGATTTTTGGAGATCCACATGTTACTCCATTCCTAGATGATCCCGATTTAGATTGTTTTCTTCCACTTAATAATGTTGACAATATTCCCAATGATGATGATAAATTAGAGGAGATTGACAATTTTGCAACACTTGAGAGTTATGATGATCTAGTGATTCTATCTGCAACTCTTTCTCTAGTTGAGATCACACATTTATTTGTGTTGATTCTAGCGAGTCATTACAAGAGATATCTATTTGTCTTCCTGATTGAGATTCCTACTTGCCAGATATTGGTTCATTATTTGTGGAGTCTCATGTTTCAAATTTGGGAGACACATTTGAGGGGATTTCTCTTCTTTTTGATGCCAACTTCATGACAATTGTAGAGTATTCTTCATCATCTTTAGAGGTTGACATTCACGAGTCTCCTCTTACACTTGAAATGTCATATTTCTTGGTTTAGGTTTATCTTTCTTATGTGATTTTTTCTTCAAGCTTGAAGACTCCCATTAAGTGTTCAATGAAATCATTTCTATTTGATGATATTTGTGGAAACAATTTTTTCACTTCATCTTTGTCTTTAGAGCTTGTTCACAATAAGTTTCCATCGATTCCTTGTTTGTCACCTTCTATTGTGATTGGCCATGTTCCTGATTGGTTCATGGCATCTTCATCATCCAAGGACATGGAGACACATGAGAAAATTTCAAAGACAACATCATCATACTACATTTGGACTCTACTTCCTAATTCCTATCTAGAATGGAAATCATTTCTTCATTTTTACTTGGGCTATTTTCTTCGCAAAAATGTTATTTTTTTTGTAGGCATTGGACTATGTTTTGCCTTCAAGAACTCACCATTTTTGTAGGAGATTGTTCATTATGGGGGGGAGAGGGGGGATATCATGTCTCCTTCTTTCCTTCCTATGGAGGGATACTTGATTTTATATACATGATGTATGTAGTCCTTGGAGGGTCTTGAGTCCTCCATCCATGCATCTTGTTTGTTTTCATCTCTCTTTTGGAGGGGACTTTTCTCTCATGTGGTTTTCTCCCTTTCTTCACTTTACGAGATATTTCTTTCATTGTATGGCATATTGTACATGGGTACCTAACATGGCCTCGTAGCCAAGAGCCATCTTGCATTGTGAGTTTAACTGCATTCCCCTAAGTTGCACTTAAGGGCAGGTGTTGGTATAACTAATTATTCACTTAATTACACTCTACTTAAGGATAATTCATATATTGTAGTTTGCATTTGAGACACCTAGGATTTTGCACCTTTATTTTCACATGGTGGGATAAATTCTACTTTAGGTGGTGATAGTAGTTATCACATTTCACTTTATGTGTTGTCTCTACCTTTAGTGCATTTATCACATTATTATCCACCACATGTTGCACATACTTCATTGCATAATGGAGAATAATCCACCTTTGGTGGACATGTGATTCCACCTTGTGTGAGTGATAACTTATCCCCTACTTATTATAGTCTCTTATTGCCTTGCCTATATAAGAAGACTCATTATATACATTTTGATAATGTCTATTAGCAATATTATCATTCTTGCATCTTATTGTAATTGTCTTTCCATTCTCTTCCAAAAGTTATATTGGTCTTTCATTTAATTTTGGGGGTGTTGTATAGTCACCTAAAACTCTTACAAGAAGGCTAAATAGAAAAAATGACAACATTCGACAGAAATAGTCAGAAAAAGATTAGACAAAAACCTATAATAAATAGAAATGAAAACTACACTGCAATACTAACCTGAGATTTTAATTTGAAGCTGTTTTTGAGAGTATAGATTTCCTATTCACCTTGTACCTGAGTATAAGTTACCTAGTCGCCCTGTACCCTACACTTTTACCTAAAACTTTTAGATTTCGTATGTTGGATCCTGTACTTTCTAGGTCTTTGATAGAGAATTTGTCACCTATTCTTGCACACATAAAAATAGGAAATTATTTGGTTGAAAGGGGTTTTCTTTGGTCAAACCCTTATTTAGGAATCAACCTTGAAATTGAAATGAAATTTCATAAAAGAAAGCATGTAACTATAAAGGTAAATATTATATCTACTTTGTAAATTTATATACCTTCTTGAGTATATATTGATATTGCACATATTCATGAAGATGCTTATATGTTTCTTGATAATAAATGTTTAACCTTGGAAAGTAGGAAGGAATCAAGGATGCCTTTCACAAATGCATAGATTTATGAATACCACTCTAAGATCTTCAATGTTGCTATGCTTGATAACTCTTTCCTTGAAGAATTGATGATTGAAATGCATGTAGATGGACAAAAAAAATCTTCTTGCTTGATTGAGAACTCCTCTACTTGGCCATCATGTGAGAGAAGCTTATTACAATGGAGACATTTTCCTTCAAAATGCCTTAGGATGTTTGAAGAATGTTTTAAATTTGATCTTGAACAATTCAATGCAAAATCATTGGAGAGCACTTGAAACCTTCACCATGTACCTTGCCACGTGTACCTTGCAAAAATGAGGAGAGACAAAGAACTTATATACCTCTCGCAATATTTCAAGGATCAAAATAAACACAAGCTAACTGTAAATCTATAAATCTTTCTAAAACATTCATAATAGGCCACCCATTCAAATTTGGGCCCAAATGTCAGGGTATAGGTCGCGTAGGTGTCTACCTAGGAAAATGAGATCAAATTTTAAAGGGGGAGTCATGAATAAGGAGAAGATGATAGAAGAAAAGGAGGCAGGTTGCTAGATCAAGGATAATGAACATAAAATCTCAAAATTGCCAAAATGGGGTCTATTAGAGAATCTAGTTATAGGTGCTAACTTTTTAGAACAATACATTTAGCCCCCACTTTAGCAGGAGTATGAGACAAACTCATGCTCATGGGAAAGTAGATCAATGCATAGGAAAAATTATATTAAGGTCAAAGAGACACCAAACTCCTAACTGACTTAAGTTCTTATCAAATCAAAAACCAAGATAAAAGGGGTAATATTAGAGAGAGAGAGAGAGAGAGAGAGAGAGAGAGAGAGAGAGAGAGAGACCAACTAGCCTAGTAATATTTAGACATACTATGGGTAATGTGAAACTGCAAAAGATGGAATTGATAGTCTAGAAATCTATGAGATGAAAGTCAACCCATTGAAAAAGGATGACCAAGTGAAGCATGGTCCACTAGGAAATCTAAAAAAAAAGATCAATCCTTAATGAAAGGTTTTTCTCCATTAAGGGATTCAAAAGAAGATCAGTCCTAAGGAAAGCATAACCTCCAAATGGATCTAGAAAAGGAGGATCAGTCTTAGGATCCACTAAATAATGCACAAGGCATGATACTGATACGAGAGGATAAGACCAAGGAAAATATTGTCTCCTTGGCCATCTGCTAAAGAGTTTGGATTAAACCATCATGTGTGTGTGCAAAATCTGAAACAAGGAGAGGATTATATGCCACCACATTAAAGAGATTGCAAACACCTTAATGGGAGCAAACAATTTAACATAACATACATGCAACCATAAGATATGTTTACACTATGAGATGCCCCAAGCAAGGAAAAACCAAGGGAAATGAAACACATGACAAAGAGAGAACAAAAGGGATCTACTAACTCTGGGGCCAGTATGATCATATCATAACTCACGTATATTATAATTATATTAAAATGAATTAATATCATCGCCCAAAGGTAGTAGAACTACAAGTACAATGGAAGAAGACCACATAAGAGTTACAAGAAGAGTCTTTTTGGGCCAGCATTGTGGAGACCAAAAAGAATGGTAGCTACCACTTTGCATCATCCCCAATTAGACAACACAAAGACACATTTACAAATGCTGCCACAGGTTTATCCCACCAATCCATTTCAAACTTCTGCCCAGCTCCCGTTCTGGTTTCCCCTGCGATCTCTGCGGAGAATGCTAGCAATGGGCTTGGGGACTCTTTAACATGGGTTGTCTCTCCCCCTTTGCACGTGACCCTTCTAGCTTGCACAACCCCCACACTGAATTTGGCTATGGGCATTAGTCATGCTTCTCATGTTAGGCCTTCTCTTCCTGTGCAGTTTGCAAAAGTGTTGCATTCTCATCCTGTCTTCCCTGCTTCATCTGGGGATGTGCTGGCTACAGTGGCAGCTAGGGTTTTGGAGGCAGACTCTTTGCCTATCCTAGCTTCTAGTCTTTCTAAGTTCTCAGAGGTTCTGGGGGAGTCTTTTTCTAAGATCATGTCTAAGAAAACTGTGGTTGAGAATAGAGCTAGGTCTTCTTCTCCAGTTCCTGTATGCGGATCTCTCTCGGTCAAGATTTTGTCTGCGGCTGAAGGGGATTTGCAGAACAGTACTGAGACTTTTAAAGCTCATGGACTTATTTTCCATTTTAGGGGATTTTGGCCTAGCCTTCCCCTTTTGAATGAATGGGTCACTCATAAATGGGAACCATTGCTATCAGGTATTGTTCATATCTTTCACATGGAAAAGGGGTTTTTCATTGCAAAGTTTGATGTTGCCGAGGATAGAACCAAGATTCTATGTGATCACTTATTTTACTGGGAGGATGATAAATTTAAGCTTATGGTAAAGCCCTGACACCTATATTTTAATCCTTCATCTGAAGTTTTCAACAAGATCCCTATATGGGTCAGAATCCCAAACCTCCCTCTTCATCTATGAAAAAATTCCATTCTTGAGGAAGTGGGTGAGGCTTTGGGGGACTTTTTGTTGTTGGATCATGAGTCCTACAGTATACTTCATTCCACTTTTTCTCAAATTTTAGTTGACCTTGATACCTCAAAGGGTTTCCCAGTTGAAATCAAAATTGAATTAACCTTAGGATCTTGGATGCAACATCCTGACTACGAGGACATTCCCTTAAGATGTCAAATTTTTTTTAAGACTGGCCACATTTCAACATATTGTGGCTTGGATTTCAAGAAAAATAAAACTTCTCCCTCCTGGTGGAAGGGTGTCTCTACCAAATATTATACAATTCTCAAAAGTTCCTCTCAAACTGGGAAGAAGGATTTGGCTCTTGCTGCCCCTGCTATGTCCATGGTTGCTGCTAGTTTTGACTCTGTGTCTATTGGTGTCACTTCTGCTCTCTCCCCACTGGCAACTATTGCTGGTGGATCTGCTGGTGGTTCTGTGTCTGCTTTAGCTGATCCTATTCTTTCTCCACTATTTATTGGGGGAACTATGGGTGTTGGTTCGACTGGTCCTGTTGGTGTTCTGGCTCCTACTTAATTTGGTTTGACAGAGCCTTTATTTAACAATCCTATGGCTGAGGCTAAAGTTTCCCCTATTCTAGATGTGTTGTTGGAAGTTTCTACTCCTTTGCTGGGTGCTGGTTCTTCAAATTTGGAGTGCTGGAAGGTTGAGGCTGCTAGAGTTGAAGATGGTTGGATTACGGTTAAAGGTAAAAATGCTAAAAAAATCCTCTTCTTCTTTTGACATGACCCTTCAGTCCTATAAGAAGGGGTCAAAAGGATATATTTCTCTTTTTCACAGATATTCTCTATTGATTTATTCTTTGTTGCAGTTTGGGAATGTTTCATTTGAGTTTTTTCTAAGTGTGTTTCTCTTGGGCCTTTTGTTCAGTCTGGTTTGTTTAGTTATGGGAATTCTTATTTCTCTATCCTAAGTTCCCATTTTTTGTATAGGGTTTCGGGGACCCTTCAAAACCTGTTGTTACCTTAATAAAAAAACATATAGAAGAATGATATACAAATAGAAGAATGTCACAATATGTTGATTTCTTTATCACCTTACACTAACAGAGAAACAAGAGTTGTCTAAAGAAATCTAAAAAATATATATAACAAGCATCACATCATGAGGGAAACACAACACAACGATAAATACACAAAAGAATCAACTGTACAAGATGAGCTAATAAAGCATATCACCTGACCCCCATCTTGTTTTTTATTGTTTAGGGAAGGTGGAAAACACACAAGAGGAGAAATGTCAAGCACAATAAATGGAACTATTGCCAGTTCCAAACAAGGACCATGCTCTAATGATGAGTCTCTTTGTTTGTCACTAATAGCAATAGATAATTTTTTTGAAAATATATCAAGTAAATCATGATTAACATCAATAAGCTCACACATATCATCATAGTCATCAAAATTGACATCATTTTCATTAGATACATTAAAATCATCCTCAAGAGTATCTTATTCATCCAAATTAATCATAATAGGATCTTGAATATGAATAGAATTATCATGTTTGTTCAATTTCATCTTCTTTAGATTAACTTCCTCCTTTGGGCTATGCATGAGTTGGAAATAGGGAATCAAAAAATTAGAAGGTTTCTTAGGGGAAAAAAGGTTTTAGGAATCATGCTCATAAGCTCTAGTACAATGTTTATAGTGGCGGTAACAAGTACAATGGTTACTTTTGGTTTTGTTTTAAATTTGGGTTGGTTCAGGATCAATCAAATGGGTCCTTTTCTTCTTTAGAAGGAAGAATTGGAGGAGCCATACTAGGTTGAGATACAACAGTTGTAGAGCACTTATAGGATATAGGAGGTGGGACTAAATCATAAATAGGAGGTATGAAAGGTGTAGGAAGAAGGCCACAACCATGAAAAGGAGATGGAACAACATTAGGATTGTTAAGTTACAAATGTTTTAGAATTTGAATTTTTGATAGGATAGGAAGATATTGTCTTTGCAAGGTTGAACTGGTTGAGGCACCGAAGGCCAAAATAAGCTAAGGTCAAAGTTCCTTCGACTAGCTAAAGGCTGATAGAGACTATGACTAATCATCATAATTTTTCTATCATGAGGAAATTTCAAACACTCATGGATAAGAGAGACTATAAATTTCATGGAATTGAGCCAAGGAAGGCCAAGTGTAACTTGAAATTGATCAAAAGTTGGGTTGAAAAAAAGGAGAAATCTAAGGTTTTCTTACCAATTTCTATGGAAAAATTAATGGAACCATGGGTGAGACAAGTGAAACTATTGAAGGTTTTGATCATCACATCAGATTTGTCATAGGAAACTTGCAAGAGGTGTCTAGTGAAAACATATTATTCAATTATAACATTCACCATGCAAGTAGGATTAATAAGGAATCCACAAGAGGGAAGACCACTAACCTTCACAATAATATAAAGAGGACCATCATGTGTCTTAATAGTCTTGCCAAACTCAAATGTAATACAAAGCTCGAGTATTGATTTGAGTTTAGGTTCAAATTGATCAATAAGGTTGACAACATTGTTGGCCTCGGTACACTCAGGATTATAGTTGAAAATAGTATGAGGATCAACAACATTGGTGAAAATAGAAGGTAAGGACTGGGTAGACTCAATGATATAGGTAGATTGAGAAGGTAAAGGATTGGTATTTATTTGAAAGTTTTGGTTGAGAAGGGCTGTAAATTTGCTTCCTTGATCATTGATACCCTCAACAGATATTGCATTAGAATCAATAAGGTCCTAAACAATATATTTCAAATGGAAACACTTTTTAGTATCATGACCAGGCTAACGATGATATTGGAAAAATACTTTGGGATCAAAGGATTTGCTAGACTATTTGGAAGGATCAAATGACTTAATAGGAGGAAGTGTTAAAATATTAGCATTAATACAATGAAACATCTCATTATGCAAACATTCATAAAGAGGTGTAAAATTATGATAAGGTCTAAAAATAGATGACAAAGGAGCCACACCTTTCGATGTTGTTGCCACTTGCGCATCAATGTTGTTTGATGAAGTGTTGATCTTGATGAAGCCCTTAGGTTTTTTAAAAATTTTAAATGACTGGGATGTGGCATCACTCTTATCAATTGGAGCCATTGGAGTGGTACTCTCAAATTGACTCACTTGAAGCTAGTAATTATGAAACACTACACACAATTGAGTAAAAAAAGAGAATTGAGAAAGCAATATCTTATCTCTAATATATTTTTGTTAATTAGGAATGGAAATATATTGCATATCAATATCAGACATAGGATAATAAATCTGAGTATGCAAATGCCTAAATCTACCAATGAAATTAGTCACTTTTTCTTTAACACCTTATTTACAATGCATCAAGTCAGTGAAAGAAATTTTAGGACTAATATTATTTTGAAATTGCTGAATGAAAGTATTAATAAGTTTTTGAAAAGAATGAATGGAATAAGGAGGCGAAGAAAAATACCATTGCAAGGCCTTATCTATAAATGTTCTAGTAAAAAATTTAGTCATAAATCTATGATCATGAGAAAATTCACTACATAATGTTTGAAATGCCTTCACATGAGTTACGGGATTACCTTTACCAGTATAAGCCTGCAAGTGAGGTATTTTCATGTGTTGAGGGATAATGACATGAACGATATCCAAGGAAAAAGAGCTAGCAATATCACATGTAGGAATGTTAAATTTGAATTGAGTCATGGAGGCAATTTATTGTTGAAAGGATGAAATAATTTGAGCAAGACTATTGATAGTGGATTCAGTGGAAAGGTTGGTATGAGATATGTGCAAAAGGTTTGGACTATTATGAAAAATGAATTGAGCATTGTAATACAAAAATGGGATATTGTTATAGGTAGGTATGGATGAAGGTTGGGAAACACATGGTAAACTTGGAGGAGGAACAATAGGATTAGGAACTATTCCAAGACTAACATGTGTAGGATTGATGTTTGAAATAGATGTAGTCATGAGAGGTGGAGCATCGGTAGAAACACTAGGCAATGAAGTAGGAATATGCATAAAAGTTTTAACACTGGTGGGAGGTTGAGTTAAACCAAGTTCTCAAGCATAATATTTAATGGGTTTAACATTGTTATCAATGAGACGTGAAATAGTATGCAAGAAATGAAGACCATGTTCATCATTGTGAATTATATTCCTGATCATTTCTACTAAAGAGATGAATTTCGTATTAGAATGTTCTGACCTAACTGTTGGATTATTGGATTAATTAGATGTGTTATCATTGATGTCAACATATTAGTGGAATCAGAGGAACCAAAGGAATCTATTAGAAGATCCATTTGTTTTTAGGTAACATAACTATTGCAAGTTAGCCATGATGATATGTAACTGATTGAATGTTTGAAGATGTTAATGTGATCACCAAAATGCAGAAAGATAATGCAAGACATTAAATCAGTTAATGGATTGTATTGTCGTTGATGTCAACTTGATATAATCTGATTGGTTATATTCAAAGAAGAAGAAAATATCACTCAGAATAGCTTCAGAATCAAAGAGGTAGTCAATGCTATCTGAGGAGTTGGAGGTGTACTTAAAGAGGAGACAGTGGTAAGTAAAATATTAAGAGCCTTACTGCCTGTATATGCTATTAGAGTTTTTGCTATACAAGAAATGAGAGCAATTGAAAAATTATAGTTACTCTAGATAGTCTGATTGGTAGACTGATTTTATTTGAGATGAATAACTTTGATAATAGTGTCTTACCATCTATAGAATCTGCATTCAAATCTTCTTTGAAAATAAGTAAGTCAAGTCATATACACACTATTAGGAATTATAGTGAAAGTGATAATGAGGATCAAGGACTTGATGAGATTGAAGCACTAATGGAAAGAAGATTGTAGAGAGGAAAAGGTAGATACAAAGGTACATTACCACTTGTATGTTTTAATTGTAAAGAGGTTGGACACTTTGCTGCAAGCACTGTTACAATACTTCTACTCTTTAGGTTCTACTATACCAAGGGGGGGATACCCAATAATACCTTCTGATATTCCTATATGGTATTATCAAACAGTAATCTCACAATAACTCAACATAACCGGGAGATACTAGGTAATTGGCTAATTACCCATTGAACATCAACCATGAAATGGAGCATGAGATAGGAATTCATAACAAACTTGCAAAAATATAGACTTAATGGATTTAAATGTCTGTTTATAGGAGAACACAACCTATATACAACTAGATATGCAATAGTATAGAACTTTTCAGCTTTAGATTAGTGTTTTATCCATTGGGCTACACTCTGACTCAGATAAAATATACTGAAATCAATATTCATCAAAGGTTCTAGGCCACCCAATTATCCCAAATCCCTACTACTGATAAAATCCTATCATATGTTAAATGAATCTATGCATTAATCAGAGCCTAATTTAATCTGATCCTAGATGAGAACTCTCAAATAAGTACATAAACATAGAGAAAGTCTCTTCTAATGTATCAGAAAATTCATAACTCACAAGACACATGAAACAGGAGAGATTGGAATCTGGATCTTTGTATTAAGTTTATAGAATCATATTCGAGCATACAAAAGTAATCAGAGATAACCTCTTCAATAACCTGCAAAAGATCTCTCAGCTTTATTTCTGATTTTCACAGCTATCTAGTACAAACTATACTATATTTCCCCCTTTGACTGAAACTTTGCAAAATTGCTTACAATCCAATTTTTCCAGCCCTTTACAATGATCTTGGGAATCCTTTTATAGAATAGGATTGAAACAAGCTACAGATCACTTGGAATAAGGACAAAACAAATGACTCAGCAAAAAGACAAAATAACAAATGAAGTGATAACCACTTTTTCTACAATAAACATTCAACATATTTTGTCTTTTGACCGCTTGGGTACTTGTAACTACTTCAAAGTTGTTCAGAAGCATCCACGTGTAATCTGTTGTATTTGTTCTTGTTGATGTTGGATATTTACCTTTGTCTGTCTCATTCACCAATCAGGAATGTGCTGCCACTTGTTGCCTTTCACACACTATTACCTTCTCCTTGATCAACTGTATCATACTTGTCCTTCCAGGAGGTATACACCTCATCACTTGGCCAATAAAAACAAATGAATTCATCTTTTTTCTGTTAATTTCATCCCAACTGGAACTTTCCTTCTCAATCTCCTCTTTCCAAAATTCAAAAAATGCCCGGGCTTTGCTAATAATTTCCATAGTTTTGAAAAACAAAACTGTGCTTTCCAAAGTAACAATGATGTTAGTCCTAGTGGTCAATGCCTCATTCATTTTTCTTAGCCATAATGCCTCACTCTTTAAGTCACCACTCTTCTTGAAAAGGTTAGGCAACATCTCATATCCATCCTTTGAGTATTCTCTCCTCAAAGCTTTTATCTTTCTGATGAGGATGCTTCTCTTGATGTCCATGTCCACCATTAATTTCAGGCATTTATAAGTACTGGTTAAAACAATATCAACATTGTTTTCTTCCATGGATATGAAATAGAATAATTTCAAATCAGCCTTCTTTCCTTTCCATCTATCCATGATCAAGCCCCATTGATCCTTGTCTGCATCATACTCATTTATTATGCTAATAACCTTTTTTCCTAGTGAATAAAGAGTAGCAAGACTTATTTCTTTAGTACACTGCATGAGGGTGGAATGTATTTTATCAGAGTACCTTTGTTTTACCCATCCCTCTGATTCTTTAAATGTTGAGGATTCTTCAAGACATTTCTTCCTTGATTCTTCCAATTTGGTCCTTTCAACAATTAGTTTTTCTTTTTCTAATTCCAAGTCAGCTTGGGTAACTGGACTTGATGGCATAGGGGAAGGAGGGAAAGTTATAATTAAGCTAGAGCTACCAGGCTGATGTGGATCCTGAGTTAACATCCCTTGAGGAGAATATTGAGATACCTATTTTCCCTCGAGGATAGCAATTTCCTTGTCATTTTCAATGGATTTTACCCTTTCCTCATTGTATGCTTTCAGGACTATTTCATACTTTTCCCTCAAGCTTCTGATTTCTTCCTCTTATTTCTCAGCCACTTTCATACCAAACTTTGATGAATCTAGAATAATGCTAGCTGCTTCTACTCCTGAGGCACCTGCGACTCTCTTTACTAACAATTTGCCTGAGTGTTCAACATGGTCATCTTTACCAGTGTTCTTATTCTCTTTCTTCTTTAAAGACCACATTACTAGTGCTGCTGATCTTCACTAAATTTGACACCAGTAGATGTTCCACTACTGTTTACTGGTTTGGTCTCTTTCCTTACAACATCAAAGACAATGTTATCAGAAAGGTCCCATTGAGGTAGGATAAGAACTCCTTCTTTATGCACTAATTCTCTACCTTCTTCAAGAGTGATTTTATTAAACTTAGCCATCATCTCCTATTTTACTTCCTTTTCAATGCCATCTCTATCCATATTAGGTTGGTCATCTTGCAGCTTTTGACATTTATCTTTGAATTCATTAATATGAATTCTCCAAAGGAATGTAAAAAATGCCCTGGCTTTAACAAATTAGTCATCAAAAAAGAATTCATTGCTAGCCTATTTAGTGATAGGGTCCAACTCTTTTCTAGAAAACACGGCTACTGTTAGATCTGTTGCAACTTGTTTAGGTGCCTTTGGCACTCCTTCTTGCAGTTCCTAGGCCATGACAAATATATGTCCTGTATTCCCCATTTTTACTAATTGCTCATAAATGCTTAGATCATCCATGTATAGGGGAGAATGAGAAGGGGAATAAATATCACCTTGTTGTTGTTCTTTTCCTTCCACCCTCTGCCTTTTTGGAGATGGAAATGTTTGGGCACTGGTGACTACTGGTCTTTTCCCTTTTTGATCAAAAGTCTTTTCTACTCTGGGTAGGATTGTGCTATATCCTCTTTGTTGGTATACCACATATTTTCCTAGAGGAAAAACCCTTCCTTGTGAGGTTCTGCTCAGAATAGCCTTGGCCTTTCCTAGCTCTCTTTCCATTACTTTCTTTTTCTTCTGATCCAAGGCTTGCATAATATCTTCAAACATGCTCATCAGGGATTCCACCTTCCAAGGCACAAATACTTTCAAGGGATCATATGTTTTGTCAAAATGGTGGATAAAATCTAAAGATTTCTTATATGCTAACCATTTTTCCTTCTTAATCTCTTGTTCCATCAGATCAAATTCATTTCTAATTATATCTTCAAGGAAATTAAATTGATGATCTAGAGCCAAACATTTAGTTCTTTTCCTGAACATATCAATGATGAATCCCTCATTGTCTGCACATCTTACCACTGATGTTGCTAACTGATATGGCTCCAAGTATTTGTCAAACTGGGTCCATCCTCCTTTATTAATGATGAAATGGTGAACTTTTGTGATGGTAGGGAATATACTACCTTTCATCTTTCCAGTCAAAGATTCCTCTTGCAACTCACCCAGTTGTCTAAGAATATTTTCCATGCCAATCTTGAGTGGTACTCTATAAGGGAGAACATTTAGAGTTCCTTTGAAACCATAGACCCTAATAACTGTTGAGATAGGGTATAAAATGAAATCACCCCAATTGCAAACAATCTGCAACTCTTTAGCATACTCTATTGGTCTCAAAAGTCTCAACACATTTGTGTGAATCCTAGGGTTATCTGTACATAATAATTCTTTGAGCCTTGAGGAAAAACATCTATCAAAATTAATAAAAATGGCCTCTTTCCTGTCCTGAGACAAGTCAGTGCTCCACAACTGAATTGGCAAATCTTCATCATCCAGAAATTTGGTAATGTCCATTTCTTCTTCAAAATAGTCAGCATTATTAAATAAGATCATGTTCATCATCATAGAATACCATCCCATTGGCTTGACTATCTTAGAATCTTTTATGCCTACCAGACCTTGATGCATCAAGTCAGCAATGTAATTAGCATAGTAAAAAAAAAGAGATAAATGCAGATGCAAAATTGAACCACCATAAGCATAAAATGAATAGGCATTGTTATCTCCTCATCTTCTCCTAGAACATGACACAAGGCACTATACATGCCTCTAGCCTTTCCATTAAAGTAATCTAGTTTGAAGGGCTCTGGTGTGTTAGGGCCTACTACAATTAGACCCCCTATCTTATTGAAATACCCTTTCAAGGCCTCATTTCTGAAGTATTCCTTTTGATTCTTATACACCTCTTTGAAGTATTCAAAATCAATGTCAGCCATCTGAATAGAAAGATCACTCAACTTGAATACTTTTTTGATCTCATCAGCTGTGACATTCAGTAGTATGTTTATGTCTGTATCTCTCAGAACCCTGGATACTTTATCATAGGCTTTGGCTATTGTAATTAACAAATCTATGTCCATGAATACTCTAGGAACTATTAATTTTCCTACATCTAGATTCCATATATTACAGTCTGGAGTAGGAGCATTTCTTTGGACAAAAGCAATTTTGAACAGACTAAGACCACTTGTTCTAACCTTGGTGTCCCTGGCCCATCTACCCATATCATATAAACCTTCCTTGACTCTAAAATGAGGATTTACATGAACCACTCTTTTGATTTGGCTAGAATCATTGGTAGATCCATTCAACTATTGTATAAGGTCATCCCGCACATTTCTGTCTTTGTAATCTACATTACCAATGAACTCAATCCTAGGGGCCATTTTCTAAACTTAGGGATTCTTACAGTAACAATATCATATTATATCAATACTTTTTTTTATCTTTCAAAATTTGAAACCCTACTGCAAGCATGGATCTTAATGTTTCAACAAAAGACTTACCCATTATGTAATTCATTACATAGAGCGTGAGATTGCTGCAACTTTGAGTTTCACTTCAATCACTTCAATGGTTATGGAAACTTTGAACTCAAGAAATGAATTATATCCTTCAATGAAATCAATCTCTCACATTGAATTTTACTGAAGTGGCCACATGTTCTGTAATCAATTCATCTGGTTTGAAACTTATGGCTTAACGGTTCACTGAAACCATACTAAAAACTTCAAATTTGAATCGTAGCTCCCAACAATATCTCATCCAACGTGCGACTCTCATCACTTTACAGGAACCACTACTCATGCTGGACATGTTTCAACATGATTTGATCGCTTAAACATTAGATCTCATGCATCTTCCCCATAAGCCTTTAAGTCAGCCGTCTGATCCTTCCTTACATGGCCACTAGTTACTTTACTTAGGCTTTACTAATTGTGGATGCAACTTTAACAACTTGGACATGTGTCAAAACCACTTAATGACTTATACGCTAGATCTTCTGCATCTCTTTAAGTCATTAAGTGAGCCATTAGATCTTTCTCAAACCGCATCCTCTTTATCTCATCTTTGCACTACACCAGGCCCACCAACTGCCACACGTCATCATGACTTAATCACTTATACTATAGATCTCAATCACTTTAACACCAAGCAATTAAGTCAACTGTCAGATTAATATTTAGATGCTCAGACTTTAATTCTTTCCTTATGACCTTAGCCAAACCCACTGGGACACATGGCATCACAACTTAATTGCTTACATGTTAGATCTCATTCACTTTGTCATTAAGCCATCAAGTCAGCCGTTAGATATTTTCTAAACTATTAGCCCTTTAATCTGTGATCACTTTTACTGTTAATGGAATCCATGTTATCTCCTGGACACATGACAACATGACTTAATGACTTGCATGATAGATCTTATGCATCTTTGGGTTAAGCAATTAAGTCAGCCATTGGATCAAAAGGGAATCTGACTTCATTTTAACAACAGCTGGTCATAGGTTTTGGGCCCGCCAACTGTCATAGATTTTCATCGCTTAATGAATTACATATTAGATGGTGCACATATTTGGATTAAGCCATTAAGCAAACCATTGGATCTATCTTTGCTTTAATCTCCATCAAAATTTACAACAGGGCCCACGTCACTGCAGGGACATGCGTCGTTCAAACTTAATGACTTATACTGTAGATATCAATCATGTTGAGAATAAGCCATTAAGTGGACCATTGGATGAAACAACAACTGCACACTATTTTACTTAAGCTTTAACTAATGGTGGACCCGCCAAAAACATGTGTCATCACTGCTTAATGACTTATAAGATAGATTTTGTGCATCTCAGGCCTAAGTCATTAAGTGGACCATTAGATCAAAACATACTAGCTCGACACATAATGGTTTAATAAAAGACTTGCGGGCTTTAGACTTAGGGATTAATAAAGTGCCAAGGCGTTAGGAATTTACAAACTATTGAACATGACCCCTTTTAAAAGAACACATTGTCGAAACATGACTTAAGTGACAAAAAGGTAATGTAAAATTAGAAACCACTCTGACGCTTAGGGTTTGAAGACAAGATTTACACTTTGAAACATGAAAGCAAAGGTTTAAAAAATTTACATAAGACCCTTACAGAGTGACTATTAAAAAGGCAATAGGATGTTATCCTTTTGACTTGGTGTATGGGATTTAGGCAAGATTGCCTCAAAATAATTTAATGCAGATGTACAAGTTTGTGTAGTTATATGATGATGACAAAGATAGTGACATGCAATTAAGGATTAATGACTTGATTTAGTTGGATGAGACCAGGAGGGTAGCTTCTGTAAATAATTCTAAGCTTCAATTGCAAGCCAAGAACTTGTATGACATAAGGGCAGTGCCTAGGAAATTTAGTAATGGAGACTATGTGTTAATGTGGAATGCCAAATTGGAGGATAAGGGTAAACATGGGAAATTTGGTCCAATTTGGGTGGGACCATATGTCATCCATGAGAGGTATGGACATAAATCTTATTTATTAAAAGATGTAACTGAAAACATTTTAGAATTGCCAGCTCATGGACAATCTTAAAATTATACTTCTCATGAAGTCTAATTATCTATGAATAGTAAGTTGTTTATATAGTTTGTTCTTCTTCAGTTGATTGTTTTCTGTTTCTAGAGTAGTTTTTAGTTTCTGTTGTGTGTGTAGGTTAGTTTCTTTCGTAAGTTTGGTCTGATTTCTCCTGAGATTCTAGGATCTTGCAATACCTACAAGAGGAATTCATCCCCAATTAGAGCAACTGTTAGGGCTATACAAAAAAAATTCAAACCAACTGATAAGTGATGTGTTTCAAATATTTAAGATAGGTTCTATGTTGTTTTAAAACCCTAGCAGTTGTTTTTCAAGCTTTTGGTCATCGATCTAAAACCCTAAGGTTCTAGGGCTTGTTCTAATTTGAGTTAATTTATTTTGTCACTTAAATTCTTATGAACCCATGTATTTATTTTATCATCGGGCGGGGCCATACTTTTGTTTATCTTATAGAATTAACACTTTAATTATTTTTCCTAAGTCTAGATACCCCGTGAGCCTTTTATTTTTACATCATGTGTCATGCAACTCCAATTTGATCCAACAGGTAGTGCATTGCCTCAGTTGAAAGATGATTGATATCTACCTATCAAGGCATTGTGCCTGAAGGCCATGTGTCTTTGGTGGGTCTGGCATATGTTTAAAGGTTATTATAAAGTGCGTTCAGATTATATTTGATCCAACAGACAATACATTTCCTTAATTTCAAGATGCGTTCGATCTACCATTCAAGGAATTGTGCCTATGTGACATCTATCCCAGTGGGTCCGGATGAAGTTAGAGAAGTCAAGGTAAAAGGTAAGTACATTATAATTGATTGTGTGATTGGCGTAAACCCTCAAAGAAAAGATGATCAAGATCTATTCATCAAGGCATTGCGCCTGAGTGACACTTGGCATATGGCAGACCTTGCTCAGAGATAAAGGATAAAGTAAAGATGATGTAACTTAAAGTTCATCCAATGGTTGGCATAATGCCTCAGGCTAGAGATGCAGTTTGATTAACTATTAAGGCATCTCCCCTTTTTGCCACAAGTCCCAAGTGGGTCTGACTCTATAGTTAAGATAAGGTAAATAGTGTTCATATTAGATTTGATCATGCGGCTGACGTAATGCCTCAACTCAGAGATGAAAAGTATTTAACCATTAAGGCATTGCACCTAGATTACACATGTCCTATGTAAGAGTTTAAACCCACATTTAGCAAGACGGTGGTTAAGTAACCTGTGATCAAGTCAAATCAAATTTGACGGTTAGCGTGATTCCTTAATCACAAGATGCAAAATAGATAACCTTTGAGGCATTGCGCCTTGCTGCCACACGTCTCTCATAAGTTTGTGGGGCCTACAATTATGAAGTAAATGGTAAGGTTAATATATTATCAAGTGGGTGTTGATCGGACAAAAAACGTAAAGCCGCAAAGAAAATATGATTGTGATCTATCTTTTTAAGGCATTGCACTAGCACGACACATGGATAAGTGATGGGACCCGACCGGAGGTAAAGGAAAGTAAAAAATTGATAGTTTTAAAAGGATCCAATGGTGACCGTGAAGCCTTAAGCTGAAGATGTAAGGAGATTAACCATTGAGGCATCACGCTTAATTGACACATAGCATAAATGAGATCATTGGTCGTGGGTTGTAAAGGAATGTAAAGGCACTGTAAGTTAATGTTAATCAGATGGATAGCGCAAAGCCTCATCAAAAAGATGATCGAGATCTACTCATCAAGGAATTGTGCTTGACGAACACGTTTCCAAACTAATGGTGGTCTTAATTAATCATTGCTAGCCACAGGATTTAATAAGAAGTGGCTGAGATCTACGATCACATTTTAAACTGGTAAAGAAAAAAATTTCTCAACTGTTGGGCCTTAAAAGTTCAAATTAGGTGAAAGTAATGGTGAAGCTTGTGGCTATCTCAGTGGGAATTAAATGCTAAGTATATTTGAGAATATGTATAATATTTTCTTTTTGAGTTTGTAAAAGCCATAATTGATTAAATGATTTGAAGCAGAGCTCAATTGCGGTGTTTGCTGTCTGTTTTCCAACTTTGTAGAATGGGTAAGTTTTTCTGAGACTACATTTCTGAACATTGTGAATTAAATTGGCAGTAGGGTTTAGGTGTTGTGAAGCAAGTAGACTTTTTTTCATACAAATTTGTTACCTTTTGTTCTAGAAACCCTAAATTAAGAATGGCACCCAGAAGAGAAATTTCAGAAAAAATAGATTATCAAGAGAGAAATGCTTGTGATGATTTCTTACAAAAACTAAATAGGTCAACAAATGATACTACTAAACTCAAATAAATAGTGCCAAGACATCCTCATTTAAAAATTGGGGAGGGTTTTTATGATAGGGGCAGATGGGCAAGAGATGCCAAAATTAGCATGCTTGGTTTGGGATTGTTTAAAGTAGCTTTTAGCCAGAGGAATGTGTTTTCTCCAAATAGTAACATCTGGCAGTTTGATGTGGGAAAGTTAGTAGTCCACGGGGTCTTCATGGACACAGATTTATTAATCCAAATTATAGAAAAGTATGAAAATGTTACTGTTATACACTGAATTTGCGCCTCTGATCTCAAGCTCTCTTGGTCTTGATAATCCAGTATAACATGGGCATCATCTCAAGGTTGTGGGACCTTATGCTAACCGAGATGAGACCTCCAGGTTCTAGGCTGGTTCCTCTTGGATAATCACCTTAATTTGCTTCTTGAACAGGAAAGTAAAACTTTTGAGGGAAAGGGATAGAAGGATTGCATGAAAGGGAAATGACTGAAAGCAAACTACCTACTAGGTGATGCACCAAAATTAGGGCTTGGATCTTGGTATAGAGGAATGAAACCAATGGAGGAACTAGGTCAAATAAGTTACAACTCACTAGATAGGCTTGCATAAGTATTTCATAGGAAGGCCTGAACAAAAGACTCGATCTATGACCTGCAAACAAACATCCTTCTCTACAAGCAGGTGTAGGAATGAGACAAGACTGCTAGGGGCTGAAGTATACCCACAAAACATCTAAATCAGATCACACACAGTAACACACAGAATTGCATAAAATGAGAGGAACTAGGAACCCCAATATCCATTAATCAGCATTCATAAACTTTGATCCAATAAGAGATGATACAAACAAGGAAGCATAGGGATATGAAGAATTATCACAAAGTACTTCCAACAGCTTGCATGATCAATGAGAAGATTACAGAATGTAAAAGTCAGAGGGCAGAAAGAATGCCTCAGATAACTCCAAGAGAGAACAAATTCTCTTTACAAAATGCCAAAATCTGAGCACTAAGGCTCACAAAAACTTTTTATACTCCCTTGCACGCAGGCAGGAGTCTCAGAAAACCTAACTAGGGTTACAGATTTACAATATAATAATTGACCCTAGGACAAAATCTAATCTGGCCATAAATGTGCACCAAGAATGAATCGATCAGATCAGATTTGATAACTTGCGCCCATCCCTGTACTTTCTTACGCCTTATGAACAAGCAACCTGGAAATCATCTCCACCTGTAAGTAACCCCCGCCATGGATACTCACCAACTGATCAAGTCCCCCAGGATGAGAAGTGACCTTTGACGGCCACCGCTCAAATTCATCAATGAGTCCTTGATCACGACCGTGTCCTTCTGCCAACTACACCCGAGAGCAATAACTTCATGATTGGACTCTGTGTCTCCCTCCATGTCTCTGAATCTTCTATTTCTCCACCGACGTCAAACAAACCTAATTCTGGGATCAACAGACTCTCTGTGCATGGCCTTCTGCAATTGAAACCCTTCTGATCAGTCCTGGAACACGAGCACAAAGGAACCATGGCTGCCGAGCGTTCTCCCCTGTCAAAACTGCCGCCAAATTTTCAAATTCAAAGTCCAGCGGCAACGCGACTGACCGTTAGTCTCTTTGTCGCGAGCATCAGACCTTGACCCTGGTTAAATCTCCAGACTTGGCGACATAGCACTTTTAACTCCTGCTAAACCCGAGCTCAGATCTAGCGACAAGGCGACCGTGAAATCTCGAAGTCGCAAGGACTTTTAGTTAACTCACCTTTCTTCTAGCGACCCAGCGCCTAACTGTCATCTTTAACCGCCACGGCTTGTCGCCTGATCACCAGATGTTATCTTTCTATTCTGAGACTACGCGACCACACCTAGTCGCCAAGTCGGGAGAACCCAGCACCGAGCCCTTTGACTTTTCTTAACATTTTTTATGTGTCCTTCAATCTTTCTAGCGACATCCCGACTGACCGTTGTCGCTGAATCGGGAGTACTTTCTCTGTAGGGCACTTTGATCACCAGACTTAGCGACCACCGTTGGATCTTCTGAGCTCCTTCATCGCACGACTGTCTTTTAATCGCTTTACATTTCCTTATGCCCTTAAATTATCAGGATACTTCGCGACTGAAGGGAAAGAAACACTTAGTCTCGAAGTCGCTTGACCCATCCCTTCATCTGGCGATTACCCGACTGAGGACCCACACCCACCTACCATATGCCACTTGTCACACGGCCACTAGTCCATCTGATGTACACTGAGGAAGCTGAGTCATCGTTTGGATCTGGCGACATCCCGATTGAAGGAAATCACTTAACATGAAACCGTTCGTCGCATGGTCGGGAATGTTATGTCTTAACCGCCAATTAATCACGAGACCACGTGACAAAAGCAAAGCTTTAACTGTTTGAATTTCCTGATCCAGCAATCATGCGACATGAAGTGAATCGTGAAGTCAGAAGACATTTCTTTGAGCTGTTGACTCTTCTCGCGATCACCAGACTGAGGTGGGTCCCGTTCCTTTTAAAGCTTTATAACATGGAATTCAAGCGACAACCTGACTGAAGAGAGATCGCCAAGTCTCAAGACATAGATGGAATATTTGATTTCTTAACGAGACTACGTGACACAAGGGGAAAACTAAGTCAGGAGAAGCTTTGGCATATTCGATCTGGGTCATGCGATCAAGCGACCTGACTTAAAGAACATGCCCTTAGTGACTTAAAAAGTAACGATGAAATATAAGAGCCATGGCCTAGGGTTTATTACCTCGCTTAAACATGAAGACTTAGGGCTTCTTAGGGCTTTAAGGGTTTTAGTGAGGATCTGAAGCCCTGAAAAAAAAACAAGACAGATGAAACCAGACAGGGCAAACCAGACCAAATGCACAGAATGGGAAAATTGGGCAACAGTTACCAGGGTTGTGAGGGACATAAATGACAAGGTATTAGAAAGCATCATAGGTGGGGAATTAAGAGAGGTTTTCTAGTTAAATGACCCCTCTATTCAAATGGAGAATATTGATTTTGATCAATTCAAGGAAATATATAAGGCTCAAATAAATTACCTCAGAAGTGGGCCCTTGAGAGAATTCTTTAACAAGATAGGAGACTTGGTTGTGGTAGGACCTAATACACTAGACCCATTCAAATTGGATTATTTCAATCCAAAGGATAGAGGTATGTATAGTTCCCCAATTTATATCTTTAGAGAGGATGAAGAAACAAAGATTCATATTCACTATATGCTCATGATGGTCCAATTTCTTCATCCAAACTTGGCTATTATTTTTTATTTTGGCACTTATATTGTTGAACTAATTCACCAGGGTTTAATAGGTATAAAAAATACCAAGGTAGCCAGGCCGTTTGGCTGGTATTCCATGTTAATGCATATGATTTTGTTCAAGAATGTTGATTATTTTGAAAAAGAGATGGATCTAATGAGATTCAAAGATGATGAAGAGATGATTTTCCAACTGTGGAGTGCAAATTTGTCATGGGACAGGAAAGAGGTCAATTTCATCACCTTTGACATGTGTTTTTCTTCCAGGTTGAGAGCCTTATTATTCATAGACAATCCAAGAATCCCTAGATGTTTACTAAATCTTTTGAGACCAAAGGAATTTTCCCAAACTATTGAGATAGTACACAATTGGGGTGACATCATTTTATATCATATTTCAACAGTCTTTAGAGTGTATGGTTTCAGAGGAGTTCCAAATATACTCCCATATCAAGTCCCTCTTAAAGTAGGTATTGAAAAAATAATCAGACAAATTAGTGGGCTACAAGAGGAGGCATTGAAAGTAAAAGGGAAAGGCACCATCTTTCCCACTGTTACAATTGTAAACCAATTTGTTATCACCAAAGGGGGATGGAAACACTTACATAAATACCTTAAACCCTATCAAATGACAACATCAATGATAAGATGTGCTGGCACTAAAGGATTCATCAGTGATATGTTTAGGAAAAGAACAAAGTGTTTAGTATTGGATCATCAATTCAACTTTCCAGAGGACATCATCATAAATGAATTCAATTTACAAGAGAAATAAATTAAGAAAGAAAAATGGCTGGTCTACAAGAAGACCTTAGACTTTGTATGTAATTTTGATAGAGGATATGATCCTTTGAAGGAATTCCATCCTTTGGGTAAGAAGATTGATTCTTTGATGTCTTTGTTTGAGGAATTCATGCTGACATTAAATCAAAAGAAAGATACTGTAATAAAAGCAGAGCCAGAGAGGGCTGAGGCCATCCTGAGAAAGTTTACACATGGTAGGATTGTTCCACCTAAGAGATATGTTCTACATCAGAAGCAAGGATACAATATGATAATGCAAAAGGGTGAAACATCCTATAGGGGTCAGTTTCAAACACAAGTACATGATACAGAGGTTTCTACCTCAAAAGGGAAGAGGGCCATGAATGTAGAATCTGAATTGATGCCATGCCCAAAGGGAAAAAATATAGGAAGAGGGACTGTTGTCAATCAGGATTGCGCCACTAGCTTGATATGGTATCTAGCTATCCTGTTGAAACATGGAAACGTTCTCGTTGATGGGGTTGAGAATGAATCTTCGGATTCTAGGCCGGTTCCTCTTAGGTTTGGAATATCACTTGCACAAAAGTTATGTATAGGGAAAAGGGAAAAGAGATGACCTAATGGATCCTAAAATGTAGAGGTGATACACCAAATCTGACCTATAACATGAATCAATTCAGCACAGATTTCAAGAGTTAACTATTATTCTCAATGCCCAGACAATCAAGTAACTGCAAAAATATTTCTATGTTAGGATCTGAAATATCTTGCAATAACTAGGGAAACAATGCTTCACCAAATTAATGCAAAAACTAGAACACAAAACACAGACCTGCAATTACATGTATGAAGGTTTTGAAATGAAAAAAGGAATGTACTTAGAGTGAAGGGTAACCACACCACTAAAGCAGTAAAATTCACAGAATCACACCTCAAAACAAATGTGAAGGAACAGGTATCTCTATTGATCAATGCTGGAAACAATCTCTGTTACAGAAATGCCTTACAATCCTCTCTCTAGTTTGCAATATGCAAAACAAGTGAGCCCAAAAGAAGGTCCTGAATAATCAGATCAAAATATGATAAATAGAACTCTAGAAACCCTAATCCGTATGCATGAGAAAAAGCCTCCAAAAAGCAAGTCAAACTGTCATG
>MU223828.1:51671-62565 GCA_018584345.1 Thuja plicata | reverse complement strand
TTGCAAATGAATAAAGAACTTTTGATCACAAATACACTTATATTTTTCTTATAAATGATGCATTTGCACATTAAAGAAATGTTTCTCTTTTTCTGTACTTTTCATTCAACATACAGTAATTAATCACAAATGTTTCAATTTTTAAATGCATCAGAAGTACCTTTCACCAATGCAGTCTAAAATTTACCAATTTTAGCATGATGCTAAAATAGGTAACAGGGACAACAATTGGAGAACCTATATTCCCCTTCCTAATCTCCCTTACACATGGATGAAAAAGTAGTTGCAAAAAATTACTGCAGATGGGAGATGTATGTCAAATTTTTATAACATCTCAAGAGATGCAAGAAGGGATGTCAGAGGCTCCTAAACACACATATGGATTTGAAAATTGTTGAATTTGCTAGCAAAGAACTAGATCCTATAACAAAACAAGCCAGTGATGATTTTCTATCAGATGATAAATTTGTGAGGGATAGGGCATTTGTTCAGTTTTTGTGGAGAATTCATATAAATGAGCTCAAAGAAAAATGTCAACAAAGGAAAAAAGGCCAGCCTGATAGAAACAAGGATGAGATTGATACTGAGATAAAATAGGAAATGATAACCAAGTTGGACAAGATTACTCCTGAAGAAGGTAGAGTGTTAGTCAGGAAAGAGGGAGTACTCATCTTGCCAGAATGGGACATAGTTGATGCCATAGTATTTGATGCTATTAGAAAAGAGACAAGAACCACGCATGCCACTGAAGCAAAGGATCAAAAAGCATCCAAAGGAGTCAAGTTCAGTGAAGATCATGCTGCATTAGTAATGTGGTCATTAAAGAAGAAGGAACACAAGAAGACTAATGAAGATATTTAGGTTGAGAAGGAAGGAAGTCTACTAGTAAGGAGATTTGCAGAAACTACTCGGGTAGAAGCAATAGGTATAACATTGGAGTGTGCAAAATTTGGTCTAAAGGTAGCAGAGAGGCAAGAGGAAGAAATTAAAATCCTAGGAGTCAAATTAGAAACACTCCTAAAATCTTATAATGATGAAAGAATGAAATCCTTGGAGAAGGATAAAACGATTGCCAAATTAGGAGGACAACAATCAGTCCAAAATTCTCCACATAGGGTGATAACACAGGGCCCAAATCAGCCCTCTTCCTCTAGCCCAATCATTTAATTTACTCCCTCCCCCTTTCCAGTTGGCCCTACTACAAAGTTAGATCTGAATTATGAAAAGGGTAAACTAGTAGCTGAAAGGACTAGATTAGAAGGGGTGAGAAAAATATGGGATGAAGAAAGTATAAAGTTCCAGGAGGCACAAACATGGGTACAAAAAAGATATGAGGACAAGATAAGAACCACACTTATGCACTTTGCTAATGATCTAGACCCTCCCTCTATTACATACATGGTAAGAAAATTATGAGCATACTAGATTCTTTCAATGAAGACAAAGATAAGTGGGATCCAATTATGCAGAGATGGAAAGGAAGGAAGGTAGAATTGAAATACTTATATTCCTTATCTAAGGATGAAGATAATGTGGACATTATGCTGACAGCCACTTAAAAGTGCCTCAAAATTCTAATTGATTTGGATATAAGGAGAAGTATCATCCTTAAGAAGGCAGAGACATTAAGAAAGGAATATTCAAAAACCCGTTATGAAATATTCCCCAACTTATTTAGGAAGAAAGGTAGGATAAAAAGGGAAGCCTGGTGGATGAATGAGATGGGTGAAGAATTTTCGACAAGGACTAACAACATCGTTACTCTAGAGAACACACTTTTGTTTGTTCAAACCGTTGAAACAATTGAAAAAGCCAAATAATACTTTGGGTTTTGGAAATAGGAAATTGAGTAGATGAAAGCTAGTTGGGATGAATTGAGCAGAAAAAAGGATGAGGTCATCAACTTCCCTTGGCCAAGTGATGAGGCGTTCACCTCTTGGAAGGACAGATACAGTGCAGCCAACCAAGAAGAAAAGGATGTTGTGTGATGAGAAAAAGGTGTCAGTTCTTCCCAGCATTTTGAACAAGATAAGAAGATGAAAAGATCATTACATCAGAGAACCAAGGCAACAAATTCCACCTGGAAAATTCCAAACAAGTTTGAAGCAGTTACAAGGAAGCAGGCGGTCATAAGACAAAATATTTGAAAAATCTTGTAACAAAGTGATTATTATTTCACTTATGTTTTGTCTTTTGTATGAGTCATATATTTTGTCTTTTATCCAATTGATTTGTATCTTGTTGCAATCCTCTTCTATAAAAGGATTCCCAAGATCATTGGAAGGGGCTACAAAATTGAGTATTTTAAGCATTTTGTAAAGTTTTTAGTCAGGGAATATAACATAATTGTACTAGATAGGTTTCAAGATTATAAATAAAGTTGAAGGTCTCTAGCATATTATTGAAGAGGTTATCTCTGATTACATCTTGTATACCGAAGTATGATTGTTTACACTTAATACAAAGATCCAGATTCTAATTTCTCTTGTGGTGTTTTGTCTTATGAGTTATGAATTTTCCAATTCATTAGCGTAAAGTTCATCTGTGTTGATGTAGTTGTTTTAGAGTTTTGATCAAGGACCAAATTAAATGATGCTCTAATTAATACATAGATTCATCTTTATATACATTAGGATTTTATAAGTAGTACGGGTTTGTGATAGTTGTGTTTATGGCCTAGTATCTCTTATAATAATTGACTTCTGCATATTGTATTTGTTTTAGAGTATGGCCCAATGGATAAAGCATTGATCAAAGACTGATAAGTTCCATATTGTTGCATGTCTAGTTATATATTGACTATGTTTCTAAAAGAACCAACATAAAATCCATTATGTCCTATATTTTTATAAGTTTGTTGTGATCTATATATCTCATGCTCTATTTCATGGTCGATGTTCAATGGGTAATTAGCCAGTTATCTAGTATCTCCCAGTTATGTTTAGTTTTTGTGAGATTCCTGCTTGATTAATACCACATAGACTATTTGAAGGTATTATAGGGTATCCCCCCTTGGTATAGAAGAGCCTGAAGTGTAGAAGCATGGTATGAATGCTTGTTAGTTGGTCCCTTTAACTACATGGAATAATAGTTGGAGTTGGCTTCTCTTTAAAATTTTATCAGAGAGAGAAAAGGTTGTTGTTCAGTCATTTTAGCATAAAAAACAACCAACACCTTGATAATTTATTGTGCAATATACATCGTCATATCTTCTTAAGTTTTCAAATATAATACATGATGAAATATCCATGCTAGGGAGCCAAAAACATATTGCATCTTTCAATAATTTCCTCCATTTTTCTGGGGTCATTTTTGTAGTTCATTTGTAACCTCATCCCAAAAGGAAGTTGTTTCTTATTCCCTCTTTTCAAGATCAGACACATCAATCTTCTTAAGAAATTCTATAACCTTTTTATTGTACAAAAATAATCTTGGACTCGGGTGAAATCACAAATTCATCATCATAAATAAATCTAATAGAAACCTTATGCCTTTATCTTCTATTAAATATTCTGAAATCTCTATGATGTCATCAGTTTGATCTTTCATGGGCTGATATGGCTCAATTTGATCATCCTGTATTACTTCTTCTCCTTCTTCCAACTGACCCTCTTTACTACCAACATCTTGAGAAACAATCATAGTAGCTGATTGAGTAGGTAACATTTGACCAAGGGGAGATCCTAGCATTGGTCCTCCAATTACTATGGTCGAATAAGTTGGGATATGTGGAGCAACTAAATGATAATCATTAAATAGTATCTTCTCATATTTAATAAAAAGCTCCATCCTTTTCACTCTATCATGCTCATTAGGGAATTCCCCTTGATATGTTGAATCTGCATTAACCCTCTTGAGCTCAACTTGTTGGATTGTCGAGTAAATTGAGAGCCTTTTCCTTCCCTCCTCATATGATAAAAAATTTCTCCAAAGCTCTTAATTTAATAGGAAAGTATGATGATAAGATCCATGGTTGGCACAATTTTGGGCAAAATCGTAATATTCCCCTGGAGATCAAAATTTATAACCTCTAGCCCAACTGACAAACCGTATGGCCTTAAAAATTGAACAACCAACTCAAAACCTTGAATAGTATTAATTTGAAAATGTCCAAATTGGAGATAAGAAAGAAGGAATGACCAATTGTTATTCTTTCTGAAAATAGTTGTGGCTTCAAACATCTTCCATATGACTTCAAAAATTGCAATTATGTTTGATATAGTAAAAGGAAACACATGAGGCTTACCTTCAAATCCATACACTTTGATGTAAGTGTACGCCTTGGTCAAGTACCGATCTACCCATTTATGATCTATCTGGAATTTAAGTTCCTCCTCTTTTCTCTTTGGCCTCAAAAAATTCCTTATTAGTTGGGATAACCTAGATAACTCAACCCCACAAATATGATAAAGATCCTTGACAAAAAATTCCTCAAAGTAAAAATACTGAGACCTTTAGTACTCACAGTCCCAAATACTAGTCCACAACTAAACAGACTTTGAATTTCCATTGTCATATTTCATTCTTATATGGAGGTCCTCACTTCATGCATTGTGTTCTTTTCCTTCCCACAATATCGTGTGCAATAATATAGAGTACCATTTAAACTTTAGAGCTGAATTATTCAACTTGATTGCACATAAAATCATGTGAATATGCTCTACAACATAATGTGGGGAATCAAATGGCCTATTACCATTTACATCTGGAATATCACATGCAAAAATAGATAGTCCCTCATGCATATAATCACCCCCATCACACCCTAATACCTAGCTATAACCATAATATGTCATCTGATAATATTTACTAAGCAACTTCACATTGTATGGGGGAATCTCAGAACTCATGAACTTATGGAGATCATCATCAACCCTAGGCCTTTGTATAGGTAGCCTTTTTTTTTCTTTTCATACCATCCACATTTTTGTATTCATCCTTGAAACTCTAGAGGTTGATCTTTAAATCATAATGGGAACAATCCTTCATATCAAAGACCTCACAACTTTTGGTTTTGGTGATTGGCAACAAGGCCCCTAAGGTTGAATAAATACATCTATTAGTAGGGTTTTTTTTTTTCTAGACACAACCCTATAAAATCAACATTTGCAAACATGTTAGGCAGAAACATGATGCCCAAGCCCTAACCTTCAAGCATTACAATTTGGTAGAGGGTTTTCAAACTTCATGTAAAAGTACCTAAAGATATTGTGACCTCTAATTTCCATTTGGGTTTCACTAGGATCTTGTTGTATATCATAGAGTTTAGGTATATTAGCCTGTGATTTTGACCTTTTTGATGAACAAGGGAGTTGAGCAATTATATCATCACGTAGATGCCACTCTCTTCTTTGTTTCTTTAGTTTCATACCCTCTACGAGGCCTACCCCAGCCCGTCATAGCTTAGCACTATTTTTTCCATATTATACTCTTTATTTGACACTAATTTTAAGACACTTGGACTATTCGAACACATGTTATTATTTGAGAATCTGTAAGATCCCATGCTATGTTATTCAACATTTTGATTATGATGTATACTTACTTTTGTGATACTCTATGTTAGTTAATGCAGATTATTTATATGGTCAACTTTTATGATGTAGTACAATGGATATATATGTTAGATGTTATCAAGATGCAGATTGATTAAGAGTTTATGTTTATGCATATTGGATTAAATGCATTTATTGTTTAAGTGACAATGAATCATTGGATGATGCAAATGCTAGTAAATGCGTGTTTGATTTGTATTATGTATCTTGATATATTTTACGTGTTGATTTGTTAGACTACTGATGTGTGCAATGAGGGTGCATAAAATTGACCATGGTTCTAAAAATGAAGATTTAGGAATGGACCTATGTAAATTTCACAAAGCTAAGGTTTTGTCTATATAAAGAGATATGAATCATTGTATTGTGTTTTATTTGTGAAAGTAATATGCATGATTATATTTAAATTTAATTTTTTAATTGTGTAATTATGTTGTGTCACTTGACACATGTGTGCTTAATGTGTTGGCATGGATAGTAAATGTAACTAGGATATGTGTAACTCTAACTTGGGGGTTACCTAGTATAGTTCCCATGCTTAACCTAGGGTTGAGGGAGATCAGATTGAGTCAAGATAGTTAAATTTCGTGGGTTAACTTCAGGTGGTGTTTAGGAGGGTCAAATAGGCTTCTTGAAGGTAGTTAGGGTTAAATTTAACCACCCCACTTGGTACCCTAGGGGTTAGGGGTCAATTTTATCTCATCAAGAGGTCCATAACTCATTTATGGCACCCCTAAAATATTCCATATAGAAAGTGGTGAAAATCATAAATTAGAAAATTTGGTCAAGGTATCTCTTCTTTCTTATAACTCCATTTATGAGGGAGAATGCAAGTGCAAAGAGGATAGACACGAGTCACTTCCCCATTAATGAAGAATAATATATTCTTAGAAAATGGAGCCTTTTTAGGGGGATTTGGGAGGAAAGGTAGGGTTGTTCACGCACTCTCTATTATTAGAGACCACTAGTTTTGGAAGGGGAATTGGAGAAGGAAGAAGTTACAAAGGGAAAAGCTCATCTCAAACTTCATTCATTTTCCTTAATCTTGGACTTGAGGTTAGTTTCCTCTTTAGAGTAGATTTGAGTAGATTTCCTTATGTATGCTTGAAGGTTCCATTAATGGAGTCTTTTTTATATTTCTTGTAACTCCATGGATTTTCATGGAAGTCCTTTGTAGTGTCTTGTGTTTAGTTTGTGCTTGTATTGTTATGGGAGTCTTTAAGGAACACTCACCCTTGGGAGGGTAGAGTAACATTGAAGGGGTGAAAGGTTAAGAGACTACCCATGTAGTGCAGAGTCTCCCATGTGTGGAGGGATGTACATGGGTGCTTAAGTCCCCATGATGCCAATCATGCTCAAGGGCATTTGGGGGTCATAAGGGGAAATTTGATGGCTTCAAGCCATGGTTCTGATTATGAGGAGAAGGGATGTTGTAAGGGAATGTTGAGCCCATGTGTGACCTATTCCTCTTGCTTTTTTTGTATTTGTCTTCTCCTCTTGAGGTAAGGTCCACTTTCACCCCATGACATAGGTCGATGAAGGCCTTTTTAAATCCCTAGGATTGGGTATTTTCTTGTGTATACCTATTTTTTATTTCATTATTATGGTTGTTTTGTCACTTGTATTCCTAGATCCCCAAGCTCGGGGGTGGCCTTGTAAATGTCTAGGTTGGGAGGTGAGCCTCCATGGTCAACCTATGATCTTATTGCAGGTTCAATTGGAGTCCTTGGAAAGCTTGTGTTGGAAACCACCATCTGATGGTCTTTAGATCTACTCGAGCACTTTATCCATACTGCTATAGTTGACATCTTTGAAGGATTGTGCAAAGAAAAGTGTAACCTCGTATTTTGGAAAGCAAGATTTAAAGTTGTAATATTGTATCGGATTTATCTCTTAAGAAATTGAAAATAGAAGCTTTCCCCTTCTTGGAATATTAGTGGTTATAAAGTTTCATGGACATCTTGTTGAATTTAAAGGTAAAGCATTCTATTTGCTTTTAAATGGGAGAATTAATTATCTTTTCCTTTAAAACCATAGCCCTAGGATAGTCATAAGTTGATTCCTAATTTGATTTATAGAAAAATAAATATGACCATGTTCCTTAAAATTAAATATATTTAGTTGTGCAAAAATACCAATCAATCACTATTATAGAGGAGACAAATTTTTTCTTCTATATAATTTATCATTTTCCCTTTTTGACCCAAATATTTTTATGATTAAAAACAAAATTTTAGGTATTAATCTCTTTTATACAATAAGTATACATATATATAATGTTAAAAAAAAAAATATAAATTGTTATATATTTATTATCGAATATATAAAAGAAATATATAAAAGGAAGCTATTATAAATACATAAGTAAAAGAGAACCATCTTTCATACATTTATAAACAGGTGTGAGATATATATATATATATATATATATATATATATAAACTCAAGTGTTTTCTAATACTCTGAAAATATGTTTTTCTTTAATTAGCAGGGAACTTAAGGCATATATATATATATATATATATATATATATATATATATATATATATATATATATATATGAAGTTGAAAACTTTGTTTTTAGGAAGGAGAATGTTTAAAAATAATAATAATAATATTTATAATACTCCTCGCATTTAAAAATGTATTTCTTAAAAATGTTTTCAAAAATTGTTTTTAGGATGGGGCGAGCCGAAGCCCTACCCCGATCCCCACTTTTCCTTCTCCCCTACGCAGTCTGTGCAATGACAGTGGGGTAGCAGCGCGGCCTCCACTCTGATTCCACAGTGAAGAGCGTTGCCCCTCCCACTGTCGGCCACCTCACCCGTCCCTCCCTCTCCTCTGCGATCACCCCCACTTGCCGCTACTACCGCCACCTACCACCGCCTTCCTCCACCATCCACTCTCCTTTTCGCCTCCACCTCCTCCTCCGCCCGGGCTTAATTAAACCCACAAAACCGCCTCTGCGGCCACCAGGTTACGTCGTCTTCTCCTCCATGAGCCTTTTCTACCCCTCCTTTGGGTGCTGGTTAGTGTTTCGAAACCCTAACCCTAGCCCTTCCTCATAGAGACACTAAAATAATATGTATATTATAGTATACCGAGACCTTTAAAAAATATATAGAGAGAGATTGTATTTATAAGTTTTAGTTTATTTTTAGATATGATTTAGATTTAGTGGTTTTATAGTTTTAATTTCAAATGAATTTCATTAGCATTTCAATATTTGGCTTAGTTGCCAATGTTGACCTTATAAGGACATTCCTTTTCTAGTAAGTCCTTAATTGAACCAAGGTTAAATATTAATTAAAATGAAACTTAGCACTAAAGTATAATTAGTAAGAGGGTTTTGGCTTACAAATAAGAATAACATTACTTTATTAAAAGGTAAATTTTATAAGGATGATTTTTCGATACATTTGCATAAAAAAATTAGCATTATGGAGTTATTTAAATAAACTAAATAAGATTTTGATATTAAAATCATATATTAGAATTTACTAAATGATCGGATGAAGATTATTGGTTTAATTTAAAAGGGATTTAAATTAAAGTATATATTATAAGGTAATAAATATGTTAGTATTTAAATTATAAATCAATTGGCTAAATTTTTACCTTTTAAGTTAACTTATTGATTAGGATGTAATGAAAAAATAATTATATCAAATTGGATTCTATCAGTATGATTTAATAAGAGTACCCCTTAGAATTAATGCATTATTTAAATTATCCCTTTAAATATGTTTAATTAGGATATTATATTATTAATCAAATTAATGTTGATCTCCTCATTCAACCCAAGATAGAACTTAATCCTAATGGAAATTAATTTAGGGTCTGAGAACGTAACAATCAATTAGTAAACTATAAGGGCCAAACATAGTCAACTTAGTCGTCTTCTAGGACTATGTTCTTAGATTAACTTTTAGTAACCTTATTCATTTTGAGGAAGGTTGACTGAGTCCTGTTGGTCTCGATGCCCTTCAAATTTGTATAGGGTCCATAACTTATAATTGAATACCTATCTAGTAGTTAAGTTAGAGACATGTGCACGTGTGAACATAGATAACATTAGTCCTTTTAAAATAAAAAAAATGTTGGTGTGTTTTTGCCCAACTTTTGGGCATGATATTTTGGTATAAGAGCCATGTTTCAATGTTGGGAACCTAAACCCACTACGCAATAACTAAAGACTTTCCAAATGCATGTGTAGGATGCCTCCTATTACATGATAGTCACCAACATGGACGAGGTTGTAGATGTACTCCCTCAATTCATGAGGAGGTTTGGCCAGAGGTAGAGGTCCTTGGAGGAACTCAGGATCATCCTCCCGAACCACCTCCAAATCCAAATGCAGATATACTATTAGCACTACAGAATATTTCTGGTATCATTCTGGACATGATGCCTCTAGTTGTATAGCAGAATGTGCAATAGGATATAGAAGGATGTGGGTCCTCGGAAAAAGAACAGAGTAGGAGTCCACCTCCTAGATTTTCTAAGGAAACAAGAAGAGCACGAGATTGGTTCCATTGGTGGACCAGAGCCTCCACCCAGGTTTGAGGCTCGTAGGTTTGAGAGAGCACCCATGGATATAGGTGATCAAATCAGGGAGTTGATGCAACTTCAACCACCCCTATTATTAGGATCTACAGATGGGGTGGAGGCCGATTCTTGGCTTCTGAGTCTTGATAGGTGCTTTGGTTTGCATTCCTATGGGAGAAACCTTAAAGAACGATTTTCTATTCACCTTCTTGTAAGGAAACTCAGGTGCGAAAACAGCTTCCTACGCTAATCTCTATAGGAAAGTATTGTGCAAATTCTTTTAAATCCTTACAATTACAGATTCATTAACTACTTTAACAAAGATATTGCAACCACATACCATGCATATAGAAAAGTAGAGAATGACACAATGATATACCCTGGGGAAAACCTTTCGGTAAAAAACCCCAGCACTCCAAAACCTGCACAATGTATTGATCAAAACTATTACAGCTTACAATACACTTGCAATGCAAGTTCTTTCAGAAGATTTCAAAACCCTTGAAAACAAATCACGGCAGCATAAAATGTTCCAACAATACACTCACATCACTTCTCTTCGCAACCCTAAAAAATTCTTATATCATGCGCTTCACTTTTTAGGGCTACTCCCAAAGATAACCATATTAGGGTTTTACCATTCTCCGAGAAAATAGGAAACCCAAACCCCACGATTGGGGATGAGTGTACAGTACTCAAATTTATCAGTTGCCACATGTCTTCACCTGTCATTGAATCTTCCTGACATAGCTCTTACGTGTCATAGGAATCCGTCATAACCATTTTAGCCA
>MU223828.1:15219-51621 GCA_018584345.1 Thuja plicata | reverse complement strand
GAATCTTCCTGACATAGCTCTTACGTGTCATAGGAATCCGTCATAACCATTTTAGCCATGATCTCCTTACACACAATTCAAGATGCCGACACATCAACATTATTTACAAGAAATACATTTTACAAAAACAAATAATAAGAATAGGAATTATCCAAGGTTGAGACACCTTATTCCTAACACTTCTTAGAGAAGTACCCTCCACTTGGTGGAAATATGAGGAATTCAAGGGGCACCTAATTATAGATACCCTAACTTGGGATGCTTTTCTTGAGATATTCAGAGCCAGGTATCTCTCAAAGTAGTTAAGATAGCGTCGCATAGATGAATTCCATGATCTCCAACAAAGAGGACTTTCAATAGCCCAGTATGAGGGAAATTTTATTAACCTTCTCCGTTATGTGGAGTATATGAGGGATGAGAAGCTACAAGTCAACCAATTCATAAAAGGGTTGAAACCTGCTATAGCGGGCAAGGTACACATGGTACCACTAGGAGACTTACAATTCACAGTGGATAGAGCCTTGGTAGCCAAGTAGATAGTCAATGGATCACATAATGCATGGGATAGGTCGTAGAACTATAATACTGCACCTTAGGCTTCAGAATATCAGAGACCCCCTTGTAAGGGGAATCAGAGGTACTCATCAGGGTTATTTAGAACCCCACAGCCACATGAGCAACAATCTCAATAGAGCTAGAGACTGAGCCCGCTCCAGGGACAACATAGCTCTAAGCCCAAGCAGTGGTAGTCATAGGGTTCTAAGAAGGACTAGAGACCTCAAATACCCTATACACCTCCAAAACTTACTCAATAGTCGTCTAGGGGTGGATACAGTGGGGTCCACTAGGACAACAGACTCATAGTATTCTAAACCTTAGGGTGTGCAGATTCAGGCACATGGAACTTGTTACACATCTGGTGCCATGGGGCACATTGCTAGCAAGTGTCCTCAGGGAGGTAGTCAGTGAGAAGCTATGTCTGAGCCTGTAGTTGGAGACATGGGAAAGGCCCATAGAGTATTTGCAGTGGTTTAAAACCATCAAGAAGAGCATCCGACCACAGTCATTGAGGCCACATGCATGGTCAAAGGTAGTAGTGTTTCTATCTTATTTGATATAGGAGCTACTGACTCTTTTATTTCTCCATCAGTGGTGGAGTGTTGTGGGCTAGTTGCAACTAGGAAAGATGTTAGATGGGAGGTAGGGTTATCCTCAGGAACTAGAGTTTTCATTACCCTATTGGTTAGAAATTTTCAGATTCATATTGGTGACATAACCACCATAGAAGACCTCAGAGTTACTCCTCTTGGATCCTACGGTCTAGTACTTGGCATGGATTGGCTATATGACCACAAGGCCAAGTTATATTTTTGTTAGAAGAGGATAGAATGCTTGGATGATGATGACACTACTATAGTGATCTCAGGAGTTCAGAGACCTGTGTCCCTCCGTGTAATATTTTCTATGCAGCTTATGCAATGCATGCAAAAGGGATGTTAGATGTATGCTATCACCATCAGTGACAGGGACGATGAGGCAGAGATGGAACCCTCAATATATGACCATCCCATTCTTTAGGAGTATGCAAATATGTTTCCATCAGAGCTACCTGGTATACCTCCTCGTAGGGAAGTTGACTTCCACATAGATCTTGTACCAAGAGAAGAGCCAGTTTTTGGAGCACCTTATAGGATGACCACTAATGATCTTAACGAGCTCAAGATACAACTTGAGGAACTGTTAGAGAAAGGACATATTCAGCCTATATTTTATCCTTGGGGTGCACTAATGATCTTCGTAATGAAGAAAGATGGATCTCTTATGTTTTGCATGGATTATCGTTAGTTGAATAAAGTAACCATTAAGAATCGGTATCCACTTCCTAGGATTGATTACCTATTTGATCAACTATAGGGTGCCTGAGTTTTCTCAAAGATAGATCTTAAGTTGGGGTATCACTACTTGAGGATATTTGATAGTGATATTCACAAGACCACATTCCTAGATATGGCCACTATGAGTTCACTGTGGTTCCATTTAGTCTTACGAATGCTCCAGTTGTATTCATGAGTGGTGTAGGGCATCCCCTGCAGCTTAAGAGTTAGGACTCTTTTTTTTTTTTTTTGTAATAAAGGAGTGGATTGTTAAGATTGATAAACTGCAATCTTCCCAAGAACACGTGCATGCATAGCTATTACATAAACAGAAGCAAAAGACAGAAGATAAAAGGATTCAGCTATGGCGGCCAAAATGAGAGAGAAGAGATATCCATGTTGAAAAGAATAATTTCTATTAACAACAATATTGAATACAAAACTCTGTGAATAAAACTAAGTGGTGATTCCTTATAAAGGATACCGAAGCCCTCAAAAGGAAACTCTTAGAAAATAGAAAGTTGCCTAAGTATAACTAAGCACAAAAGAGTAATTACTAAATTACTCTAACACCCCCCCTTAAGTGTAACTTAGGGAGAAGTAAAACTGCTAAACTACTGCAGAAAGCAGGAAAGAAGGGTCCCGGCAACTAGGCCTGATCAGGAACCCAAACAAGAAAGAAAACTAGATGAAGAAAATCTTCAATCTAGAGAAAAAGGTGTCCCAGAGAAAGGAACAAGAATAGAGCAAGAAGCATCTCCGAAGCATGTCTGAAAACTCTGTCAGAAGATACTGCTGGAACCCCCACTGAAGTGCATGACCAGGTAGAGAAGACAAGTGTCTGAAGAGCTGATCAATCAAACCAGGAAGCAATAGAACCAATAGGTGAACCCCCCCATAATGCTGAACTGGGAGAGCTGACAGGAACACTGAAATGCAGTACCAGAAACAGCTGCAGAAGAAGAACCAGGAACACCAACAGTGCAACAGAAGCACACACACAGGATAAAGGGCGGTGTCACAGACACACTACATGGGCTAATGTCGTGGAAGGTACGCTCACTTGACAAAAGTGGATGCGCCTAAAGTGGAAAATGCATCATAACCCCCCATGGCACTTTATAACACAGTGCGAGTACAAAAAATGAACCAGGTGTACAAGATCCAGAAATGCAGAAGAAGACACTTTATCTTAGTGCATTTACAGAATACAAGTGCATCAGAAGAGCATGCAAGCTCATAAGTCAGAAAGAAGAGATCTCAGGACCTGTAGAACCAAGCACACCACCAGAGGGCATAAACTGCCAAACGCGGAGGAGTGAAAACCCAGAGCAGAATCTAGAAAAATAACTTCTGCCACTGAAAAGCACACTGAATCAGCTTTCTGACGATATCTCGTTTGCCGAAAAAGGAGTCCGGATGAGCCAGATATGACTCCCGGAAGGCAAAAAGAGACATCAGACTTCAACAACCAAAAATTCTATTGAAACGGTGGAACCAAAAACCCTAACCTTCACCATCAGAAATTTCTCGGAAAGAGCTTTCCGACGGTATATGGAAGTCAGAAAAAGACCCCCGTATGCACCCTGTAGAGCGAAAAAAGCCCAGGTACCCCCAAAAAGGCAAGAAAAGAGCCCTAGGGGCTAAAAAAATAGGCCCCCGGGCGCATGGCGCGCTTCGGGGGCTGGGCCGCAGCCCTAGGACTGCCATATGACCGCCTGCTACGAAGATAGGGCCTGCAGGGGCTAAATAAAGACCGCCGTCGGCGGAGCGGCGCGCGGGTTGCGCAGGTGGTGGCTGGGGCCGGGCGCAGAGCGGCACGGGCGGCGCGGGTGGCGTGAGCGCGGGCGGAGCACTGCAAACGGGCCGCGGAGCGGGCCGGGAGGCGGGGCGGCGGGGACGCAAGGGTCGGGGAGCGGCGGTGGCGGGGGCCGGCGGGGCCGCTGCCGGTGGCTTCCACAGCGGTGGCAGTGGTGCGCGGGCCGCGCGCCCAAAAAACCATGGACTGCGTTAAAAAAACGCATAAAACTCATTAAAAAATGAGTTTTTTTTAATTTTTTTTTGTAATCCGTGCCCGTACGGCCCTTGGAGGCCAGAAAAAATTCTCTAGAGGCCCCGATAACCAAAATGGTCAAAATTTATATGTATTTCGACTCTCCCGGGCCTTCTGGACGCAATGGTAGAGTTTGTTTTGGCTCAAACAGCTCCGAAAAAAAAGACCCCCCAGAACCAGAGAAAAATGCCGGAAAAGCCTCTGAAAGCTTCAAACCCTCGCTGCTACAACAAAGAACGAACAACCAGCTGCAGAGTGGCTCTGATACCATGTTAAGATTGCTAAACTGCAATCTTCCCAAGAACACCTGCATGCATAGCTATTACATAAACAGAAGCAAAAGACAGAAGATAGAAGGATTCAGCTATGGCGGCCAAAATGAGAGAGAAGAGATATCCATGTTGAAAAGAATAATTTCTATTAACAACAATATTGAATACAAAACTCTGTGAATAAAACTAAGCGGTGATTCCTTGTAAAGGATACCGAAGCCCTAAAAAGGAAACTCTCAGAAAATAGAAAGTTGCCTAAGTATAACTAAGCACAAAAGAGTAATTACTAAATTACTCTAACATGGATCCCTTGGATCATCCTAGTGTGATGTTGTGGTCTGTTTTGTAAGGTGAAGGATCTTAAGGTACTTTATAAGCCTTGAAGACTCCTGAAGCCATTTAAGACCATCTCCTTCCATTTTCTGTTAGGTTATATTTTATGTTTTTAGACCTTATTCCTTGGTCATTTCTTGTCTTATGTCTTTCCCAAGGATTGGGAGTCTTGTGTTGTTGTCATTTTTCTAAAAGATGAAAAATGACAAATGTTGCTCGAGCAAATTTTCAAAAGTTGCTTGAGTTACATCTTGAATGGAAATGGTCACACCTACTCTTGGGGGTAGCTAAAACATTGGAAGGATGCTTTTGATGGGCTTATGCCTTCTTGGAAGGTTAGAAGTCAGTATGTACGGAACTTGATGTTTTGTGAAGGAATTTGAAGAGTTTTCTGAGCAATTTTTCTCTATGTTCTACTAAAGCTGACTAGAAAGGATGTACTAATGCCTCTAAAGAAGCTTTATGGATTAGAATATTACTTGAACATTTGGGTCTACCGCAACAAGAGCCTATCCCTTTTTATTGTGACCAAAGTGCCATTGCCTTGGAAAAAATCCTATTTTTCATGCAAGGACAAAACATATTGTTGTACAACATCACTTCATTAGAGAACATGTTGAAAACAAGCAAGTGTCCCTCATCTATTGCAAGGGGGAAGATCAAGTTGTTGATATTTTGACAAAGCCTCTTTCTAAAGAGAAGTTCAACTTCATTGTAATTTGGGCTTGATACCCCTTGATGTAAACTCCCCAAGTAAAGATTAAGGGTGGTGTTAGAATATTTAATCTTTCCTTGGTTGTATTTATTTAATTTAGGATAAACCAAGGTATCCTACATGTATTTTTTCCTCTAGTACAAGTACAGGGACATGTCATTTCTTTGTGATGTCTTTATTAAGGAAAATAGTGTATCCTCCTTAAGAGGATGTTGCCACTTTACACACACCTATTATGAATGGTGGCATTCATAGATTTGTGAGTTACTTTGTAACTCCTCTCCTCGTCTCTATTTAAGAGATGCTCCTCTCTCTCATTTGAACATTATTATGTTGTTATTATAAATCTCTCTCTCTCTCTCTCTCTCTCTATTTTCCTCATTCTTAATTCACATAGGTTTTTTCTTTTCTTTTCCCCTTTCAAAACTTCTTGTCTCATTGTCTTGTCTCTTTTGGTGTTTGCTCCAAGTTTATGGATTTCTCATGGTAACAATCTTCCCTTCAATTAACCCTCTTAGATTATTGTTCCTTTATTTTCCCTTGATTTTTTCCTTTCAACTTCTATATCACACCTTTACTTAATAGAGACCCGATTTGGAGTTTGTTCAAATGATATCGTCATCTTCTTCAGAGAAGAAGATTTGTCTCTTTAATCTTTCAAACTTCAGGGATTCTTTCATGATCAAAGGAAGGGGGAGGAAGTCCACAAACTTCAAAGAAGCTTTAAAGGGGATTGAGGAGCAATCAATAATAAAGTAATCTTTGAAATTTATACCCCGAATCAGTTTCAATATCAATTGAAAATGTTTCCAATCTCCTAATATATTTAGAGGTGGGTGACCTTTCCATGCATCCTCCTAGAAGTTTTCATTCTCCCCATTGTTGATGACCCAAGAAAGATGAGAAAGGATGAGACTCTTACAAGAAGAGATGAAGTTCCAAAAAACTAAACCTTTTGGCAGATCTCTCAACGTGAAGATCCTTTCCTTTTCCATTGAATCTAAATACTTGTACTTAAGGAGTTTTCACCATTTTGATCCAAGGTGTGAATAGATTGTCCAAACTATTTTCACCCCTAGAGTTGAAATTTGCAATTTCATATTCTGAATGATTGATCCTTGTATTTATTTTGAGGATAATACCTTATTCCACACAATAAGTGGGATCCTCTTCTTTTTTGACATATTAAGAAAGTTTTGAAGGAGGATTTTGATTTTATCTAAGACAACCTTAGGCATGCTAAGAACTACCATCATATAGACAAGAATGACATTTAGGACTTCTTTAATCATTGTGATTTTCCCTAAGAGAGTGAACCACTTAGCTTTCTAGGATGAAACTTTGTTCTCAATTGATTCTTGAATGTCATTCCAAAAATTGTTTGACATTTTTCCTTCAAAGAATGGGATGCCAAAATATTTACTTGGTAGCACTTCGAGGTTGAAGTCCTAAAACTTCTGCAAACTTTCCTGAACAAAAGGAGAAACCTTAAATAGGAATAATTTTCATTTATCCTTGTTTAGAATATTCTGCAAAGTTGTTAGTGTATGCATGGATCAAAATCTGTAACACTCTTAATTACGAGGGGTTAGTAGCACCAATTCACAATGGGGAAATCGATACAAATGACTACTAATAACAAAACTATGAATCAATAGAATGTACAAGCAAATAAGAGGAAAACAAATGAATGCAAACCCAATTTCTTTGAAGCTTCTATTGTCTCTCTCTCTCTCTACTCCTTCCAAAATGTTATTTGTGTGATGCTCAGTATTGGTATGGGTAGCGTCTATGAATTGGGAGCGTCAAGAATTTGATATTGAATGTGTGTGATCGCAAGATGGCTTGATTCTTGAACCAATCTGACAGAGTAGTGGCGCATGTGAGCTTGAAATCCTGGATCCTTCAAATGGTTATGAAGGGTTTGTTATATATGAATTGAGAATGAGATGAACAGTTGAGATCAATCCTAGAGATAGGCAGATGAATGGTTGAGATCAAAGGGAACTGGAGAAGCCATTAGTAAACTCCACCTCTTCAATTGAGAGAGAGGAGATAGAGTTTGGTTAACTAAAGAGATAATTTTGAGTTACCTTTTAGAACTGAAGAGGTGGGTGGAGAAACCCATGTGAACTGAAGAGATGGGTGGAGTAACCCATGTGATCTGACTGGGAGTTATCTCATTGAAGATAAATGAATATTTAATTCATTTTAGAAATTAAATTTTTCAACATGTGAGATAATTGAATTCTTTTTTATTTAGAATTGCATTTTTTGAATGAAATTAAATTAATTTAATTGGAAGAATTTAATTAGTAAGTTTAAATATTTCAATTTAAACTTTAGGAAATTGAATTTAGTTAATTAATTAATGGAAATTAATCAATTAAGGTTAATTAATTAAATAAAATTAATTATTTAATTAATTTTGTGGATTTGATCAGGTGATTTGGGGAATGAATTTAGAAGAAAATAGATGATTAATTAACAATTAAAAAACCATTAATTAATAGATGAAATCAATTTAGAAGAAAATAGATGATTAAAAAACTATTAATTAATAGATGAAAATTAGTGTTTTTAATGTCAAGTCGCAAGTCTGTCCATTTTAGGGTGTCTACATTTGCCCCTCTTTGATGAATTGTGGCTTGTCGCAGTGTGTTAAAGATTATTTGTTTTGATCGTACCCCAGTTTGCCCCGGCGATAGCAGGTGTATTTATGACCCCTCAACAAATTTGAGCGAAAAGTCACGACATGAGTGTTAATTTGTTGAAACTACAAATTGTAAATCTGGGTATTTGACTGATCTTGAAAATGCTTCATTATGCCCTTGATATTGAGTGTTGAAGTTTTCAGGGTCCGGGAAGATAAATTTGAGGTTGTGGAGGATTTTAGGGTTTTTTGGAACCCTTATAAATAGCTTGGAGTTCCCTTCATTTGTTATTTTGCACTCTTCAAGCTTTGGATCTTTGGTAAGTTTGTCTCTAGTTTTCTGCGATTTCTTTGTTGTTCATTGGGCTATGGCAGGTATACTAGGCATCGTTCACATGTGTGATCGAGTTTGTACTTTTCATCGTCCAGCTAGCGTAGGACATCCGGTGAGTGGCCTTGTCCTTGATGTCATTAATGCCTTCATTTATTGCTTTTAAAAAAAAATTCTTTTTTGATATTTTGCAATGTGTGCCGCAATAGACCGTAGTTTTTCCGCAATTGTGGTTTTGGTGCCGCATTTGCTGGGTTTATTACCGCATTTGCAGGAAGTATGTCGTATTTGAATTTTGAGTGCCGGAAATAGTGTAAAAGTATCGCAATTGTATGATGAATTCCACAATTGACCTGTCTTTTCTTTTTTAGCATGCATTATGACTTATCTGATATTCTTCTTCTGACCTAATACTCATATTTTTCTATTTGTTTTTTTTAGTACTCCGAGATTATTCTGTGTTGCCAGGAGTCGAGACCTGTAGGTTTAGTATTATGCTTCCAACTTTCTAAGGCAGAGAGGGGTATACTAAGGGAGTTAGGTCTTACTTGGGTGTGATATATGCCTGAGATCACGACCAATAGGGGTTTGATCTCTACTTTATTAGAGAGGTGGCATTCAAACACATGCACCTTTATTTTACCAACTAGCGAGTGCATAGTCACTCTGGAGGATTGTTATCGCATTCTTTAGATTCCTATTCAGGGTGCCCTTGTAGAGTTTGATCGGGAATCTAGTGTCACTTCTATGTCTGAGCTATCTGGTCTTCCCCAAGATCAATTAGGCATGTCTGATCCTTATGATATCCCATGGTCTAGATTCAGCATGGGTTTAGACCGATTGACTACCTTGTTAGGTAGTTTGATTTGTGGGATTTTGTGTCCTGATCGTTGACAAAACAGATTCTCTATTGGGTTTTAGTGCTTGTCTTTAGAGTATGGTCAAAGATCATACAATATATGCTTGGGGTCCTTGCATGTTGGCCCACATGTACTTAGACATGTTTTATGTAGCATACCTTAGAGGTAAGTCTCTTGGTTGCAGAGCCATTCTCTTACAGATATAGGGGTGGGAGCATATTGTTGTGTGTAGGCTCGTAGGTGCTTGTGATCTTCCTCTGGGGAGACCCTATGTGTTTATGTATGAATATGATATTATTCAGTCCCATATGGGACATTTGATGTACTGGCAGCAACAGCTGGACATGATGCCTTACTTCATCTAGAGACCTTACCTGGACTGTCCTATGTGGGATGGGGAGGATGCACATCTTCAATTTTGTTGATAGTGGAGATTCTTGGTTGGGCATGTCATTCGACATGTTCATATGATTTATTTCCACAACAACGATAGGGTGTTGTGGCAGTTTGGTGACAGACAGGATGTGTCAGACTCATATGCATATTTTCTCAACGATCAAGAGACATTACTCTTTCAGGTGCTGTCATTTATTTGGATACTACTAGGAAAGATTTTAAGGTCTTTCTTCATGTATCATGGACTTGGTGATCAGCCACCATAGATATACCGATGTCTAAATATATTCTCTTTGCAGGTACGAATCCACAATATGATGCTTGGTGGAAATAGTCTCATCCCGATCCATTGAATGATGTGTCCCACCTTGTGGTTGGTATCATCTTGAGGAGGTCTCGGCAGGGACAGGGTAGAGGGAGAGATAGAGGTAGAGTTGGAGGTCATGATGGTGGAGGGAGGGACAAAGCGAGAGATGAAGGTCAGGATGATGGTGAGGATGATCCTAGACCTAGCAGTTTCAGTGGTAGGGTGAGGACTAGGGGAGGACATAGTATTAGCAAGAGCGTTGGATTGGGTGTCATCCTTGAGGAGGAGGCTTTAGAGGAGGAGGCACCACATTTGGTTCAGAGAGTGCATCCTCGCACTGCTGCTGTGTTGGCTGAGAGAGAAGAGGATATGGTAGTGATGGAGGACATTGAGATACAATATATAGAGATAGAGGATGTGGATGTGGAGGGTTTAGGTTCTAGCTCTTCTACCAGGAATAGTAGTAATGGCAGCAATACTAGTGATAGTGAGGGTAGTGAGGACTTATGGGTAGTGAGGGGGAGAGGAGCTGGGGGATTGGGAGATAGGGTTGAGGAGGGTGAGATGGATGTAGCCATTGGTGGGATGGATATTGACCCTATTATTATTTTAGTTGCACACTAAATTGATAAATTGATAATTATTTTAAATTGAATTGTGGATTTTATAGTTGCTGTCTTGAGTTGCAGAATTGCTTAAATTTAGAAGATAAAGAACATATGCAGCATGACAACTATAAACATCAGAAATATTGCATAGAGGTACACCTATTCAACACTAATATTCAGATATTGAAGACAAAATACATTGCTATTGCATTCATGTTAACGCTGATAATGTTCTAAGTATTGATCAGATTTAAACTTTCAATTTCATAATTGATCATTACATTGAACATTCAAATTGAATTTAATAAACAAGTATTCCTTCATAGGTTACATCTTTCAAATTGTAAATATAGAGAGGATATACAATTATGAAAGTAAGAAAGGAGCATAAGAAGTTTTAGGGGTCCATGCATTGCCTTTAAGAGGTCTTCTGCATGTTGGAGCTGAGTAACTGTTCATCTGAATCTTCAAGTCTTTGTGTCCCTGCTCGAATCTTTCAGTTACTTTTACATTCTAGGTCTAAGATATTCTTCCAGTTTTGTCCTACATCATGGAGAGAGAAGATAGTTAGATCCAAATTGGATCTAAGCAATACATAGATACCTAAAAACAACATGCTACAATCAAAACTTTTAGAACTGTATTTTTATGTAAACATCAATGCAATAGCAAAATATGCATCTGCAATAACTAAATAAAGTATTAAAGGGACATAATTCTATGAAACATTTTACAACATATACTTGTTATCCTACATTGTTCAAGAGTTTCCATTTAGGAAACTAGAAAATATGAGTCAAAGGGACTTGGGTCTTGTACCTGAGAAACCTTTTTTAGAACATCAACATATTAGGTTAGTAAACCCAACCAGAAAACCAACATTCATACATAAATGACATTTCACATGACATTTATATACAAACATTGATTGACTGATTGTATCTACTAATCTAAAATGTGGACTTGGTGGTGTGTGCAAACGAGTGAGATTAAATGCAAAAAGAAACACAATGCAAGAGTTCACAAGTTTCAGAAGAGAAAAAAAAATACAGTGGGTGTCACGAGCCCATGCTCGAACCTCACTGGATTAAAATGTAAGAGTGCTAAAAATCCATGAGTTCAGAAAGGAGGAAGGTATAGTTCATACAATGATGCTGCTAAAAGGTGCATATGAAAAGAAATGATGCAAAAAAGATGAGTGTTCCTAATTGAAAAAGTGTTACAGCCAACAAGGAACAAACTTGCAGATCAAAAATGAGCTAACACTATACCTTAGCATTGTACAAAGTAAGGATTGAATACTTTATAATGCTACCAAGAATTATGCATATGAAATCAACAATGAGGAAATGACAGTAATGCTTCTATTATAGCATGCATATACAGGAAATCCAATAACATTGACATCAAAAATGGAAAAGCATGTTTGAAACTTTAAATACTATTGAGGAAAATCAAGTAAACATGTTAAGTAAATTTAGGTTCTATTTTGAATACTATTTTATGAAGTATGATAGATAACAACAAAGAAGTAGCATGTATGTTTACTGTTTAATTGGAAGAGGATGAGAATATGCAAAAGGAGGAATGCAATTTTGTTGTTCATTCTAATATGCATGCCCATGTTATTTAATTGACAACATATGTTCAAGAAGGGAGGGGTAGCAATAATACTGTTATAAAAGATACTAGGTCACAACATTGGACATCTAAGTGATGTGTGCAGAAGATGAATTGAACAATGCAATGTTTCTCAAAAGGAAAAGAATTTGGCACTGTTAAGCACCAAGATTGGAAAATCATATAGTGTTGTTATTTCACAAGTTCAGTACATATATCAAATGAAAATGTTGTCTAAAGACATGAAAGATATGTGTCACTGTGATTTGATGTCCAAATACAACACATATGCCAGAATAAACAGTAAATTTAAATGTTGTTATATATATATTCAGATAACAAATGCAGTGTTTATAAGAACAAAAGTCAAATAATGCTAATGTTATAGATGTTATCAATGAGGGTGCCTGTTCATAAAGAAATCGAGTAAACAATTATAATATTTACTGTTGTAACAGGGCATGTGCAAGAGTGAAAAAACATAATAGCAATGTAGTTGTGATGTATGTTCAATGACAGTATTGTCAAATAAAAGAGGATATGCATCATGAATTTAGTGGTCTATACATTTTACAATGCCATTCATGGGTGTCACGAGCCCATGCTCGAACCCCATGAATAGTATTCGTACTAAATCCAACAATTGAAACACTAATTTATTTGTCATTTTGCAAATTTTAGACAACAAAATCAACTTAATGCAAGTTACAAACATAAAAGATGCTCAAAGGTGCAAACAACATGGTCTCCACACAATAACAAAGACTACAGACATCCATGTCACAAACAATGGAGAGATCAAGTTGAGATTTTATTTCTAAAAAAATGTAGACAATTATTGCAATAATTCACCATTAAACTTTAGATTCATCAACACTCAAGGGTACGACTAAGTGGGTGTTTAGCCAAAAAATAATTCAATCATAAACATCATGTTCAAAGAAAATACATGCATATCAGCAAGCATAGTGCCAATGAAAAATAAGTCAAATAGAAGCCGAGTTTAAACAATAAAAGACTCCCAAGTTGCAAGTCGACATATATGATGAGAGAGCCCGAGCTCTTCATTATTGTTACCTCTAGTTACAGCATAAGTTTTTACTCAAAATAATGAAGAGAGACAGATAATATCAACATGCTAGAAAAGAAATCAGATACCCAGATCATCGATAACATGCATAGTTGAGGATGCAACAACAAGTCCAAACAACAAGAAGGATGCAAAAAGAAAACATAGTGAATGAAAGAAAATAAACTTATCTATAAATTTGATGCATGAGCAACACCGTGTTGCATGGCACTAGATTCCAAAGTTACAAGCCAAGTAAATATGCAGCTCGAGTTTAAACTGAAAGAATCAAATACCTGCGCTAGTCAGAGAACATGCAAACTACAATGGAGGCCGAGCTAATTAAGAGAAGCTCGAGTTCTTACAAAGATACATGCAAAATGACATTATTCATGGCATAATAAAGAATAGTAGAACCTGCGGTGTAAGGAGGAGCCCAAGCTCTATATTTTTAAACTATAAAGACTCTAGTATAAGTTTCAAACCGAGTTCAAGTTCATAGCGCCATTTTTATGACATGAAAACCCAAAGTACAACCGTCACAAACAATTAAGAGCCCAATTTCTCAGCGCCATTTAATATGGCATACAAAATCCCAAAGAAGATGCAATACAAACGTCGCCCAATGGATAAACAAAAGTAGAATGCCATGTATTATGGCCTACAAACTCAAAATCATAGCGTAAAAAAGAAGCCTGAGTTCTTAAATCATTAGAATTCCAATTCCTAACCCCGCTCAAAGAAGACATGTACAAACAACGTGTGGATGAGTTCTAGTTCAGAGAGCTCGAGTTGTAACTAACTCATGTCTGCAGTAAAAAATGAACGTGAAACTCTAAGATCAAACACAGAGAAGTCCAGATTCAATACCACAGAAGCAACATGGCGGAACAATCAGTAAACTAGGGTTTTTTGAAACCCTTATTCTTCTCCCAATACAAACTGCAAAAATGAGATGCACTAATGCCTATGTCAAAGTTGAATAAAATTTGGAGTCCACAGTACAGAAGAAGTTAAATGCCTTGATGAACTGCAATACCACGACAACCTCCCCAAAATGACTTATACTATGATAGATATTTTTGATAGGTCATGTTGACCATGGTGGTAAGGTGTCAGTTTTGCCATTGGTTAGGGTTTTTGAAGCTATGGTGTCGAGTTTAGGATATGAGTTAGGGTTTTAAAACATTGTAGGATTTCATCTTTGGTGTTTTGGGTTATATTTTGGATTTTTTGTAATATGATATTTAATATATGTTGATATATATTAAAAATATGCAAATCTAAAATATCAACATTAGGAACGCTATTAGAGGGCTAGATTTTTTGGCACTATTCATGCCTTAAATTTAGGGATTTGATCATATTGGAGGGATTTTTGAAAATTACATTGGGGGCATCATTTAGGACTCAAAAATAGGGTTATCTATCTATTTAGAAGCACCTTTTGGGGGGAGGATTTCATTTTTGAGATTAGCCTTGAGAGCTATATATTTGAACTTCTTATTCATTTGTAAGGGTTCAGAATGGGGGAGAAAAGTTGTATTAGTGAACATATCATTCCTTTGCACTTCTTCTTGTATTTTGTAACCAATTTTGTAGATTTTGAAGTTAATATAGCTGGCCTTATTATTTGTATATCTTTTCTGAGTTTTGCTATCTATCCTTCCAAGTTTTCTGTATTTAAGTTTATTGTGCCTTTTAAGCAATAGATTAGTGAATTGTTCCAAATTCCTATTCTAAGTTATAAAGAATAAACCTTTTGTAGAAAGTACATGTTTGTTGGTTGAATTTTTACCATTAGTGGCACCAAACCCTAATAGTAAATTCTTGGTCATCATTGGTGTTGTGAAGTGAAAATTATTGCAGAGTTTAGTAATGTATGTCCTATAGGTACAGATTTGCAATTTTAACAAATATGAATTCATTTTGGTGCATCACCTTATTAATCAGTATTCATTTTTTAGTTATCCTTCTCCCTTTTCCCAAAACCAAAAAAATAAGTATTAGGTGATAATCCAAATTCAATAGGAACCGGCCTAGAATCTAGAGACTCATTCTCTCTTCCACCAAGGAGAACATTTCCATGTTTCAATAGGATAGCTAGATTCCAAATTAAGCTATAGGTGCAATCCTGATTGACAAAAGAACCATCAAAGATGGAGAGGCTTACTAAGAAGGTTTCTGATCTCCAGGCTAGATTGGCTTCCTCTGATGCGTGAGCTACAACATTGGAGAGTAAGGTCACAAAAAACTAAGGCTCAGGCTACTACAGTTGAGGTTAGAGTTACAGTGGCAGAGGCTAGGGCTACTGGTGCAGAGCAGAGAGAGAAAAAAGCTCATTCAGAGATCTAATCTTTCATTGATAGTGTACAAGATGCGTCACATTGAGATGTTCTTGATCAATTTTATAGATCTAGGTGTGAGGCCCAAAGAGAGATTGAGTACTGACGGTGCCATTATGAGGGTGTTGTTCCTTTAGCTTAGCGTGTGCCTAGTATAACAACTTTGCAGAGACCTAGCAGGGTGCAGAGGTCCCAGAGCAGTGGTATTGGAGCTGCTAGTCTGTTGCAGAGGCCTATATTTGATATGCCACCCGCTCATTCACCTGGTGGTGAGGGTGGTGGTAGTTCCTGTTGATTCCTTGGAACTTCTATTTTGTATCATGTTGTACCATTTTTGTAGTGATGCTCCACATATTTATCTGATGTTGTACCGACATTGTATCTTGATATACTGATATATGACATCATGTTGATCACCTTATTTTGTTCAGACTTGTGATCGTTTATTTTACTCAGATATTGAGATTTATATGAGATGCAACTATTGAGTTTATACAATGTGCTTTGGTTTATTTTCTATATGTATGATTCTACATGATTAATGCTTAGATGATGAAATGTTTATGCAATGTGATTCTAATATGCAGACTCTTAGATGTATGATTTAATTTTCCTATGATACTGATGTATGTATGCAGGATGGTGCGTTATGATATGCATGTTTTTATGAGATGTTTATGGATGCATTTGATTTATGATTACTATATATACAGATGCTAATTTTTTTTGATGCACTTAAATGGAAAGAATGCAGTTTATTATCCTCAAAATATCTGAGTAATGCATGTGTTAGTTAGAAGAAAGTCAATAGATTGTTCTCTGGGAACAATGGATGGAATTGAATTGATAGAAAGGATGGTGACTTTTGATAGAAATGAATTGATAGAATGGATGAGTGACCAAGTTGCTGCCGCATTCCCAATCTTTATCATCATTGCATATTTTTTATGAAATTCTAAAGAGTATCCGATGCACCTAGATATTGCTCATCTGGATACTGCTATGACCTCTTGATAATTGGAAGGAGTGGAGAGATTGAATAGAAAGAGAACTTAGTGCACCTAGATATTGACCATCCAGGTTTAGCTATGCTCCCTATTTTGAAAAGAAAGAGATCCAAATGCACCCAGATATTGAACATCTAGATACCGCTATGATCTATATTTTTTGAAAAGAAAGAGAGCCCAAGTACCCAGATATTGACCATCTAGATACCGCTTTGCTTGCTGACCATCCAAAAAAAGAAATAAAAGCCAAGATAGAATTCTAATACACTCAGATCTCAGACCATCTGGATACCGCTATGACCTCTTGATTTTTAAAAAAGAAAAGAAAAAAAACCAAGATAGAAATCCAATGCACCCAGATCTCAGACCATCTGGATAACGCTATGATTTTATTGGTAATAAACAAGCAGATAATAGAGAAGGAATGTCCAATTCTTTCCTAGAGTTAAGCTCATATTATGGAACTGTGTGGCTGCTAGATAAGTGACATCGCCTACCACATTTATCCTTAATCATCATGGCCCTAGAATAAAAATGAAACATTCAATATATAGAAAACAAAGAAAATAAGTCATGATCCATCATAGCTACTCTCCTCACATGGTGGATCCTGGAGTAGCGTAAGAACATAACCACAAAATATAGACTGACATCTGACTGACTACTGACCTAGTCAACATTTTGATTGTTCCTTGATTACGTTTGGTCTTCTTGATTGCCTTGATTCTCTTGATAAGCTTGATTGGATTTATTGTGTCTGGTTTTAGTAATAGATGACTCATATAAGATTGATTTGTCTGGTTTTGAGCGTATCCATCACTGTGTAAGATGATTGATTTTATTGATTGATTGATTGGATTTGATCATTTTAGATGGTTGATCAATATGTGTCAGATAGGCCCAATGCTGATTTGTAGAGCTCATGATTTTGACATTGATTGATTGGCTTGGTCACCAGCGTGCTTGCTAATAGTTTTGATAGCAAATAAAGTTGTGTCATATGGGCCCAATGAAGATTCAAAAAGTTCATGATTTTTACATTGATTGGCTTGGCTTGATTTCCCTTTGCTTTGTTGATAATCGAGGTGGTTTTATTGCTTTGAGATTTTTTTAATATTTTGATTTTTTTAGGGCATTTTGATCTTTTTAGGATTTTTTTGATGACCTTTTTTATTCTTAGGGATTTTTTTAGGACATTTAGAAGTGCCCCCTATTCTGGTGGACTAGTACTAACCATGGATAAGTGTTGGTGCTCAGAGAGATTGTGCTTTAGGAAATAGCTTGGGTAGCCAGTCTTGCATGTGAAGTGCTCAAGCTTTGTTCTTTTTCATTGATGGTGAAGCTGGATTTGAAAACTTGGTGCATGTTTGCCAGGTTTTCACCAAGGTACCTACTCGATAGTGCATGTTTGCCAAGTTTTCATAGAGAGAGAAATTATGTTTCTCTTTACTTTTTTCTTTTCTTTTTTTGATTTTTTTGTTGTCGCCAAGGAGCCTGTTTGCCATATTTTCACCAAGGTAACCTTTTTTATTTTCTTAAATTTATTTTTGGGTATTTTTTGGATATGTAGATAGGTGTCTTAACCATTTGAGATGTCAAGTGTAGATAAGGTTCAGGTTCTATCTCTTCTACCAAGAGTAGCAGTACTGGCAGCAATACTGGTGATAGTGAGGGTAGTGAGGAATCATGGGTTGTGAGGGGGAGAGGAGATGAGGGATTGGGAGATAGGACTACCGAAGGTGAGATGGGTGTAGCCATGGGTCAGATGGATGTTGACCCATCAGAGATGGAGAGGTTTACTTAGTAGATTTATGATCTTAAGCCTAGATTGGCTTCCTCTGATGCGCGAGCTAAAACATTGGAGAGTAGGGTCACAACAACTGAGGCTCAGGATACTAAAACTAAGGTTAGAGTTACAATGATGGAGGCTAGAGCTACTGGTGCAGAGAAGAGAGAGGGATAGGCTCATTCAGAGATCCTATCTTTCATTGATAGTGTACAGGATGCGTCCCATCAAGATATTTTTGATCAATTTTATAGATCTGGGCGTGAGGCCCAGAGAGAGATTGAGTACTGGCGGTGCCATTATGAGGGTGTTGTTCCTTTAGATTAGCATGTGCCTAGTCATACAACTTTGCAGAGATCTAGCATGGTGCAGAGGTCCTAGAGCAGTGGTATTGGAGCCCCTGGTCTGTCACAGAGGCCTGCATCTGATATACCACCCACTCGTCCACCTGGTGGTGAGTGTGGTGATAGTTCCTATTGATTCCTTGGACCTTCCATTTTTTATCATGTTGTACAATTTTTGTAGTGATGTTCCACATATTTATATGATGCTCTATCGACATTGTATCTTGATATACTAATATATGACATCATGTTGATCACCTTCTTTTGTTTAGACTTGCGACCATTCATTTTACTCAGATATTGAGATTTATATGAGATGTAGCTATTGAGTTTATATGATGTGCATTGGTTTATTTTCTATATGTATGATTCTACATGATTAATGCTTAGATGATGAAATGTTTATGCAATGTGATTCTAATATGCAGACTCTTAGATGTATGATTTAATTTTCCTATGATACTGACGTATGCATGTAGGATGGTGCGTTATGATATGCATGTTTTTATGAGATATTTATGGATGCATTTGATTTATGATTACTATGTATGCAGATGCTAATTTTTTTTTTTTTGATGCACTTAAATGGAAAGACTGCAGTCTATTATGCTCAAAATATCTAAGTAATGCATGTGTTAGTTAGAAGAAAATCAATAGATTTGTTCTCTGGGACCGATGGATGGAATTGAATTGATAGAAAGGATGGCGAATTTTGATAGAATGGATGAGTGACCCAAGTCCCTGCCACGTTCCCAATTTTTGTCATCATTGCATCTTTTTTATGAAATTCCGAAGAGTATCCAATGCACCCAAATATTGCTCATCTGGATACCGCTATGACCTCTTGATAAATGGAAGGAGTGGAGAGATTGAATAGAAAGAGATCTTAGTGCACCTAGATATTGACCAGCTAGGTTCGGCTATGTTCCCTGTTTCAAAAAGAAAGAGATCCAAATGCACCTATATATTGACCATTTAGATACTACTATGATCTTTATTTTTTGAAAAGAAAGAGAGCCCAAACACCCAGATATTGACCATCTGGATACCTCTTTGCTTTTTGACCATCATAAAAAAGAAATAAAAACCAAAATATAATTCCAATACACCCAGATCTTAGAACATCTGGATACCGCTATGAACTCTTGATTTTGAAAAAAGAAAGACAAAAAAACCAAGATAGAAATCCAATGCACCTAGATCTCAGACCATCTGGATACCACTATGATTATATTGGTAATAAAAAAGAAAATAAAAGAGAAGGAATGCCCAATTATTTCCCACGGTTAGACTCAGATCATGGAACTGTGCGACGGCCAGATAAGTGACAACGCCTACCACATTTATCCTTAATCATTATGGTGCTAGAATCAAAATGAAACATTCAACAAACAAAAACCAAAGAAAATAAGTCATGATCCATCATAGCTACTCTCCTCACATGGTGGATCCTAGAGTAGCTTAACATAACCACAAAATATAGACTGAAATGTGACTGACGACTGACCTAGTCAACATTTTGATTGTTCCTTGATTCAGTTTGGTCTTCTTGATTCCTTGATTCTCTTGATTGGCTTAATTGGATTGATTGTGTCTGGTTTTAGTAATAGATGACTCATATAAGACTGATTTGTCTAGTTTTGAGTGTATCCATCACTATGTAAGATGATTGATTTGATTAATTGATTGATTCGATTTGATCATTTTAGATGGTTGATCAAGCTATGTCAGATGGGCCCAACGCCGATTCACAGAGCTCATGGTTTTGACATTGATTGATTGGCTTGGTCGCCAGCTTGCTTGCTAATAGTTTTGATAGCTCATAAAGCTATGTCATATGGGCCCAGTGCAGATTCACAAAGCTCATGATTTTGACATTGATTGACTTGGCTTGATTGCCCTTTTCTTTGTTGATAATCGAGGCAGTTTTATTGCTTTGAGATTTTGCAATATTTTGAGTTTTGATGAAGATTGATTTTTTTCAGGGCATTTTGATCTTTTTAGGATTTTTTGATGATTTTTTTGATTTTTAGGGATTTTTTCAGGACATTTAGAAGTGCCCCTAGTCTGGTGGACTAGTACTAACCATGGATAAGTGTTGATGCTCAAAGGGGGTTGTGCTTCAGGAAATAGCTTGGGTAGCCAATCTTGCATGTGAAGTGCTCAAGCTTTGTTCTTTGTCATTGATGGTTAAGATGGATTTGAACACTTGGTGCCTGTTTTCTAGGTTTTCACCAAGGTACCTACTCAATAGCGTCTATTTGATAGGTTTTCACTAAGAGAGCCATTTTGTTTCTCTTTATTTTTTCTTTTTTCTTTTTGATTTTTTTTTTGTCGCCAAGGCGCCTGTTTGCCATATTTTCACCAAGGTAACCTTTTTATTATTATTATTATTTTGGTATTTTCTAGATATGTAGATAGGTGTCTTAACCATTTGAGACCTCAAGCGTAGATAAGGTTCAAGTTCTAGCTCTTCTACCGGGAGTAGCAGTACTGGTGATAGTGAGGGTAGTGAGGACTCATGGGTTGTGAGGGGGAGAGGAGTTGAGGGATTGGGAGATAGGTCTGAGGAGGGTAAGATGGATGTATCCATGGGTGGGATGGATGTTGACCCATCAGAGATGGAGAGGCTTACTAAACAGGTTTCTGATCTTCAGGCTAGATTGGCTTCCTCTGATGCGCGGTCTACACCATTGGAGAGTAGGGTCTTAGCAACTGAGACTCAGGCTACTATAGCTGAGGTTATAATTACAATGGTGGAGGCTAGGGCTACTTGTGCAGAGTAGAGAGAGTGACATGCTCATCTAGAGATATGATATTTCATTAATAGTCTACAGGATGCGTTCCATTGAGATGTTCTTGATCAATTTTATAGATCTAGGCGTGAGGCCCAGAGATAGATTGAGTACTGGCGGCACCATTATGAGGGTGTTGTTCCTTTAGCTTAGCATGTGCCTAGTCATACAAATTTGCAGAGATCTAGGGGGGTGCAGAGGTCCCAGAGATGTGGTATTGGAGCTCCTGGTCCGTCACAGAGGCCTGCATCTAATATGCCACCCGCTCATCCACTTGGTGGTGAGGGTGGTGGTAGTTCCTGTAGATTCCTTGGAACTTCCATTTTGTATCATGTTGTACCATTTTTGTAGTGATGTTCCACATATTTATCTGATGTTGTACCAACATTGTATCTTAATATACTTATATATGACATCATGTTGATCACCTTCTTTTGTTCTGACTTGCGACCGTTCATTTTACTCAGATATTGAGATTTATATGAGATGCATCTATTAAGTTTATATGATGTGCATTGGTTTATTTTATATATGTATGATTGTACATGATTAAGGCTTAGATGATGAAATGTTTATGCAATGTGATTCTAATATGCAGACTCTTAGATGTATGATTTAATTTTCCTATGATACTGACGTATGTATGCAGGATGGTGCATTATGATATGCATGTTTTTATGAGATGTTTATGGATGCATTTGATTAATGATTACTATGTATGCAGATACTATTTTTTATTTTTGTTTTCTGATGCACTTAAATGGAAAGAATGTAGTCTATTATACTCAAAATATCTGAGTAATGCATGTGTTAGTTAGAAGAAATTCAATAGATTTTTTCTCTGGGACCGATGGATAGAATTGAATTGATAGAAATGATGGTGTCTTTTGATAGAAATAAATTGATAGAATGGATGAGTGACCCAAGTCACTACCGCATCCCAATTTTTGTCATCATTGCATATTTTTTATGAAATTCTAAAGAGTATCTAATGCACCCAGATATTTCTCATCTGGATACCGCTATGACCTTTTGATAATTGGAAGGAGTGGAGAGATTGAATAGAAAGAGATCTTAGTGCACCCATATATTGACCAGCTGGGTTCGTCTATGTTCCCTATTTTTAAAACTATTCTGAAACTATGCCGCTACTATAGTCAACTCATACTAGTCTTGGGATCAACAGCTCCTGCCCACAGGGATCCATCCCAGCAGGTATGACTTACAGTCAATGCCCACCCAAGGCTAAAATTTTTCCCATCCTAACATCAATCCAACCTCAGAAACAACAACCCTAGCTTCAGTTGCCTCAAATCCAACCTCCACAACAGCAACCCTAGCTTTAGTTTCCTCAAAACCGACCCCAGAAACAACAACCCTAGCTTCAGTTGCCTCAAAACCAACCCCCACAACAGCAACCCCAGCTATAGTTTCCTCAATTCCAACCTCAGCAACATCAACCCCAACTTCAAACCCAACCTCAACAATAGAAATATCAACCCCAGTTTCAATCACAACAAAAAATGCATCAAAACCCACCACAGGCTACTCGTGTGCCCCCATTTCCAAATCACTCGATGGGAAATCAATATCAAGTCCCCAAGATGAAGAGGTGGAGTTTACTGATGGCTTCTCTAGTTCCCTTTGATCTCAACCATTCATATCCCTATCTCTAGGATTGATCTCAACCATTCATTTCATCCCCAATTCCTATATAATAAACCCTTCATAACCATTTGAAGGATCTAGGATTTCAAGCTCTCGTGCGCCATTACTATGTCAGTTTGGTTCTAGCATTCAATTCATCTTGTGATCACATACACATTTCAATTAGAAAATTCTCGACGCTTCTCAAGTCATAGACACTGCCCACACCAATACTAACCATCAAAAATAGCATTTCAGAAGAAGAAGAGAGAGACAGTAGAAACATAAAGCACTTTGGGGTTTGTATTCATTTGTTTTCCTTTCTTTGCTTGTACATTTTATTGGTTATGCTTCAAGTTATTCATTTTAGTAGTATTTGTGTATTGCATTTATGTAATTTGTAAAACCTTTGCTACTAACCTTAGCCTTTGGAAAGCTTGGGAACCAAAAATCACGAAAAGAGGCATACAACTGCTATGACCTCTTGATAACCAGAACGAGTGGAGAGATTGAATAGAAAGAGAAATTAGTGCACCCAGATATTGACCACCTGGGTTCAGCTATGTTCCTTGTTTTGAAAAGAAAGAGATCCAAATGCACCTAGATATTGACTATCTAGATACCGCTATGATATCTATTTTTTGAAAATAAAGAGAGCCCAAGCACCCGTATATTGACCATCTCGATACCGCTTTTCTCACTGACTATCCAAAAAAAGAAATTAAAACCAAGATAGAATTCCAATACACCCAGATCTCAGACCATCTGGATACCGCTTTGAACTCTTGATTTTGAAAAAAGAAAGACAAAAAAACCAAGATAGAAATCCAATGCACCCAGATCTTACCCATCTCGATACCTCTATGATTCTATTGCTAATAAAAAAGCAGATAACAAAGAAGGAATGTCCAATTCTTTCCCAGGGTTAAGCTCAGATCATAGAACTGTGCAGCTGCCAGATAAGTGATAGTGCCTACCGCATTTATCTTGGATCATCATGGCCCTAGAATCAAAATGAAACATTCAAGAAACAGAAATCAAAGAAAATAAGTTAGGATCCATCATAGCTACTCTCCTCACATGGTCGATCCTGGAGTAGCATAAAAATATAACCACAAAATATAGACTGACATCTGACTGATGACTGACCTAGTCAACATTTTGATTGTTCCTTGATTTAGTTTGGTCTTCTTGATTGCCTTGATTCTCTTGATAGGCTTGATTGGCTTGATTGTGTCTGGTTTTAGTAATAGATGACTCATATAAGACTGATTTGTCTGGTTATGAGCGTATCCATCATTGTGCAAGATGATTGATCTAATTGATTGATTGGATTTGATCATTTTAGATGGTTGATCAAGCTGTGTCAGATGGGCCCAATGCTGATTTGGAGAGCTCATGGTTTTGACATTGATTGATTGGCTTGGTTGCCAGGTTTCTTGCTGATAGTTTTGATAGCTGATAAGGCTGTGTCATATGGGCCCAGTGCAGATTCATAAAGCTCATGATTTTTATATTGATTGACTTGGCTTGATTTCCCTTTTCTTTATTGATAACCGAGGCAATTTTATTGCTTTGAGATTTTACAATATTTTAATTTTTTTGATGAAGATTGATTTTTTTTAGGGCATTTTGATCTTTTTAGGATTTTTTGATGAGTTTTTTTATTTTTAGGGATTTTTTGAGGAAATTTAGAAATTCCCCCTAGTCTGGTGGAATAGTACTAACCATGGATAAGTGTTGGTAATCAGAGGGGATTGTGCTTCAGGAGATAGCTTGGGTATCCAGTCTTGCATGTGAAGTGCTCAAGCTTTGTACTTTGCCATTGATGAGCTGGATTTGAACACTTGGCATCTATTTTCCACATTTTCACCAAGGTGCCTACTCAATAGCGCCTGTTTGGGAGATTTTCACCAAGAGAGCGATTTTGTTTCTCTTTACTTTTTTCTTTTCTTTTTTTTTGATTTTTTTTGTTGTCGCCAAGGCGACTGTTTGCTAGATTTTCACCAAGGTAACCTTTTTTATTTTTTAATTTATTTTGGGTATTTTTTTGGATATGTAGATAGGTGTCTTAACCATTTGAGACCTTAAGCATAGAACCTCTTGAGGTGCATGTTGTTTATGTATCCAGGGAATCGATCTCCTTCTGGTTTTTCCATTTGGTATGCCCCAATATTGGTAGAGTTGATAATGACATATGGTCCTAGCCTGTTAGGCTCAAAATTTCCCAGTTTCACTCTCTCTGCCTGGTTCTTTTGGTTCTCCATTAGGAAAAGGTCCCCTACTTCAAAGGTTTGTGGCCTCACATTCTTGTGATAATTTCTTCTAAGGTGATTCTGATAGCCTTGTAAGTGATTGAGTGGGTTTTGTGTTCTTTCATCTAATAGTTCCAATTCACGAAGCCTTGCAACTCTATAGTATTCATCTAAAATGAGATTCTTGAATGATATTCTTAAGGATGGGATTTCCAATTTGAGGGGTATGACTACCCTTGATCCATATACTAGTGAGAGGAGTGGCTCCCATAGGTGTTCTCACACTATTTATGTATGCCCATAATGCATGACTAAGCTGTAAATGCCAGTCTCACCCTGATTCATTAACTATTTTCTTCAAGATTTCCAATATGGTTTTTTTGTTGCTTCTTCTTGGCCATTCCCTTGAGGATAATAGAATGAAGAGAAGCCTTGTGTGATTTGAAATTGTTCACATAGATCTTCAACATATTTTTTTTGGAAAGGTGTACCTTGATCTGTTAGGATAGTTTGAGGAATTCCATAGTGACAGATGATGTTGTTGAGTATGAACATTGAGATCTTCTTTCTAGTTATGTAGGTGAGGGGAATTTCTTCCACCCATTTAGTGAGGTACTTTGTTGCTGCTACGATGTATTTATGTCCATTAGATGAAGATGGTGTAATCTTGCCCACTAGGTGAAATCCCCACATAGAATATCTGGAATTCTTGCTCACATTGTTCTATCCATATGAATGTTACATCTTTGTGTAGGATATGTTGGAATGGATGGCACTTGTCTGCCAATTATGCTATGAAGTGCCTAATGGATTGGAGCCTACCCTGTAACCCCCTTAGTTTTCTTAGGTTAGTCGGTGGTGGCATGTCCAATATTGCTTTGACTTTCTCTGGGTCTACCTCTATGCCTCGATGGGACACAATGAACCCCAATAGCTTCCTTGTAGTGACCCCTAATGCACATTTATTTAGATTCAAATAGACCTTGTATTCCTACATTCTGTTGAAAATGGGTCCCAATAATTGTAGACGATCTTTTCTAAGAATTGACTTGGAAAGTATGTTGTCAACATAGTCCTCCATTGTATTATGGATGAGGTCATGGAAGATGGTTGTTATAGCCCTTTGATATGTTGCTCTGACATTTTTAGACCAAATGGCATGAAGTTCCAATAGTAAGTGCCCCATGTACATGTGAAAGTTTTTTTGTGTTGGTCATCTAGTGCTATCCTTATCTGATTATATCCTGAAAAGCCATCCATGAGTGATAGCATTTGATGTCCTACTTTGATATCTACTATCATGTCGATGTTAGGTAAAGGAAAGTCATGCTTGGGACAAGCTTTGTTGAGATCACTAAAATCTATGCAGATAAAGATCTATCCACTATGCTTAGTTATAGGTACAAGATTAGATATCCAATCTGTGTATGGGATCGGTCTTATGAACTTAGCATCTAGGAGTTTTTTCAATTCTGCCTTGACTAGTAATGCAACATGGGGATGCATCTTTCTCAGCTTTTGTTTGATGGGTTTTGTGTTGGGTAACAATGGAAAATGATGTAATACAAGCTCTAGATCTAAGCTTGACATGTTTGAATAGGACCATGCAAAATTGACCTTCCTTTCCTTGAAGAAGCTAATGAATTTTTCTCACTCCTCTAGCATGAGTGATTTTGCTAAGTAGATATTCCTTGGATTCTTTTCATCACCGAAGTTTACTTCTTCTATTTCTTCTGCTAGCAACACCAAATTTTCCTATGTCAAGGGGAGGATTTCCTACTTTCCATCTTCTAGAACCTCAGGGAGGTTTTCAGTAGAAGATACGTCTTTTTTGGTCTCTTTTTCATTTTTTGTGTCAGGAAGCGCCTTTCGGTTTTCACTTACTGACGATTATTTTTTTATTTTTAATTTTTGATTTTTTGACTAGAAAGAGGTGCTTCCTCCCTGAAATATGCTGATCTCTCCAAGTCAATAGAGAAACTAGCCTTGTGTTCCCCTGATGGAATTCCTTCTCTAAGGCCCATGAAGCTTGCGATAGCTTCATCATTTTCAAAGAGATCTATATCAGGTTGTCCTTGTTGATCCCATTCTATCAATTCTGGGTATACTAGATAGAGGTCTTCATGGTGGGATGGCTTTGTTTGGTAGAATGGGACAACTGTGATGGTTCCAAAAAACCTGGATTGTGATGTGGACACGCCACCAAAGGAATTTCTATCGATATGTTTATCGATACAGGGTTGGTTGTCTATGGTTAATTGGTCGAACATATCGTCAAGGTGTATGGTGGTGGCTGACCAAGGGGAATAGTTTGGGATTGATGGTTTGGAGTCATGGATGGATCTCCACTCATACTCGTGGGAGTCAGTTTCTCTAGAATGCTCATCAAATGTCTCATTTTCCTCGTTATCATGGATCGATTGGTTGAGGTTTAATCAAGATTGAGAGGTTCCCACTTCAGATGGAAACAACTATTGTAGTATATTGTTGATCAAAGCATGTTTTGGGTTTTGCCCCTGGTGTAACTCTACTATTTTTTCTTGATCAATGGGTATGTCTCAGGTGGTAGGATTGGTTCTTTGTTGCCCATATCCTAACCCTCTCTTGTTTCTTTGGGTTGGCGGGAGAGATAGTTCCATTAAACCTTGTTGTATTGCCCCCAAACTAGTCGTACCATCATACCCAAATCTTTGCAGCATTGTATAGCTAGCTCCATATGTTGACATGGGAAAGGTGCTTGTAGTGTGTCTTGTAGGTCTTGATACAACCATGTGTTGATATTTGGATCAAATGGGTTTTCTTCTGCAATGTCTCCCCATCTGACAAAGGTTGTGGGTGGACACCTAAACAGGACAGGTTTTGGGATTTCTGTTGTAATTGCTGGTTGTGGCATCCAATATGTACTTGGGCTCTGAGGCATGTTTGTGATAGTGAAAGCTTCCTCATAGTTTTATTTTCCACATCCTTTGCCAGTAATAGAAAATTTTCCCGCTCTGCTTGTGACATCTTTGGGAATTGAATTCGAGGCAGATGGGATACTTATCTCTTGGTTTGATGGAACCTAGTTGTTAGTACTTCTTTTGATAGCATTACAATATTGGAAAGGGTTTAGATCACCTTCTATGATGATTTCTACTCCCTGGTGTGGGAACTTGATGCACTGATGGTACATGGAGGGTACAACTTCCATCTCATGGATCCATAGTCTCCCTAGTAATATGTTGTATCCCAATTCTAGGTCTAGGATCTGAAAGGGAGTCTTCTTGACAACTAGACCTATACAGACTAGTAGAATGATAATACCTTTGGAAGATCTCTCTTCTTCATTATAGGCTCTGATTTTGATCCTTCTTGTGACATCAATACTAGATTCAGAGTAGCCTAAGTGCTTGATTACCTTCAGAGTATAAATGTTTAATCCAGCCCCACCATCAACGAGGACTCTACAGATTGAATGTTTATGAACCTGGATGAGAAAGTGCAAAGAGTCATTGTGTAGAGTGTTGTGTTGTGGCACATCATGGTTTGTGAAGGTTGCATGCTTGTCGGTTTCTATGTGGTTCACCATTGTTTGAAAGCTCTCAAGGGTTATTTCCTTTGGGACAACTAACTTTTAAGTGCATGGTCTAGTGCTTGCTTATGTTGCGCGGATATGTGCAAAAGTTCATGTTATCCTAATTTTCAGCATGCATCAAAATAATCATAAATAGGAAGAGATTGCATTTTAGGAGTCCCATTAATATTATCCTTCAGGTATTATTAATCAACATTTTGTAATTACATTCATTTTCAAAAATTGTCATTTTGTACTCTAAGACTTGATCACATTCCAGAGTTTTTAAATTACAATTTTGATCAATTACATTATGCATTCAAGCTGAATGTATTATACAAATGTTATTTCATCTTTCTTTTCATGTCAAAACAATAGTACATTGTAGAATAAAAGGCATAATTGAAAAGTATGGAGTAGAGGTCCCATGCGTTGCCTTGTGGTTGGTTTCTTGATGCTTGCATATTAGGTCTCCATTGTTGGTTGCATATCAGGTCCTAGGTCTTCATAGTTCATCTTCATCTGCATATAGGTCTTTTAGGGTTTACCTGCATCATATGAGAAAATATGGTGTTAGATCCAGTTGGATCTAAGCAATACATGGAACATAAACAACACACAATCAATCCTTCTCAAAACTGCATATCAATCTGATATAATCAATGTAATGAGAAAACATTCATCTATAATATCTAAAGAATAGTATTGAAGGGACTTGTTCTAAACATGAAACCTTTTTCTATGTATGATCACTTTGATATATGTTATTCTTCTCTATATAATAAGATATCCAAATAAAAGGGACTTAGTATTACCATCTGAGAAACCTTTTTCATGATTAGATCAACCTATGAGTTTACCAAATGACACAAACCAACCAATACTCATGAGTGAATGTCATCTTAAATTCACTCACAAATATTAATTGGTGCATGTCATTTGATGACCTAATAAATTGAGTGGTATTTTGTGTGCAAATGGAAAGGTATCTATAACTGAATGCAGGAAACAAAAGAAAATGATGCAATGGATGTCACAAGCCCGTGCTCGAACTTCACATAAGCCATTATATGCAGAAGGATGGTTGATATCTCAGAAGGTTACTGCTCACATACATAAGAAGGATGAGAAGCAGACACATGAAGGATTCAAAAGATGCTACAGAAAGGACATGAACAAAGGAAGCTAGAGAATTGTAGAATTAAAGAACTCTGAAGATTCACTATTTTTATGCAAATAATGGAAAGTGAGAAAAATGTTGTTACAGTAAGTTCTTCTTCACATATATGTTGCTTCAAAATATTTGTTAAAAGTTCACTTGGAATATCAAAGTTGAAAACTCATGCATAAAGAGTGTGCATAAACTGTATTTAATGAAAAGATGCCATTGTAGTCATTTTTAAACAGCTGAATCCGACAGAGTAAAAGCATGAAACAAAAGATGTGAAAACTACAAGTTAGGATAGAAATTAATAGTCTCAAATCAACATGGGGTGTGTACATACAGAGAACAAGCATGGTGAAAAGAGTATCATAAAATATCTAGGAGCTTCATCAAATGAGATCATGCTGAAATATTGCAATACATAATGTGTTTTAGACAAACTGTCGAGAAAGTTTCTTTTTGCAGAGTTTACATCTCATATTGATGTTTTGAAAAGATGTACATTCATGATAACAGAACATGTCATGTAATGTTGATAAGAATTATATATGCAGAATGGGTTTACTATTTTGAATTAAAACCCATGGGAGTCACGAGCCCGTGCTCGAACCCCATGGGTTTGTTCTTTCCTATGTATACTTCGAAAGTAAAATAGTATGTTTTTACATCAAAGACAACAACATATTCAACATATTTGTGTTTATATGCTAAAAGAGATGCTCAGTATTATCAGCAAAAATGTAAACTAAAAGTGTTTTTTAACATAATGTTGCAGTTTAAATATCTTATGTGTGTTTCTTTTTCAGAGAGTGAAGTGTGATCAAATAGAGAAGCATATGTTGTGCTTACTACATTTTTGTATTCGAAGACATCAAGAATGATGTTTTTATTAAAACATTCAGACAATACAAATCCCGTGTTTCACTTCAAAATTGAAACAAGCATTAAACTGACAACTTCAAGTGCAAAGCCATGTGGTATAGCAAGTGGAAATGATAGTGACATTCGAAAACAAGCAATAATGAAGTTCATGGGATCAATACTAAACATATACCAGTTCAAAGATTTAAAGCTACAGTCAACATCAAGCAGAGAGCATCGACATGCATCAAACACTAAGCAAATGAAGATCATATTAATGCAGTAAGCAGAGATAAATAAACAACAGAAGGAGCCAACTTATCTGTATGTGCAAAGTGGTGTGTGTCTTCATATTCCTAGTCATATATGTAGCCTCGCACAAAAAATGTGAAGCTTATGACTGAAAGATGTCATAGAGTTAAAAATAAATGCATACACTACATCTTTCAGTCATAAGCTACATTTTTAAAAAATGCTGAAGAAAACCCACATAGAGGTCGAGACAAAACAATCATAGCTCGGTCTGTTGCCTGCAGGTCTGAAGGAGAAAGACAACAGTGGTGGTGTTTTATTGTCATGCTACAGACTGGGGATAAGTCTAAAACTATGACTGAGATGTTTCGAGTTCAAAGCTGAGGTTCATGGGCTTGACATCTCAATCACAGTTTAAGACCACTCCAAGATTGTAGTGGTAGTAAATTCCAAATGTATAGTGGCGATCATAAACAGAGAAGAACTCCCTGAGTCTTCTTTATGCACTGTAGTTCAAAACCCACAATGGTGGTAAAACAATAGAAAAGAAACCCCAAGTTACAAATCACTATTCGGCGCCATTTGTATTGGCATAATATCATCAAAACATCCCAAAATTAAAGCAAACAAAAGGTAACTTATAGTTGGAGCCCGAGTTCAAAGAAAATGAAGATCAAAATCCACGACCTTTGCTGAAGAAGAATGCAACAAAGTATGCCATGTGTTACGGTGAGCATGTAAGCGACATTTTTCCCTCATAAAGCTCATGAAACTGGAAGTTTCTTCACAGAACAGAGGTGGAGACATAACAGAGATTCATGGTTCCCAAGTTTCAACATGGCGGCACCACAAAACAAAAACCTTAAGATGAAAATGAAACTAATGAATGAAATGCATTGTGTTTTACTCTCATTTGAAATCCACTGTCAGATGGAGTAAATGCCTTTGTAGTCCCAGTGTATCGACATTCCCTCCTTATTGCCACATTGGTACTTTTTGTGCTATGACATAATGAAATGTCCCTTCCAACTGATGGTGGTCAAGTCGATTACAAACTGTGCTGGTTACCAAACCATAGTTGCATCAACCATAGTGGTATGGTGTCGGCAGAGTCAGAGATGGGTGATGATGCCGAGTTGACAAGGGTTTTGAACCCTTTGAAGATAGGTAGTCTGGTTTTTTGAGTAGGGTGATAAACATTGCTAACATTTGAATATCATGTATTCAAAATTGGTAATAAAGATAAGGGATGTAATTTCTATATTGGTAATTAGTGTATGTAAATATGGGGGGCTAAAAGTTAGGGTTTTGTTAGAGGGAAATTGATTAAACCCTATAGTTATGGAGAGTTTTTGGAGGGCTTTTTGGAGTGAAGATTATTTGAAAATAAGCCATGTTGGCTATTTAGTGAAGGTTTTTTCTTTGTGTTTGGAGGGGTCAATTGAGTGGATTGAGGAGCTTTAGTGAATTCATTATTCCTATAGCTGTTTGTTCTTTTTTTTTTGTATCCCAGTGTAAGTTCATGCTTGTAATTTTGGTTTTGTGCAAGAGGATTTCACTATTCCTTGCCATTACTCAGCAATTCATACATGTAACTTGTATACAGATTTTTGAGAAGAATATATTTGCCCCACTTTTTCATACATCTTATTGTGATCATTTGTTCAAAGTTCCTTTTCAATTTTCTGCATCTAAGAGTAATATCTTTGTAAATATGGATTAGTGAATTGCATTGATTCCTATTCTATATCACAGAATATAAGCCTTTTCATAGAATATGCATGTTGTTAATGGTGAGAGTACTACTTGTGGTTAAACCCTAGTTGTGGCCTTCCAATTAACCTATGTATTGATCAGTGAATGATAGTACAGAAATCACTAGGGTATGATAAGTGGATGTCAGTTTAAAGCTTCAAAAAAGATCTGAATCTCCTTGGTGTATCACCTTTTTATAGTTTTCATGCAAGTTCAATTTTAAATCTTTCTCCCCTTTTCTTAGTTAAATTTTCAATCTGGAGGTGATATCCCATACTAAATAGGAGCCGGCCTAGAATCCGAAGACTCTTCCTCATCCATAGTTCACCCACAGCTAGAGGAAGTTTCCATTGTCAAATAGAATTTCCATGAAGCCTTAATGCCTAATTTAGGGTCAATTCTAAGCCTGAATAGTTTTTGGCACGCGCGGTGGGATAGCAAACTGCTTCTTAGTTCTGATTTAAGTTCTGTGATTGATTTAAGCTCTTAGTGTGGATTTTAATGAGCAGAACTCCAACAAGATCAAACAAGCAAGGATTTGTGTACCAGGAGTTATAGTCAAGTAGAAGAGGAGGAAGATGATCTAGAGGTGGAAGAACATCACAAGATCCAAGAGGTGCTCTATTGAATTCAAATTTCTCTTCATTTGATAATCCCATTTTTGAAGATCAAGATGTGAATTTGAAGAACTTGAGGTTATTTTTGAAGAGATCAATCTTCCTAAGGATCTGAGTGTTCCTACTCATTCCAGATTAGAATTTCCAAGTATTGAAGATTTGTCTATAGATAATTCTATTTTTGGAGCTTCTACAAGTGTTACTACAGTAAATCCCCATAATTTGAAGACTTACCAAAGGAAGGTAGTTCAACATACTCAACATCCTATTGTACCTGCTATTCAGCAACAAGTACCACCAGCTAAAGGAATGGAAAGAAATCTACCTTTTGTCCCTTTTGATCAAGGTAGTCCTCTCCAGATTGAAAATCACAACAATATACCCTTGGCTGCCTTGAAAGGTTTTCCATCATTCACCGGAGAAGGTCAAGTAACAGCTATTGAACACATCAGAAATATTGCATCCCTGTGCAATGTCCACCATATCACAGAGGAAGATGTGGCTATGAAGCTGTTGGCTACATCACTTAAAGGTAAAGCTCTAGATTGGTTCAGAAATATTCCAATAAATTCTATTGCTACATGGGATGTTTTTGGGGAAAATCTTTCTAAGTTTTTTGAGGATAAATCTGACAATTTGTCTTTAGTAGAGCAATTAACTACTATCAAAAGGGCTCCTCAAGAAGAGTTAAGTGATTTTAATCTCGGATTCTAGAAAACTTGGAATATGATTCCTGCCATGTAAGACCCTCTGCCGAATATGCTTTTCTATACTTTCTCAAAAGCTTGAATAGTGATATTTCAGTAATGATCCAGTCCATGGGAGGAAATTCTTTACCTCAAGCCTATGATATTGCAATTAGAGAAGAAAATAGTCTCATTCAGGCAGGAAAGATAACTCCTAGGCCACCCATGCCTTACTTTCCAATTATCTAGCCCAATATGCCATTGATTACTCCACCATTAGCTCCATTGCCATCTTACAAAAGTGAAGAAATTATGCCTATGGTCCCTCCTAGTGAATTGCAAAATATAAAAAATAGCCAGCAAAAGATTGAGAGCTTGCTACAAACTTTTGGGAATGAATTAGTGAACCTGAAAAGGTAGGAAAGCCATCCCGTAGCCCATAATCAAAATAAATTTACTAGTTCCTCATCTCAGTAGCCTAATCAGCCCGGTTATCAAGGCAATAAGCAACAATATCAAGGAAATAGTAATGCAAATAGGCAAAACTGGAATCAAAGGCCTTACAAGCCATACAATTCAGCACCTCTCAATGCTATTAGGGATATTGTTCCCAGCTAAAATAACCTTGTTATGGATTATGAATGGTGTTATCCTTGTAATGAACAACACAATCAGTCTAAGTTTACTAATGGGGTGCTTAATCAAGCCTTGATGGTTCAAAGTATCATAGATTCACAACCTACTGTATCTACTGAAGAGGCTCAGCAACACTGTGATACAACTGCTCCTGACACTGCATTCCTCAATTGGCAAGAGGAAGAGTTCTATGGAGTAAATGGTGATTCATCCATATCAGCAAACACTAGAGCCAAGAAGAAAGCCCTAGAATTAGAGAAATCAACCGCTGGGATTGCTTCTACAAATCAATCATCACTCATTCTACCAGTTTCAATCCTAAAGGGAGCCTCTACTCATGCAAATAGAGCAATACAGTATCAGAAATAGCCAGATCAGAGTATTAGTAAGTCTCCTTAGAAGGTACAATTTGTTGTTCCTTACAACATTGTTGATAATATGAAAAAGATGAATGTTTCTATTTCCATGTGGGATTCATTATCTATTCCAGGGCAAACTGATTTATTAAAGGAGGAACTGTCAAAAGGAACATCAATTCCACATCAAGCTATACATCATACTCCTAGAGTGGTCTTGGCCAATTCAGAGCCTTCAGTGGTTCAAGATGGAGCAGTCAAACAGAAGGAAAATAAGATTGGTAAAGTACAGCAGCAAGTATCACAAGAAAGTAAAAATGCCGCAGAATTAAAGCAGCCAGCAATACCAACTGAAAGAAAATCAGAAAATATGCAGAAGGTGACAGAAAAGGGAGGTAAGAAATCTACAAATGTTAAGCCTCCCCCTTTCTATGTTTCTTTAATCATTGGAAACACATTAGTGCATAATTGTATGGTTGACAGTGGTGCAACCAGCATAGTCATGCCAAAAAGTATATGTGATATATTGGATTTGAAGTATGAACCTCTTGAGAAAGGAGTTGTTCAACTGGATGGTTCTTCAGTTAAAACTGTTGGGGTTTTTAAAAATGCAAGTCTAACCTTGCACTCCTGTCCAAATTTCTCCATTTCCCAAGATATTTTTGTCATAGATCCGCCACCTTACTTTTCTCTATGTTTATCAAGAGACTTCACAGCCAAGATAGATGGATATTTCTCATCAAATTGGCCTCACCTGTATTTTAGAACTAGGTATGGTGCTAAGGTGACCATAAAGTCAGAGTTATGGGCCAAAGACCATATAGAGCCTTATAATCCTAGCCCCATAAATGCAAGTTGTGTGATCATGGATCCAGATGAAATCAATGAGAGTTCATCTTATGATACACAAACTGAAGAATATCCTGATATGGTTCTTGATGAATGGGCAGTTAGAAATGACCAAGAGATGGATGTGTTTGATGCTGGTGTTGGTAATTATGTGATGTTAGAATCTGATTCAGTTGTTCCTAATCTGATTAAAGATCAATGTTTTTAATCTGAATTATCTAACCAGCTATGGGATTTGTATTTTGATGGGTCTAAGAACAGAAATGTCATTGGTATAGGAGTTATGTTGATTTCACCTCAAGGTGATAGATTTTATGCTGCTTATCAGTTATCTTTTCCATGTTCTAACAATGTAGCAGAGTATGAAAGCTTGATCCAAGGCTTGGAGTGGGCTAGGAAAAG
>MU223828.1:0-12532 GCA_018584345.1 Thuja plicata | reverse complement strand
TTTCTATGATGATATTATTACAAGGTTTGGAGTTCCTCAGTCAATCATATCAGATAATGCTTTAGCCTTTATTGGAACAACTATAACAGAATGGGTTGTCAAGAATGGTATTTACTTAAGTACTTCTTCTAATTACTACCCACAGGGTAATGGTCTTGCAGAATCTACCAACAAAAACCTAATCAGGATCATCAAGAAGACTTTGTAAGGAAACAAGAGGGATTGGCACTCTAAGTTGAAGGAAGCTCTGTGGCTAGACATAATTACACCTAAGCAGGTTATTGGGAATTCACCCTATGTTCTTGTTTATGGCAAAGAGGCTAGATTTCATATATCTACAGAATTTATTGCACTGCAGCTAGTTGATAAAATGCTACTTTTTGAAGAAGGAGATCCCCTTGCCTTAAGGTATCTCGGTTTATTGCAATTAGAAGAAGAAAGGAGAAAGGCATTTGAAACTATGGAATTGGTCCAAGCATAAACTAAGAGATCTTTTGACAAGAAGATTACATCCAGGAATTACAAAGAAGGTGATCTAGTACTTAAGTGGGATGTACTAAAGAGCAGGCCAGTGCAGCATGATAAATTTGACAACTTTTGGGTAGGCCCATTTGTTATTACGGCCTGCAAGGAAAACAATGCTTATCAGTTGTCCACAGCTGATGGAGAAGTTCTGCAAATTCTAGTTAATGGAATACACCTCAAGCTTTTCTTTGAGGGTTAGGTTTTAGTCTAGGTTTTCATTTTCAATAAGTTGTGTTCAAGCACATAGGTCTTTAGGTTGCATTAGGTCTAAGATAGCTGCATTTTCATTTCAATAATGATTGCATTCATGGTTTCTGGTTTCCTAACTCCATTGCCCAAGGATAAAGGTCTAGGGTTGTGTTTAGCAGGTAGACATCCAGCATAAGTCGCCAAAATTCTTATCCTAATTTTCAGCATGCATCAAAATAATCATAAATAGGAAGAGATTTCATTTTAGGAGTCCCATTAATATTATCCTTTAGGTATTATTAATCAAAATTTTGTAATTACATTCATTTTTAGAAATTGTCATTTTGTACTCTAAGAATTGATCACATTCTAGAGTTTTTAAATTACAATTTTGATTAATTACATTGTGCATTCAAGCTGAATGTATTATAAAAATGTTATTTCATCTTTCTTTTCATGTCAAAACAATAGTACATTGTAGAATAAAAGGCATAATTGAAAGTATGGAGTAGAGGTCCCATGCATTGCCTTGTGGTTGGTTTCTTGATGCTTGCATATTAGGTCTCCATTGCTGGTTGCATATTAGGTCCTAGGTCTTCATAGTCCATCTTCATCTGCATATAGGTCTTTTAGGGTTTACCTACATCATATGAGAAAATGGGGTGTTAGATCCAGTTGGATCTAAGCAATACATGGAACATAAACAACACACAATCAATCCTTCTCAAAACTGCATATCAATATGATATAATCAATGTAATGAGAAAACATTCATCTATAATATATGAAGAATAGTATTAAAGGGACTTGTTCTAAACATGAAACCTTTTTCTATGTATGATCACTTTGATATATGTTATTATTCTCTATATAATCAGATATCCAAATAAAAGGGACTTAGTATTACCATCTGAGAAACCTTTTTCATGATTAGATCAACCTATGAGTTCACCAAATGACACAAACCGACCAATACTCATGAGTGAATGTCATCTTACATTCACTAAAAAATATTAATTGGTGCATATGATTTGATGACCTAATAAATTGAGTGGTATTTTGTGTGCAAATGGACATGTATCTATAACTGAATGCAGGAAACAAAAGAAAATGATGCAATGGATGTCACGAGCCCGTGATCAAACTTCACATAAGACATTATATGCAGAAGGATGGTTGATATCTCAGAAGGTTAATGCTCACATACAAAAGAAGGATGAGATGTAGACACACGAAGGAGTCAAAAGATGCTATAGAAAGGACATGAACAAAGGAAGCTAGAGAATTGTAGAATTAAAGAACTCTGAAGATTCACTGTTTTTATGCAAATAATGGAAAGTGAGAAAATTTTTGTTACAGTATGTGCTTCTTCACATATATGTTGCTTCAAAATATTCGTTAAAAGTTCACTTGGAAGATCAAAGTTGAAAACTCATGCATAAAGAGTGTGCATAAAATGTATTAAATGAGAAGATGCCATTGTAGTCATTTTTAAATAGCTAAATCTAATAGAGTAAAAGCATGAAACAAAAGATGTGAAAACTACAAGTTAGGACAAAAATTAACAGTCTCAAATCAGCACGGGGTGTGTACATACAGAAAACAAGCATGATGAAAAGAGTATCATAAAATATCTAGGAGCTTCATCAAATGAGATCATGCTGAAATATTGTAATACATAATGTGTTTTAGACAAATTGTCAAGAAAGTTTCTTTTTGCAGAGTTTACATCTCATATTGATGTTTTTTAAAGATGTACATTCATGATAACAGAACAGGGCATGTAATGTTGATAAGAATTATATATGCAGAATGGGTTTATTGTTTTGAAGTAAAACCCATGGGAGTCACGAGCCCGTGCTCAAACCCCATGGGTTTGTTCTTTCCTATGTATACTTCGAAAGTAAAACAGTATGTTTTTACATCAAAGACAACAACATATTCAACATATTTGTGTTTATATGCTAAAAGAGATGCTTAGTATTATCAGCAAAACTGTAAACTAAAAGTGTTTTTTAACATAATGTTGCAGTTTAAATATCTTATGTGTGTTTCTTTTTCAAACAGTGGAGTGTCATCAAACAGAGAAGCATATGTTGTGCTTACTACATTTTTGTATTCAAAGATAGCAAGAATGATGTTTTTATTAAAACATTTGGAGAATACAAATCCCGTGTTTCACTTCAAAATTGAAACAAGCATTAAACTGACAACTTCAAGTGCAAAGCCATGTAGCTATTTTAAAGTAATGCAAATTATAGCATGTAGAAATGATAGTGAGGTTCGACAACAAGCAGTACTGAAGTTCATGGTATCAATACTAAACATATACTAGTTCAAAGATTTAAAGCTACAGTCAACATCAAGTAGAGAGCACCGACATGCATCAAACACTAAGCAAATGGAGATCATATTAATGCAGTAAGAAGAGATAAATAAACAATAGAAGGAGCCAACTTATATGTATGTGCAAAGTGGTGTGTGTCTTCATATTCCCAGTCATGAATGTAGCAACTCGCACAAAAAATGTGAAGCTTATGACTGAAAGATGTCATAGAGTTAAAACTAAATGCATACACTGCATCTTTCAATCATAAGCTACATTTTTAAAAAATGCTGAAGAAAACCCACATAGAGGTCAAGACAAAACAATCATAGCTCGGTCTGTTGCCCACGGATCTAAAGGAGAAAGACAATAGTGGTGGTGTTTTATTGTCATGCTATAGACTGGGGATAAGTCTAAAACTATGACAGATGTTCCCAGTTCAAAGCCGAGGTTCATGGGCTCGACATCTCAATCACAGTTTAAGACCACTCCAAGATTTTAGTGGTAGTAAATTCCAAATCTATAGTGGAGATCACAAACAGAGAAGAACTCCTTGAGTCTTCTTTATGCACTACAGTTCAAAACCCGCAATGGTGGTAAAACAATAGAAAAGAAACCCCAAGTTACAAATCACTATTCAGCGCCATTTGTATTGGCATAATATCATCCCAAAATTAAAGAAAACACAAGGTAACTTACATTTGGAACCCAAGTTCAAAGAAAATGAAGATTAAAAGCTACGACCTTTGCTGAAGAAGAATGAAACAAAGTATGCCATGTGTTACGGTGAGCATGTAAGTGACATTTTTCCCTCATAAAGCTCATGAAACTGGAAGTTTCTTCACAGAACAGAGGCAGAGACATAGCAGAGATTCATGGTTTCCAAGTTTCAACATGGTGGCACCATAAAACAAAAACCCTAAGATGAAAATGAAACTAATGAACAAAATGCATTGTGTTTTACTATCATTTGAAATCCACTATCAGATGGAGTAAATGCATTTGCAGTCCCAGTGCATCGACATTCCCTCCTTATTGCCACATTGGTACTTTTTTTGCCACGACATAATGAAATGTCCCTTCCAACTGATGGTGGTCAAGTCAATTACAAACTGTGCTGGTTACCAAACCATAGCTGCATCGACCATAGTGGTATGGTGTCGGCAGAGTCAGAGATGGGTGATGATGTCGAGTTGACAAGGGTTTTGAACCCTTTGAAGATAGGTAGTCGGGTTTTTTGAGTAGGGTGATAATCACTACTAAAATTCAAATATCATGTATTTGAAATTGGTAATAAAGATAAGGGATGTAATTGCTATATTGGTAATTAGTGTATGTAAATATGGGGGGCTAAAACTTAGGGTTTTGTTAGAGGGAAATTGATTAAACCCTATAGTTATGGAGAGTTTTTGGAGGGAAGATTATTTGAAAATAAGCCATTTTGGCTATTTAGTGAAGGTTTTTGCTTTGTGTTTGGAGGGGTCAATTGAGTGGATTGAGGAGCTTTAGTGAATTCATTATTCCTATAGCTGTTTGTTCAATTTTTTTTTGTATCCCAGTGTAAGTTCATGCTTGTAATTTTGGTTTTGTGCAAGAGGATTTCACTATTCCTTTCCATTACTCAAGAATTCATACATGTAACTTGTATATAGATTTTTGAGAAGAATATAGTTGCCCCACTTTTTCATACATCTTATTGTGATCATTTGTTCAACGTTCCTTTTCAATTTTCTGCATCTAAGAGTAATATCTTTGTAAATATGGATTAGTGAATTGCATTGATTCCTATTCTATATCATAGAATATAAGCCTTTTCGTAGAATATGCATGTTGTTAATGGTGAGAGTACTGCTTGTGGTTAAACCCTATTTGTGGCCTTCCAATTAACCTATGTATTGATCAGTGAATGATAGTACAGAAATCACTAGGGTATGATAAGTGGATGTCAGTTTAAAGCTTCAAAAAATATCTGAATCTCCTTGGTGTATCACCTTTTTCTAGTTTTCATGAAAGTTCAATTTTAAATCTTTCTCCCCTTTTCTCAGTTAAATTTTCAATCAGGAGGTGATATCCCATACTAAATAGGAGCCGACCTAGAATCTGGAGACTCTTCCTCATCCATATTTCACCCATAGCTAGAGGAAGTTTCTATTGTCAGATATAATTGCCATGAAGCCTTAATGCCTTATTTAGGGTGACAATTCTAAGCCTGAACAATTCAAACATGGATATTTGGCCCAGCGTGTGCTTTAGCTGATCCACTAGGCTTGTCTATGCATCTGAGGTTGTAGGAGGGTTGATTGGTTTAGAATATGAGGAAGGCATTCCTTGCAAAAAATTTTTTGTACAGTGCGTGGTTACAGAACATTTAGCACCTTGGTCTTTGATTGTAATGGTAGCCACATGGTTATCTAAAGGATTTAGGCAATTGACAACATTGTCACTTTTGGCAAAAGTGTAGTTCACCTTTTTTGACTATCCACCAGACCCAGAGGATTTCCCTTTATTGTGATCATGGAATGTGTCATTAAATATCATATGATCAGTGGTGTCTTTTGTTTGGGTGTTGGTTACGTCGATGACCCCTGTGTTAATCAGATCTTGGATAGCATTTTTAAATCGATGACAGTTGGGTGTTTTGTGTCCCTTCACTCGATGAAATTCGCATAAATCATTATCATTGTACCACTTTGGTTTGATTACACCATGTTCATATTATCTGATTTCAAGGAGAGTGATGTTGTTGGATTGTATCAGATTTCTTAAGGCTAATTCTATCGACTCTCCTAATGGTGTATAATCTCATTTTGGAAATGGAAACTGTGGTAGGCATTGTACCTGTGGTTGATTGTTTGACATAGCAGCCACTTGGATAGGGGGTGGTTGATTCTGAGTGTGTTATTATGGAGTGGGCACCATGAGTTGTTGGTTAGCCATAGGTGCACCTTGTAGTGACACTTTGAATTGGGTGTAGTTGACAATTTTCACATCAATGACACCATCACTAGTGACATTTTTATTTTTATTCCACCATTTAGCTTTATCTGTTGCAAACTTGTTTGTGGTGGTTTGAGTAGGATCTTCTAGGACACCTCATTTGACTAAGTTCTTCTCACAATGATTTCCTAGTTTGATGAGTTGTTTAAATTTTGGAGCTAACTATAATTCAGTAGTGAATGAGATATCTGGAATCAGATTGTCAACAAACATGATTATAAGGTCTTGCTCAGGTCCGTCATATGTGATTCTATTTGTAGTATTTCTCCAGCTTTGTAGGAATTTTACAAAGGATTATCCATCCTTCTGTTTGATGTCACAAAGGTCCTTGATGTTGAACTTGAGCTCGATGTTGTGATGGAAGTGAGCGATGAACTTTTTGGCCAAATCTCCCCAAGACAAGATGCCATGGGGTAAGTGAGAGAACCATTCCATTTCTGGTCTGACTAAGCTTTATGGGAATAGTTGCATTAAGTATGTCTCATCGTGTGAGATCTCAATACAAGTAGAAGAGAATTCTCAGATATTCTTAATAGGGTTGGTATTTCCCCTGTATTTGTCAAATTTTGGTACCGAGAAGTGTGTTGGAAATGGAGACATGTGTAAAGAGTGATCAAAGTGGTACAGGTATAAATCCTCTGCGGTGTAGGATTAGGTGTGCCCTTGATTTTGCATGTCCATTATTTGGGTTTGAAGGTTCTTAACTTGTTGGATCAACATGTCTATTTGAGACTAAGGATTATTTGTGACATTTTACCTCTGTGTTGTAGTAGGTATGAGGTTGCACCTCTGTGTTCCTTGAATAGGTATATATGATCTCATCCTTGGGACTTGATATTGGTTCCCCAACATATGATTCCGATACTGAGGCATGTGATTGGCCCAAGATGTAAGGAAACTCAGGTGCGAAAACAACGTCCTACATTAATCTCTATAGGAAAGTATTGTGCAAATTCTTTTAAATCCTTACAATTTCAGATTCGTTAACTACTTTAACAATGATATTGTAGCCACATACCATGCATACTAAAAATAGAGAATGACACAATGATTTACCCTGGGGAAAAACTTTCAGTAAAAAACCCCAGCACTCCAAAACCTGCACAATGTATTATCTTCAACACAACGGTTACAACACACTTGCAATGCAAGTTCTTTCAGGAGACAATCGACACTCTAAGACAAATCCAATAGCACCAGATCATACCAACAATACGCTCTTTTTCATATCCTTTCCTGTAACCCTAAAAAAAACTTATATCATGCACTTTCATTTTTAGGGCAGCTTCCAAGGATAGCTGTATTAGGGTTTTACCATTCTCTGAGAAAATACTGAACAAACCCCATGATTGTGGAAGAGTGTAAAGCACTCAACTTTATCAGTTGCCACATGTCTTTCATGTCTTCACTTGTTATTGAAATCTCCTAGAAATAGCTCTTACGTGTCATAGGAATCCGTCATAACCATTTCAGCCATGATCTCCTTACACACAATTCAAGATGCCAACACATCAATTGGAGTGACACATCAACATGCCAAATAAACATGTACACTTACACTTAATTACATTATTTGCAAGAAAATATATTTTACAAAACAAATAATAAGACTAGGAATTATCCAAGGTTGAGACACCTTATTCCTAACACAAGATTGATTACGTTTTGTTTGTTGTTGGGGTTGAGGTTGTTGTTGCTAGGGTTAAGGTTGTTGTTGCTAGGGTTGGTATGGTCCCTATATGAGAAATGGCCTAACCTTGGGTGGGAATTGACTGAAATTTAGACCTGTAGAGATGGATCTCTATGGGAATGATGTACTGACCCAAAGGCTAGTAGGAACTACCTATAGTAGCAGTATAGTTGCAAAAGGGTTGCTACTTGTTGGTGGATTGAGGACACATCATGAGTGCTTGATGAAAAAGCCCATGAGGCTGAGGATTGAGGCACACTAGTGACCATGGGTGCACTTAGTTGGGATCCTATTATGCCTTGCATGGAAGATGTGCTTGCTTGATTCACCGAGCTAGTTTGAATGGACACAGACTGGGTTGATGTCGTTGTTGTCAAGGATGAGAATGTTTGAGATATCATAGCAACTGTTTGAGAGGGTCGAGTAGTGTTTTGACCTACAAGAGGGTTTTTGGGCCATATGGTTGACACATTGAATTTAGCGGGGATTTTGAATCCCTTCTTAATCAACATGGCTAAGAAACATTCAAGATTCCTCTCTACAACAATGTCAACAACTTGCATGGAATAGGCATCTTTCTTTATGTCTTCAAGCTCCTCCTCCGTGACATCATGGAACAATGCTGATCCATGGGGATACTCCATGAAAAGTGTAGGACTGGTATTTTTGAAAGGGTCATCCTCTCTCTCTTGTTCCCAAGGGGGAAATTTGTTGATATAAGACTCATCAGGTTGAGTTCTAGCCTTTGACCTAGTGTAAGGCCCTCCATAAGGTGTTTGAGACATAGTGTGGTCTAGATTTTGTGACTAAAACAAGTGATATAAAGAAAACAAAAAAGGATAGCCTTTCTAGGAGAGTCTGAGTTATGTTTGGACAAGATTAATTCTAAGGACAAATGTTGATTTATCTTGATCTCAAAAGATTTGATGATGTAAGAATAAGATTGTTGACTATTGTTTGGGACAAAGTCACTAATAGAGATATGATGATTTTGAGATAACGGGATCAAGATATTTCAAGTCTGAGCTCTCAAAATAACAATGTTTGGATGACAATTGTGCTTTCAAAGAATGGACAATCTTTAAAGTTTAAAGATTCACACAGTGTTCTTTGCATTTTTCTGGGATAGACACTGATCTCTTACATAGAATGAAGATTCTTTTTCAAGGTTTTTAGGTAAAACAGGTGTTTAAAAGTCTATGGTTAAGTGCATCAAACCTCCACAAATTGTGATAAAGTGATAGGTTGATTGCAGTAATCTATCACCGATTACAGTAATAAACAAGTCAAGTGTGGCAATAAATAAGACTATTGCAAAAAACTTCCGTAAATTGCGGCAAAATGCGGGCAATTGCAGTAAAGGGGAAATAGTCTCGAAAAGACTAAAAATGGGCTTCACTATCTGATAATTTTGATTTTCTGGGACAAGGGTTCTAATTTCTAGAATAGTTTTGATGTTGACAACCCTAGACTTTAACACGTTGGACTCATTTTTGACAGTTTTGATGTTTGTTTTGCTTTTTTTGAACTGATCAAAGAACAAGCACAATGGACAAAGTGTTTTGTAATCTAGCACGTGTTTTGACACAAGGAAAAACAGATTAATCTAAGGAAAATTTGGCTGCCAAATACAATATTATAGACCCAATGCTTAGATGTTTATTAGCTCACACAACAAGTGTCACACTACTAGGATATGAAGGTCCACGACGTAGGCGCCCGTGTTTTTGCCGTTGCCAGGTATTGTTGTTGTGATAGTGAAGATCTCTTTCACTACACAAATACCTTGGAACACATATGTTGGGGATCTTGGGGGAAATTATGCAACCCCTTGCACTATAATAAGGTATCCGTTTGGAGGTGAATCAGGTTGGCCTCTATTTTAACAAGGTTGTAGTAAGGGTTCGTGGGGTCTATCCAATCGGTTTGTACGTGTGTGACTCACTTAAGAGCCTAGTTGACCATGCTGGCTCCTTATGGATATTCATCTGATCCAGACTATCATCAACAAACCTTGCCTAAGCTTTCCTAGATATAAAACATAACGTTGGTTCGCGTCTTGTTTATATACCGATCGGAAGGATTTACTGGTTTAAGTTCATTCTCTGAGGAAGAAGCGCATCCCCTGGACATGCCTTTCTAAAAAGTATAAAGGTGTTTAATCTAACAGATTGTGCAAGTGCACCAAAGACTCAAGACACAAGGTTAATTGGTTAAACCCCAAAGATGAAATGTGAACTAAGCTAAACCACCATACAAGCACAAGTGTTCAGTTTTAAGCCCAAAAGTAGGTGTTGATTGCTTGTTCAGTTTTAATGCCCCAAATTTGAATTTTTTGTTTTCTTTTGTTCAATTCTTAACCTCCACATCAATTTTAAGCACCAATATGTAAATTTGAGGTTGTGATTTTTGGCATACAATTTTCTTTTTCCAACACCAAAATGACAAATGAGTGATGTTTATGTTGCTTTGTTAAATCTATTTCCACGCCACAAGCTGAAATGATAAGTTAGTACCATAAAAAGTTGCAATCAATATACATGCAACCAAGAAGTGCTTTTGAAATAATTGATACTCACAATGGCCTACTTTCCTCCATGCTTAGTGATTTGTCTAGTCCTGCATATAAACGAAGAAAGAGTCAGATTTTAAACAGAAAAATAGAGAAATTGGATTAGATAAGGCATAATTTTGTCAATTGAGGTAAAGAACTATCAATTGTGGAAAAGCACTGCCAATTGTGGCAAAGTATTGCCGATTACGGTAAAACACTTTTGATTGCAGAAAAGCACTGTCAGTTGCGGCACAGATCGGTCGATTACGGAAAACTCTGCGATATTGCAGTAAACTGATATCAATTGTGGTACAGATTGGGCAATTACGACACAAAGAAAGAAAAAAAATTGTGAATAACGATAAAAAATTTATGCGAAACCCTTACAATGATTGCAACAATAAACTAGATGATTACGACAATATTCCATCAATTGCGGTAAAATACCATCGATTATGAAATTACACATTTATTGAGAAAAGCATGAGAAAAAGAATCTGCAAATATACGACCATGGCAAAAAGGTTCTATTTGTCATTTAGAAGTGATATTTGGGCTGTTTGATTCACTTCCGGTTCACCAAAATATATGCATGGATTGAAATCTTTAACACTCTCAATTACGAGGGGTTAGTAGCACTGATTAACAATGGGGGAAATCGATAGAAATGACTACTAATAATGAAACTACTAATCAATAGAATGTACAAGCAAATAAGAGGAAAACAAATGAATGTAAACCCAATTGCTTTGAAGCTTCGATTGTCTCTCTCTACTCCTTTCTAAATGCTATGTGTGTGATGCTCAGTATTGGTATGGGTAGTGTCTATGACTTGGGAGTGTCGAGAATTTAGTATTGAATATGTGTGATTGCAAGATGGCTTGACGCTTGAACTAATTTTATAGAGTAGTGGTGCATGTGAGCTTGAAATCTTGGATCCTTCAAATGGTTATGAAGGGTTTGTTATATAGGAATTAAGAATGATATGAATGGTTGAGATCAATCCTAGAAATAGGAAGATGAACAGTTGAGATCAAAGGGAACTGGAGAAGCCATCAGTAAACTCCACCTCTTCAACTGAGAGAGAGGAGATAGAGTTTGGTTAACTGAAGAGATAATTTTGAGTTACCTTTTAGAACTAAAGAGGTGGGTGGAGAAACCCATGTAAACTCGAGAGATGGGTGGAGTAACCCATTGTTGATGACAATTATTCAATTGTGTATTGTCATTGATGTTTATACAAGTATAGTTATGTTTACACAAATGTCTAATCCTATTCGAGCACAGTCAGTTTGTGCCAAGAACTCTCAGGCATTGAAGAAGACCAAAGTGATTTTCAGTTCTAACCGATTTCACTCAGGCATTAGAGTGTTGCTCGGGCGTTGAAGGATTTCAGTGTTGACTGAGTTAAACAGTAAGTGCCAGTCGACTTACATGATTAGTTTATATTTTATGGTTAATTGGTTATATGCAGCTGACAAACATGAGTTTTATTATTTATTTGGAAGGATATTAAGGCCGACTTGATAAGGCTTTTATATATATATATATATAAGATCAAGTTTGGATTGAATATGTATTAGTAAGAAGAGAAGATATGTGTTTATGACATGAAGAGTGAAGGTAAAATCAGATGGGATTCTGATTGAGGATAGAACACATAGAGTTGCAATAGAATATCCGATCAGTGAGGATTGTTATATGCTGAATGTAGACCTCTGAATTCGGCACAAACACAACATAGTCTTTACACAATCGTTCAATTCACAAAGACAAACATGAATTTTTTGTGCTACAAATTTGATTGAGGTGACCTGTTGCCTCCTAATCAGTTGGGGATGTTGAGTTTACCCTCAAAACAAGAGCCAACAACCTGACCATTGCTAACATGGAGGATTTTAAGAATGCAAGAAGAGAAGAATTGCTATTAAATCTACAAAATTGCCATTAGTCTATGAGAAAATGCTCTTAATCTATGAATTGAGAAGCAATTTAAACTATGAAAGAAAATTAGACTAATCTAGGAATGAATTGCAACTACTCTATGGAAGTAAAATGCAATTAATCTAAATAAAATGAAAGTACTTGTAATCTAGAAAAGAATTGTCTTTAAGCTAGAATTGAACTTGCAATGAATCTAGGAAGCTTGAAAGCACAAAATCAAATTGTTAGCCCTATAGATAGATCATAAATGAAAGCTAAACATCTTCAATTCCAATTGAAATTTAGACTAATTATGCAAATTGAGCTT
>MU223827.1:947939-967777 GCA_018584345.1 Thuja plicata | reverse complement strand
TCATTTGCATTCTTTTGTGAATTCATAGGAGGTGGTACTCTTTTGTTGTCTGATCCATTATACCTACAAAACTTTTCTATATGTCCTGGATTATTGCATTTGTAACATATAGGAGGTCTTCTTTCCTTATTAACTTGTAGCTTACAGTACTTCACAATGTGTCCAATGTTATTACATTTGTAGCATGTGGGTTTCATTGTAGATTCTCTTCCATTGTCTTGTCTATATCCTAATTGATTAGGTTTTTTGCATTCTTCTTTCTTGTGCCCATATCCATTACAGTTAAAACAATAGCCATAAAAAGTTCTAAAAGGGGCATTACCTTTTTAGTCTCTCTTCATGTGTCCAAATCTATTGCAACCAAAGCATCTACCTTTGAAGGGTCTGATCTGCTCTTTACGTTCTTCAATAGAAGGTTTCTTAGCATAAATCTTCTCATTTGATTTCTTTTCCTGATTCTTTGAACATTCAGCTTCATTGAAGCCAATACCAGTCAAATCACCTTTAGGTTTTTTTTTGTCTCTTTGTTCATCAATCAAATCATTGTTGGTGTTAAGTTTCTCAATGTGTTTCTTTGCTTCAACAAGTTCACCTTTTATAATCTGATTTTATTTTTCCATTTCCATATACTTATTCTTGTATTTGTCAGCCTCATTATTCATTTGATCTAATGCACTGTTTAAAGCTTCTTCAACTTTCTTCTTAGAATCCTTATGTACCTGTATTTCTTTAGCCATAGTCTCATTTTTGAGTTTCAAAGTTTCATTCTCTTCTTTTAGTTGCTTCACCTGATTTGAACTATCTTCATCTGAATCCTCTTTTATCTGAACCATAATATATTGTCTTTGATTTCTAGAAAGCTCAAGTTGTTCTTTGAGTTTTTTATAAATTTCTCATCTCTTTGCATGTTGAATCTCAACTCTCCATTTTCTATTTTTTCTTTGTCAAGGTCTTCAAGTGTAGCATCAAATTTTTCTTGCAAACTATCCAAATCTATTCTGATCTCCCTCAAGCTGTTAGACTTTCTCTCCAAGGGCCAAAAGCTCTGATACCAATTGTTAGGATTGGATAATACTGAGAGGGGGGTGAATCAGTATTATAGCACTTAATTAAATTCTTCAGCCATTTAAATGTTAACCATAAACATGCAGTAAAGAAAAGAACATAAGCAAATGACACAGTACTCATAACACCATATTTTGTTTTCGAGGAAACCCTGGCCAAGGGAAAACCCCGGTGGGGATGGTACCCACAAGCATGTACTAAAGTATAATGTCCCTATTAGGAGACCTAGCCCTGTTAGGAGCTAAATATTACATATCACATTTCCTTGTTAAAGGAATTACAACACTGTTAAAGGTTCACAACACCCTATTAAGGGCCAACTTAGCTTACAACTCTTACAAGATAATTCAGGTTACAAAGTGTTCTTAGTCATGAACAAAACAAGCAAAACTGGTGCTTAGATAGTTCCTTTATAGTTCTTCAATGATCTTTGTCATTGTCTGCTATGCTATTCACTCAATCATTCATCCAACTCACCACTATAACCAACCAACTAGCATTTATCTTTATCAAAAATATCTTACATATATATCTCACCAATTTACAAAGTCAGCTCTCAATATGAATATTACAAATATTACAAAGTTGACCTTATATAGAAAATGCATTTAATATAGTAAATATCAAATGGATAGTTAGCACTCTTGCATAGTCAATGTGGAGGTTATCAAAAACCAAAATACAACTTTAATTGTCTGGAGTCCAAGTCATACTCCCTCAATCTCCACTACTGTCCAACTACTTTGTACCACTATTCTGCTGGATTTTGTTTGTCTTCAATTCTTTCTAACTCAACGTAGACTTAACCAAAACCAAGTCAATCTTAGGTGGAGGTCATACATACCCTATACTGTCTTCCTCTAAGCTCACTTTCCCTAAATCATTGATCTCGATCTTTGACATCCAAAACACTTTTGTATCTCTACTTCTATACTTAGTCGATTTATGAATCATGAAAATTTATCTTTACAAGAATCGATCTAAAACCCAAATGTGTTGCCATAAATGACAACTAAAAAGTGAATCACATTACACAAAATTGATCACTTGCCAAAAATATACACACACACACACATGTGTGTGTGTGTGTTTGTGTGTATATATATGTGTGTGTGTGTGTGTGTGCATATGTGTATATATGTATGTATATATATGTATATATGTATATATGTATATATATGTATATATGTATATATATACATAAATAAACATACATACATATATATATACATATACATACACATATGTACATGTATATATATATATATATGTATATATGTATATGTTGAAGACAATTATTCAATTGTGTATTGTCATTGATGTTACACATGTATTTACACTTATGTAGTGATGTTACAAAAATGTCTATATTCAGACCGAGCATAGTTGGTGAATAGAATGAATTGTTTTAGTGTTGACCGAGTAGTTCAGTCAAGTATTGAATAAGTTTAGTGTTGACCGAGTCGCTCGGGCATTTCATTCATGGTCGGGCATTCAGTGCCAGCCGACTAACAGTGATTTACATTGTACAATTAATTGGTTATATGAGGTCGACTGAATTATGATTTATTATTTAGAAGTGTATTCAAGCTAACTTGGCAGGGCTCATCATATATATGAAAGGTCAAGTTTGGATTGAATGTGTGCAAGTGAGTGTGTAAAATTTGAAGATAAGAAAAAGTGTGGAATTCTGTGACATCAAGAGTGAAGGCAAAATCAGATAGGATTATGATTGAGTATAGTTCACTTAGAGCTGAAATAGATTATTTGATCAGCAAGGACCCAGTCATAATCAAAATAGAGATATGAATCAGCAAAGACAGTTTCTTACACATACAGGTCAATTCATTGTTACTCTCTAAAAATTGTAGCAATGATCTCAAATATCTTAACAGAGTAGACTTAATATTCTTTTTGTAAATCCTCTCACAAGGTAGCATTTCTATGTTGAAGTGTTGAAGATCTCTAACAAGGACACTCATCATAGGGTAATTAAATTCTTTAACAAGGTCACACCTAAGAGTGTGTTATTGTAACCTTTAACAGGGTTGGCTCCTAACAGGGCTCACTTTAGAAGAGTGAAAAATAGTAACTAGTTACATTGGTGGTTTTTCCCATATTGGGTTTCCACATTAAATATTGGTGTCACTTGTGTATATGTTATTTTTTTCATGTTTTATGTTTCTGCACTTAATCACTAAAGTATAATTGCATTGGATATTATAAATATTGCTTTGACACCTGAGTTACAGAAGAATATCTTAATTAGCTGAGAAATAATGTTAAAGTATTTAAGACATCAAAGGGACAAAGGATTTGTTTTGGAGTAACTGATTTGTTAGAGTAATAGTCTCTCAAGTTATTAATTAAATCATCATGATCTAATTACTAACTCACCTATTCACTCTATTTGCTTAAGCTAACCTTAGGTTTTCCCTTTTAGGGTTTCGTGATTCCTTTTATAAGGATTCACCTCTTTGCATTTCATAAAGATTTTTTTCACATCTCATTGTAATCTTGAAAAATATTGTTAATATATTTTTTTCTTCTGCATATGATGTCTCCTCCGGCTTTTTGGCCTCCATAGTTTTTCCTGTCTTATGTTGTTCTCTTCTTGCATGTAACAGGTTATGCATGCAGGCGTTCTTGGGAGAATAGGGTTTTTCCTATTCTAACATGGTATCAGAGCTCGCTTTCTACTCGTTTTTCATGTTTCATTGAAGCATGACAGAAACAAAAGTTTTTCAAGGGTTTTAGAGGTTTTTTATGTATTTTTGTTTTGGGTTTTGTTTCTAGTCACTTTGAGCTCAAACAGACATCTCCATTGAGCTCAATGCACCCAAAAACCCCAGAATATATATAAAAACTGTCTATTTTGGACATCTGGGCTCTGGAGGCAAATTTTTTTAGTTTTCAGTGCCGTACGACATGAAAACTGAAAAAAAATTAAAAAAAAATTAAAACTATTTTTCTAAAAAAAATTTTTTTTTTTAAAGCGCAAGTAGTGCTATTTAAAAAGGCACCACCACGCCACCTGCTGCGGGCTCCTCCGGCAGCCCCCTGCACACGCCATGCGCCCAGGGGCCAGAGTTTTTTTAGCCCCAGGGGCTTAAACTTTGTTTTTTGGAGCACTTTTGACCCTCTCGGACTGTTTTCGCTCTATCTTGAGCATACGGGGGTATTTCTCTGACTTCCATATATCGTTAGAAATCTCTTTCTGAGCACTTTATGATGATTAAAGTTGGGGTTTTGATTTTTTCCATTTTGATAGGGTTTGTTTTTGTCAAAGTCTGATGTTTGTTTTTTCCTTCCAGGAGCCATGTATGGCTCATCCGGACTCTATTTTTGGCAAACCAGATATCATCGAAAAGCTGGTTCAGTGAACTTTTTAGTTGCAGGGGTCTTTTTCTAGATTCTTCTCTAGGTTCTCTCTCCTCTAAGTTTTTCTCTTTTTCACTCTAGCAGATTATTTGGGTTCTACAGGTCCTGGGATCTCTTCTTCTAATCTTCTGGCTAACTCTTCTTTTTGACTTATGAGCATTGTATGCTTCTCTACTGTAGCATTTTATTTTCTATAAACACATTTTGATAAAGTACCTATTTTTGCATATCTGGGATTTTGAGCACCTTGTGTGTTTTTTGTACTCGCACTCAGTTATAAAGTGTCATGGGGGGTTATGATGTTTTTCCATTTTGTGCTCATCCACCTTTGTCAAGTGAGCATACCTTCCATGACATTAGCCCATGTTGTGTGTCGGTAACACCTCCCTTTATCCTGTGCTTGTACTTTTGTTGCACTGTTGGTGTTCCTGATACTTCTTTCTAAAGATGTTTCTGGCATTGCATTTTAGTGTTCCTATCACCTCTCCATGTTCAGCATTATGGGGGGGTTCACCTGTTGGTTCTATTGCTTCTCGAGTTTGATTGATCATCTCTTTAGACTTTGTCTTCTCTACCTGGTCATGCACTTTTTTAGTGGGGGTTCCAACAGTTACTTCTGATAGTGTTTACAGCTTCATGCTTTGAAGATATTACTTTCTCTTTCTTGTTCCTTTCTTTGGGACTTTTCCTAGATTGGAGGCTTTCTTTCCTTCATCTAGTTTCTTTCATGTATTGGGTACCTGATCAGGCCTTGTTGTCAGGACCCTTCTTTCCTTCTTTCTGCAGTAGTCTCCTAAGTTTTTGTTTCTCCCTAAGCTTATTTTAAGGGGGGTGTTAGAGTAATAGTCTCTCGGGTTATTAATTAAATCATCATGATCTAATTACTAACTCACCTATTCACTCTAGTTGTTTAAGCTAACCTTAGGTTTTCCCTTTTAGGGTTTCATGATTCCTTTTATAAGGATTCACCTCTTTACATTTCATAAGAATTTTTTTTACATCTCATTATAATCTTGAAACATATTGTTAATATATTGTTTTCTTGTGCATATGATGTCTCCTCTAGCTTTTTGGCCTCCATAGTTTTTCCTGTCTTCTATTGTTCTCTTCTTCCATGTAACAAGTTATGCATGCAGGTGTTCTTGGGAGAATAGGGTTTTTCCTATTCTAACATGATTCACCCCTCCCCTCTCAGTTACTTATCTTATTTCCAACAATTGGTATCAGATCTTCAAGTGCTTTCAGAGAAGGTTTCAAGACCTAAGCTAAATATTAGAGATGTCTTACAAAAGGGAGATCCCAAAGCTAAACAAAGACAACTTCCTAGCATTTAAAGAGCTGATGAAGCTACATTTATCTACTATTGGAGATGTTGGTTTGAAATTTTTGGAAATTAAATATGTGGAACCAACAGGGACTATGACTATGGAATAGATGATGGAATGAAAGCTTCATAACATAATGATGATTGATATAGCTTCTTCACTCAGCTACTCAAAATTTTATGAAGTCAAGGAATGCCCTACAGCCTATGATATGTGGAAGATATTATAGGATATTCATAGAGGAGATGAAAATGTAAAGAGAGACAAAGTAGAAAGTCTAAGAGGATAATTTGACCAGATGAAAAATGAAAGAAGGAGAAGACATTGCAAGACACAGTGAAAGAATCAAGAATATTGTTAGTGCCATCAGAGCTATAGGTGGAATAATTGAAGATACAACAGTGGTCAGCAAGGTACTAAGAACTTTACTTCCTATCTATGCTATTAGAGTTTTAGCTATTCAAGAGATGAGGTGCAACAAAGATATAACTCTGGATACATTAGTGGGAAGGCTTACAACTTTTGAGCTGGACAACTTTGACAATTACTCTCCTAGCTCTAGCAATCGTGAGTCTGCATTCAAAGATAAATTAAAGCTTGGTAAGAAGGATAGATACTCAAAATCCAAGCAGATTGAAAGTGACAGTGATGATGAATATGATGATGAAGATCTTGACATCATTGAAGCATTACTTGCAAGAAGAGCTGCAAAAGGAAAATACAAAGGAAAAATACCATTGATTTGTTTTTCATGCAATGAGGTTGGCCACATTGCTGCAAAGTGTCTGAACAAAGAAGACAAAGATGAGAAAAAAGTTGAACAAAATTAAAAACAAGAAAGATTTCAAGAACTACAAAAGCTATAAGGATAAAGGTAAGAAGTCTTGTTATATTGCTAAAGATTCTGATAGTGATGAAGAAGAAGATGAAATGGTTTATATTGCTATTAAGGATGAGTTAGATGAGTCAGATGAAAATATAGCACTTTTCTCACACATCAATAAAAATGACACGTGGATAATTGATAGTAGTTTTTCTCATCACATGACTGGTGATAAGACAAAATTTGAACATCTTGAACACTATGATGGTGGGAGTGTCAGTTTTGGGAATGATGAACCTTGCCCTATGAAAGGAAAAGGTTGCATTATTCTAACAGAAGGAATCAAATGTGATAATTCTTATTGGGTTGAAGGATTTAGGAGAAATCTACTCAGCATAGCATAGCTGAACAACATTGGCTTCAAGGTAGAATTCATGAATGGTAAGGCCCAGCTCCTGAATGGTAAAGGGAACATAGTCAAAAATGGCAGGCAAACAAAAGGTAATCTATTCTATCTTGATCTCACTGAAGGTTCATGCTTTATTTCACAAGTAGAAGAGAGCTAGTTATGGCATAAAAGGTTGTGTCATGTAAATTTTGATAATATGGTAAACATAAGAAAGAACAAGAGAGTCAGAGGTTTTCCTATTTTGAATAAACTTGAGTTAGCAATATGCAAACAATGTCAAATTGGAAAGATGAGCAAGACAAGTTTCAAAAGAAATAATTACAATACTGATGAAGTCTTGGAATTGGTACATTCTGACCTGTGTGGACCAATTGGAACAACAAGCTATATTGGAGAGAAGTATTTTATTCTATTTTTTTATGATCATTCTAGAATGATGACTATCATGTTTCTTAGAGAGAAATCAGAAGCTTTTCAGAAATTCAAATGATATCTTGCAAGAGTTGAAAAGGAAACAAGAAAGAAACTAAAATGCCTAAGATCTTACAGAGGAACAGAATTCATTTCTAATGAGTTTAATGAATTGTGTAATGAGAGAGGAATCAAAATAAAATTATATCCCGCTGGTACATCATAGAAAAATGGAATATCAGAAAGAAGAAACAGATCCATTATGGATTGTGCTAGAACCCTAATGATTGAAAATAATGTTGTTGCCAAATACTGGAAGGAGGCCATTAGCACTATAATTTTCACCTTGAACCGAGTTCAACTGAAGAAAGGTAGTAACCAGACACCTTTTGAATTATGGTATGGCTATAAACCTAATGTTTATTATTCCAAATTATTCGGAAGTAGATGCTACATCTTACAGGAAGTAAGAAATGGAAAACTAGATGCAAAAAGTGATGAATGAATATTCCTAGGTTACTCATGTAAAAGAAAAGCATACAAATGCCTAAATCTTACTACTCATAAAGTCATAGAAAGTGTACATGTCAAGATTGATGAGTTTGCAATAAAATGTGAAGAAAAGAGCAATAAAGAGCCTAAAGACTATAGGAACTTTGTGTATCATGAACCTGATACTATACCTATGACTCAAGCAATGGTGATTCCACTAAATATACTAGCACAAACTGTGCAACCCAAGCTTCTAGTAGAAGAGACCGAGTCACAGAAAGAGGGAACTGAGTCATAAATAGAGGGAACTAAGTCTCAAATAGAGGAACCCGAGTCACAGACCAGTAGAACCTGAGCATCAGACAGAAGAACAGGAAAGAATGTTTGAGAATGACAGACCTAGTGGATCAATTCCAGAATCTAGACTGAATGATCCAGTACTTTAAAAATATATTAAAAAGAATCATGCACCTGAGAAAATAATTGGAGATTAGAAAAAAGGTGTAATTACAAGGAACAAACTCAAAGGTACATGTTTACTAAGTGAAATTAAACCTAGAACTATTAAAGATGCATTGAATGATGAAAGTTGGATAGAAGAAATGAATGAAGAAATTGAGTAGATTGAGAAGAAAAAAACTTGGACTCTTATGCCTAGGACAAAGGACAAGAATGTGATTGGAACCAAGTGGGTTTTTAGAAATAAGATCAATGAAAATGGTAAAGTTTCTAGAAACAAGGCTAGACTATTTTGTAAAGGATATACTCAAGAAGAGGGTATTGATTATGGAGAAAATTTTGCTCCTGTTGCAAGACTTGAAGGAATCGGGAGTCTTCTGGCATATGTTGCACATAAAGGATACAAAGTATATCAAATGGATGTGAAATCTACATTTCTAAATGGAATCCTAGAAGAAGAAGTCTATATTGAACAACCTGGAGAATTTGTTGATCCTAGCAAAAGGAATATGGTTTGCAAGATACACAAAGCATTGTATGGACTAAAGCAAGTGCCCAAATCCTGGTATGAAAGACTGCATAGCTATCTAGTAAGTATTGGATTTTAGAGAACCAATGATAACAATATCATGTACATCAAAGAAGTACCATAGAACAAAATATTGTTTGCAGAGATATTTGTTGATGACATATTATTCACTGGTTATTATGACCTATGCAAAGCATTCTCTATAGCTATGAGTAAAGAATTTGAGATGTCTATGTTTGGTGAGATCAAATTCTTTGTTGGATTACAAGTACATCAAATGAAGGATGGTATCTACATTACTCAATCTAAATATATCAAGGAGATAATTAAGAAATTTGGTATGGAAGATTCCAAACTTGTTGGAAACCCATGTGCACTAGACAGAAATTGTCTAAGGATGATGATTCAAAAGAAGTAGATAAGACCAACTATAGATCCATGAATGGAAAATTGCAATATATTGTTCACACCAGACCTAATATTGCATTGGCAGTTGGTATTGTTGCAAGATTTTTAGCTAATCCCAGAGACAATCACCTAATGGAAATCAAAAGAATTTTGAGATATCTGAAGGGTACTAAAGACTATGGTTTATGGTATAAGAAAGTTGGAAACTTTGATTTAAATGCATTCACTGATGTTGATTGGGTTGGAAGTGTTGATGACAGGAAAAGCACCAGTGGTGGAGATTTCTTTCTTGGAAAGAGGTTAGTGTCTTGGACTAGCAAGAAACAGAATTGTATCTCTCAGTCTATAGCTGAGGCAGAATATGTTGCTGCAGCAGTGAACTATTCAAACATCATATGGATCAAGTAGTTATTGTCAAGAATGAAGGAAGAAGTAAAAGAACTATTTATTATCTACTGTGACAACACCAGTGCCATTAACATTTCAAAGAATTCTATGATGCACACCAAAACCAAGCATATAGCAATAAAGTATCATTTTTTGAGGGAAATGGTATAGAATAAAGAAGTAAGGTTGGAATATGTGAATACCAAAGAACAAGTTGTAGACATATTTACCAAACCTTTACCTAAGGATGCATTTTTGTATCTTAGAGGAAAGCTAGGGGTGCTTCTTCTAACAGAAGCTCACTAAAATATAGTTTAGTGATGCATCAACTCAAGCGATATTGAAGATCTAATCAGTTGATGCAGGTACATCAGAGCACATTGCAGATGAATTTGTACATTCAGGTACATTACAATTACAAAGTAAAATAGTATTGACTATTGGTATTTCGTATTTGTGGAGATGAAGTCTTTGGCATCTTTTGTCAAAGAGGGAGAATTTTCTATAATACATAAGAATAATACAGTAAGACAGAGATTTTGATGTCAGAGGGAGTTTTTTGGATGAGAATCAGAATGAAGCTAAAGACATTAAAGAAAAAATTTTGTTGCTCTAAAATTCTTTGTATAATGACATGTTGTGTTTCCATCAATGCCAAAGAGGGAGATTGTTGAAGACAATTATTCAATTGTGTATTTTCATTGATGTTACACATGTATTTACACTTATGTAGTGATATTACACAAATTTCTACATTCAGACCAAGCACAGTTGGTGAATAGAATGAGTTGTTTTAGTATTGACTGAGTTTAGCCGCATATTGAAGAAGTTTAGTGTTGACTGAGTCACTCAGGCATTTTATTCATGTTCGGGCATTCAGTGCCAGCCGACTAATAATGATTTACATTCTCTATTGAATTGTTTATATGAGACCGACTGAATTCTGATTTATTATTTAGAAGTGTATTCAGGCCGACTTGATAGGGCTCATCATATATATGAAAGGTCAAGTTTGGATTGAATGTGTGCAAGTGAGTGTGTAAAAGTTGAAGACAAGTAGAAATGTGGAATTCTGTGACATCAAGAGTGAAGGTGAAATCAGATAGGATTCTGATTGAGTACAGATCACTTGGAGCTGCAATAGAATATCTGATCAGCAAAGATCTAGTCATAATCAGAATAGAGATCTAAATCAGCAAAGACAATTTCTTACACATACAGGTCAATTCATTGTTGCTCTCTAACAATTGTAGCAGTGATCTAAATCTCGTAACAGAGTAGACTTAACAGTCTTTTTATAAATCCTCTCACAAAGTATCATTTCTATGTTCAAGTGTTGAAGACCTCTAACAAGGCCACTCCTCACAGGGTGATTAAATCCTTTAACAGGGTCACACCTAACAGTGTATTATTGTAACCTTTAACAGGGTTGGCTCCTAACAAGGCTCACTTCAAAAGAGTGAAAAATAGTAACTAGTTACATTGGTGGTTTTTCTCATAATGGGTTTCCACATTAAATCTTGGTGTCACCTATGTATATGTTATTTTTTTCATGCTTTATGTTTATGCACTTAATCACTAAATTATAATTAGATTGGATATTATAAAGATTGCTTTGACACCCGAGTTACAGAAGAATATCTTAATTAACCGAGTAACAATGTTAAAGTATTTAAGACATCTAAGGGACAAAGGATTTGTTTTGGAGTAACTGATTCACCCCTCCCCTCTTAGTTACTTATCTCATTTCCAACAGTATATAAATATATATATACATATAAAAATATATACATATATACACACATATGCATATATACATACATATATATACATATATACATATATATATATATACATATATGTATATATCTATATGCATGTATATATGTATATATATATACATATATACTGATGACATGTAACTGATTGAATGTTTGATAATGTTAAGTTGAAGATGATGCAAGATATTAAATTAGTTAATGGTTTGTATTGTCATTGATGTCAACTTGATATCATCTGTACGGTCATGTATATAATGCCAAAGACTTTAGAGAATCAATGGAACAATGATTATGCTTTCAGCAATGCATAAAATTCATCTATTCACTAAGTGACAGACTACACCGACGAAGTGCACACCATCGGTAAAGAAAGAGAAAAAGTCACAGTGATGCCCGACGAGTAGAAGATAGTGTTGCCCAAAAAAGTAGAATCACAGGATGCCCAATGAGCTAAAAATAGTGTTTCCCAATGAGAAAGATCCAATGATGCCCGACAGACGGAGATCCTGAAGCTAACTAAAGTTGCACCGATGGAACTGGCAGTTGTCACCGACGATGAACTACAAAATTGACCGACAGAACAGAGAGATCAAAAAATGACAAAATATCTAGCTGGCAGAGCCTAAGGATAGACTTAACTGGTTGTTTTATTTTTTTTATTCAACCACAGTTAAATCAATTGATTTATACAGTTGGCAAGAAGATAACTACGAGATAAATCAGGAGTTAAAGTCATAAATCAAATTGGCTGGATTATTTTCCACGCCAAGAATCAAGAATCAAGAATCAAGAATTAAGGAATATCATATCTATATAAGAGACAAGCATAATTCATTTATGCAAGCACTCAGATACATGGGGGAGTGAATTGAAAGAAGATACTGAAGAGAAACTGGTGAAGGATAAGCTTCATACAGTCCTGATCAATCAAGCTAAGGGAGAGATAAAGAATTTTGCAGACACCGACGAACAGTGAAGCACAACATCATAGAGAAGAAAGTGTGAAGTACAAAGGAATTGAATTGATACATTGATCAGAGAGGTATTGTACATACATAGATCTGAATATCTGCAATTCAAGGTTGCATTAGAAATAGGTCATTGTGTTTCAGTTTAACCATTGAAGCATTAAGTCTCTTAATAGAGCAGGACTTAACCATCTTCTATAATTGAGGTATATCCTAACAGATTACCGAAAAGGTTGATTCATGATAATAACAGTGGTCTTACCTAAACCCTATTGATAGTCTAAGAAGGAGGTTGATTCAAGGATGGTAGTAAGATTAGCATAAAGCCTATTGACAGTCTAAAGATTGATTCAAGGATGGTAGCGTAGATGCCAGATACTAAGTGAAAACCTATGTATAAAAAACCTCTAACAAGGTCGCACTTAACCATGTGTTTCTAACCTTTAACAGGGTTGGCTCCTAAAAAGGCCCACTTTACAAGAGTGAAAATTTGGGGTACCAGTCCCAGTGGTTTTTCTCTTAATAGGGTTTCCACATTAAAATCCATGTGTTATGTGTGTATGGTTTATTACTTTACTATTTTACATTTCACATATGCATTTCTAGATTGATTGGTATACTCTGCATATTTACTAAGTATCGGTAAATAAGTTTTACTACTTATCGGTAATCAAGGAGAAGAAGGACAGACAAGGTAAACCAACAGACAATTAATTATTTCAAGGCATACATCTTGTAGGGACTTAATAATCTGAGGTGTATTAATTTGTGGATTAAAGTTTAAAGGATAATTTTATGAGGCCACTAATTCACACCCCCCCTCTCAGTTATTACTAACAATTGGTATCAGAGCTTGTATGCTTAGAAGGAAGGTTTCAAGACCTAAGTAAAGATCACAAGATGAATAGATGAGATGTGCCCAAGTTGAAAAAAGAAAAATTTGCTTCATGGAAAAGAAGAATAAAACTCCACTTATCAGATATTGGCAATGATATTACTCAATACTTAGATACTGAATATGTGTTGCCTACATGACCATTGATGATAGATCAATTGAGAGTAAAGCATGAACATAATTGGATGGTTATAGAGCTTTCTGCCTCACTCTCTGATGTTGAATTTGAGGATGTCAAAGATTGAAAAAATGCAAAGACAATGTGGGATAAACTAAAGCTTGTACATGGAGGTGATACAAATGTTCTGAGAGCCAAGGTAGAAAGCCTTAGAGGAAATTGTGATGATCTCGGAATGAAAGAAGGTGAAAACATCACTCAGTACAGCACAAGAATAAAAGTATTCAATGCACGAGGTGTTGGAGGTACACTTGAAGAGGAGACAGTGGTAAGTAAAATCTTAAGAACCTTATTGCATGTATATGCTATTAGAGTCTCTGCTATTCAAGAAATGAGAGCAGTAGCAAACAATACAGTCACTCTTGATAGCCTAATTGGTAGACTGATTTCATTTGAGATGAATAATTTTGATAATAGTGTCTTACCAAGTTTAGAGTTTGCATTCAAGTCTTGTATGAGAATAAGCAAATCTAGTCTAAGACACTCATCTAGAAGAGACAGTGAAAGTGAAAGTGAAGAAGAAGATCTAGATGAAATTGAAGCACTCATGGCGAGAAGAATGCTAAGAGGCAAAGGTAAATACAAAGGCAAGTTACCACTTATATGTTTCAATTGTAAAGAGATTGGACACTTTGTTGCAAGATGTCCTAAAAAAATAAAAGATGACAGAAGTGATAATAGATCTTTTGAGAAGAAATCTGACAGAGGTGACAACAAAGATTATAGAGGTTATCGGCGATCAGAAAGAAGTGATACCCAAGATTACAAGGACAAAGGCAAGAAGGCTAGTTATCTAGCTGCTTGCAAAGATGAAGATACTGACACCGAATCAGATGATGATATCAAGATATTATTTATAGTTGTGAAAGATGATTCAGATGAAGATGAAAGGTATGAAGAAACTGCACTCATATCTAAGATTAGTAAGAATGATATATGGATTATAGATAGTGGTTGCACTCACCACATGACCGGTGACAAAGAAAAGTTTAATACTTTTGAATACTATAAAGGTGGTACAGTAAGAATGGGAAATGATTTACCTTGTCAAATTGAAGGTAAAGGAATAGTAATGCTGAATAACCTGATTAAATGTGAAAATGCTTATTCGGTAAAAGGATTGAATTATAATCTGTTGAGTATTTCTCAGCTAAATAATTCAAGTCATAGAGTAGCTTTTGAGAACAAGAAGGCAAAGATCTTCAATGAATCAGGAAAACTGATTGGTACCAGTGAACAGACCAAAGGTAACTTATTCTATCTGAATGATACTAATCCCACTTGCTTGATGACTAGAAATGAAGACATATGGTTGTGGCACAAAAGGTTGTGTCATGTAAATTTTGACAACATGATGAAAATAAGTAGGAAAAGAAGTGTAAGAGGCTTATCGATGATGAAAAAGATAGACAACATCATGTGCAAGAATTCTCAAAAAGGTAAAATGAGAAAGTCTAGTTTCAAAAGCAAAACCCATACATCTGATGATATTCTAGAATTAGTCCATACTGATTTATGTAGACCTATGAGGACAAAGAGCTATTATGGAGATAGATATTTTATTCTTTTTGTTGATGATTACTCTAGAATGACGATAGTCATGTTTCTAAAAGAAAAATTTGAAGCATTCAAGATGTTTAAATGGTACAAGGCCATGGTAGAGAAACAAAGTGGTAAAGATCTAAAATGTTTGAGATCAGAGAGAGGAGGAGAGTTTATATCAGATGAATTCACTAATTTCTATAATGAGCATGGTATAAAAAGACAGGTATCTAAACTAAGAACACCATAGCAAAATGGGATTGCTGAGAGAAGAAATAGATCAATAGTTGACTGTGCAAGAACACTGATGATAGAGAAGGACATCACCCAGATCTTCTGGAGAGAAGTTGTTAGCACTGCTGTCTATACACTTAACAGAGTACAATTGAAGAAGGACTCAAAGAAGACTCCTTATGAGCTATGGTATGGTAAAAAACCCAATGTAAGTTACTTCAAAATATTTGGAAGTCAATGTTATGTCTTAAAAGATGATAGAAATGGAAATCTTGACACCAAAAGTGATGAAGGTATTTTTCTGGGGTATTCTACCAAAAGCAAAGCTTTTAAATATCTAATCAAGGCTTCTAACAACATAGTTGAAAGTGCAAATGTCAAGATTGATGAATTTGCAGAAAAGAATGAACTAGAAAGCACAAAAGAACTAGAAGACTACAACAAGTTTTTCTACTGTGAAGAACCCATAACTCTACCCGAGCAACAGTGCTTAAATTCATAACAATAGAATGTCGCAACCGACGGTCAGAATGTTGTTACCGATGGTCAGGATAATGATCAAGCTAATGTGAAAGGTAATGAAGATCAAGCTGATATACAAAGAGTTGTACCTATACTTGCAAGATATGTAAGAAGGAACCATCCAGAGGACCAAATCATAGGAGATAAGAAAGTGGGTACAAGAACAACAAGTAAGTTTTTAAACTCAAATTACTTAATTTGTGAGTTTGAACCAAAATTTGTCAATGCTGCACTAGATAATGAAGAATGGATAAGTGCTATGAATGATGAGATTGAACAGATTGAGAAGAATAAGACATGGTCACTTGTGCAAAGACCAGATGACAAGAATGTCATCGATACAAAATGGATATTCAGGAACAAACTAAATGAAAATGGAGAAGTCACAAGGAATAAAGAAAGATTAGTATGCAAGGGGTATGCACAAGAGGAAGGTATAGACTATGGAGAAACCTTTGCACGCGTTGCTAGGCTAGAAGGAGTAAGAATTATACTTTCTTATAATGCATACAAAGGATTCAAAGTATATCAAATGGACGTCAAGTCAGCATTCCTAAACAAAATACTTGAAGAAGAGGTATACATTGAGCAACCAAAAGAGTTTATGGATCCAGACAAGAGGAACATGGTATGTAGACTTCACAAATCCTTGTATGGATTGAAAAAAGCTCCCAAAACCTGGTATGAATGACTTCATTCCTATCTAATAATTATTGGATTCATGAGGACTAGTGAAAATAGTAATCTTAATTTGAAAGAAGATACTAATGCTAACACTTTTATTACTGAACTATTTGTTCATGACATCATATTTGGAGGCAATGATATGCTATGCAAATCATTTGCTGATGAGATGAGCAAAGAATTTGAGATGTCTATGTTTGGAGAGATCAACTTCTTTCTTGGTCTACAGATCATTCAACAAAGTGAAGGTATTTTCATTACATAGTCCAAATACATCAAAGAAGTTTGAAAAATATTCAAGATGGAAGATTTCAAACCTGTTGGAACACCGGTGGCTATTGGATGCAAATTAACAAAGGAAGACAAGACAACAGAGGTAAATCAGACTCTATATAGATCAATGATAGGAAAACTCATGTATGTTGTACAAAGTAGACCAGATATTGCACATGCAGTAGGAATTGTTGCTAGATTTTCTACTAACCCCAGGGAATCACATATAACTGTTGTGAAAAGGATTCTAAGATATCTGAAGAATACTAAGGAATTTGGCTTATGGTATAAAAGAGAAAGAAAATTTGAACTAAAAGTGCTTACCGACGCTGATTGGGCTGGAAATCTTGATGACCGAAAGAGCACAACTAGAGGAGCATTCTTTATGGGTGACAGACTTGTCACATGGATTAGAAAGAAGCAAGGATGCATCTCTTAGTCTACTGCAAAAGTAGAATATGTTGCTTCTACTGCAAACTGCTCAAATATTGCATGGATCAAACAGTTGCTGGAAGGTATGCATATGAAGATCAAAGAACCGGTAATTATCTATTGTGATAACACCAGTGCAATAAATATTTCCAAGAATCCATTCATGCATGCAAAGACTAAACACATTGCCATCAAGTATCATTATTTGAGAGAACAAGTTCAAGAAAAAGAGGTCATACTTGAATATGTGCAATCAAATGAAAAATTGGCTAATATCTTCACCAAGCCACTGTCCAATGATACATTTGAGTACCTGAGAAAAAGAATAGGGGTCAAACCCATGTCTACCAGTCAGTAAAAGGACTGAAGGCTACATCAGCTATATGTTATCAGAATATCATTCATGATTGATGCAAGCAAAAAATGAACTTCAAAGCTACATCTATATACAGAAAGGTATATATCAGAACTGAGCACCAGAACATATTGTTATATTAATGATGGATAAGAGAAATTTGAGGAATATATTATGGATAGAAGAAATTTTTTAATAGAATGTCAGATATTTGTAAAATATTTGTTTGGCATTATTGTCAAAGGGAGAGAATGTATCTATATTATCATAGTTCAGAAACTATTCTTTATCATATTACTCCATAAAGGGAGAGATCATATCCATAGGGAGAGATTTTGTATCAAAGTTGCAAACAAAAGATAGAGACATCAAAGAAGAAGAGAGTAATTGATACCAACATAAAACACAACACATCAGAAGAAGAAACACAAAAAGATGCAAGAATCAAATCTAAGCTAATACAAAGCTTACTGGCGGTCAGAAATTTTTATCAGTTATCAAAACAGACTATTTGGTAAATTGATGAATCTCAACAATTGTATTTCATGTTGTATTAGAAATAGTATAATGTGATAATATAGCATGTTTCCATCAATTCCAAAGGGAGATATTGATGACATGTAAATGATTGAATGTTTGATAATGTTAAGTTGAAGATGATGCAAGATATTAAATCAGTTAATGGTTTGTATTGTCGTTGATGTCAACTTGATATCATATGTACAGTCATGTACATAATGCCAAAGACTTCAGAGAATCAATGGAATAATGATTATGTTTTTAGCAATGCATAAAATTCATGTATTCACTAAGTGACAGACTACACCAACAAAGTGCACACCATCGGTAAAGAAAGAGAAAAAGTCATAGTGATGTCCGACGAGTAGAAGACAGTGTTTCCCGATGAAGCAGAATCACAGGATGCCCGACAAGCCAAAAATAGTGTTGCCCGATGAGAAAGATCCAATGATGCCTGACGGATGAAGATCCCATAGCTAACTGAAGTTGCACCGACGGAGCTGGCAGTTGTCATCGGCGATGAACTGCAAAATTAACCGACAGAATAGAGAGATCAAAAAATGACAAAATATCTAGCTAGCAGAGCCTAAGGATAGACTTAACTGGTTGTTTTATTTTTTTTATTCAACCACAGTTAAAGAAATTGATTTATACGGTTGGCAAGAAGATAACTACGAGATAAATCAAGAGTTAAAGCCGTAAATCAAATTGGTTGGATTATTTTCCACGCCAAGAATCAAGAATCAAGAATTAAGGAATATCATGTCTATATAAGAGACAAGCATAATTCATTTCCGCAAGCACTCAGATACACAGGGGAGTGAATTGAAAGAAGATGCTGAAGAGAAACTGGTGAAGGATAAGCTTCATACAGTCCTGATCAATCAAGCTAAGGGAGAGCTAAAGAATTCTGCAGACACTGACAAATAGTGAAGCACAACATCACAGAGCATAAAGTGTGAAGTACAAAGGAATTGAATTGATACATTGATTAAAGACGTATTGTACATAAATAGATCTGAATATCTACAATTCAAGGTTGCATTAGAAACAGGTCATTGTGTTTCAGTTTAACCATTGAAGCATTAAGTCTCTTAACAAAGCAAGACTTAACCATCTTCTATAATTGAGGTATATCCTAATAGATTACCAAAAAGGTTGATTCATGATAGTAGCAGCGGTCTTACCTAAAGCCTATTGACAGTCTAAGAAAGAGGTTGATTCAAGGATGGTAGTAAGATTAGCATAAAGCCTATTGACAGTCTAAAGATTGATTCAAGGATGGTAGCGTAGATGTCAGATACTAAGTGAAAACCTATGTATAAAAAACCTCTAACAAGGTCGCACTTAACCATGTGTTTGTAACCATTAATAGGGTTGGCTCCTAAACGGGCTCACTTTAGAAGAGTGAAAATTTGGGGTACCGGTCCCAGTGGTTTTTCTCTTAATAGGGTTTCCATGTTAAAATCCATGTGTTATGTGTGTATGGTTTATTACTTTACTGTTTTACATTTCACATATGCATTTCTAGATTGATTGGTATACTCTGCATATTTACTGAGTATCGGTAAATAAGTTTTACTGCTTATCAGTAATCAAGGAGAAGAAGGACAGACAAGGCAAACTGATAGACAGTTAATTATTTCAAGGCATACATCTTGTAGGGACTTAATAATCTGAGGTGTATTAATTAGTGGAGTAAAGTTTAAAGGATAAATTTTTGAGGCCACTAATTCACCCCCCCCCCCCCTCTCAGTTATTACTAA
>MU223827.1:866641-925034 GCA_018584345.1 Thuja plicata | reverse complement strand
CCATAAATGAGCATATCAATCATATCATCATCCACAAAATATAAATGTAAATGTATAGTTCTAACCATCATAATAAAATGTCCAAGTCAAAAGTCCAAGTATCACCATAGGAGAGGGTATTACACTTGACAACATCAATCATATGATGTAATCATTAAAACCATCATCCTCATAATGTAATCAATAGAAACACAGTCTTAAGATGTGGATTTCCTCCATCGGTGATTCTATCCACAAGCTCTCAGGTGGATTTCCTCCATCTATGATTCTATCCACAAGCTCTCATGTGGATTTTCTCCATTGGAAATTCTATTCACAAATTCACGAGCTTTAGAGTGGATTTCCTCTATCGTCGATTCTATCCACAAGCTCTCATGTGGATTGCCTCCATCGATGATTCTATCCACAAACTCATGAGCTTTAGAGTGGATTGCTTCTATTGGCGATTCTATCCACAAGCTCTCATGTGGATTGCCTCCATCGGCGATTCTATCTACAAACTCATGAGCTTTAGAGTGGATTGCCTCCATCAGTGATTCTATCCACAAACTCACAAGCTTTAGAGTGGATTACCTCCATCGAAAATTCTATCCACAAGTTCTTGGGTGGATTGCCTCAATCAGCAATTCTATCCACAAGCTCTCGTGTAGATTGCCTCCATTGGCGATTCTATCCACAAACTCACAAGATTTAGAGTGGATTTCCTCTATCGGTAATTCTATCCATAAGTTCCTAGGTGGATTTCCTCAATCGGTGATTCTATCGACAAGTTCTATCTATTATGATCTGTTTCAGCCATCACGAGATGTCTATCATAATAGAAGGTCAAGTTATTGTAAGATCATCACCTTCTAGTAACTTTTATAAATACAAGTGATAATCATTTGGAAGTCATTACTTCCTCATGATGTACACAGGGGGGAGGCCCATTAAAAATATGGAGTCACACACATGAAATCCATCATGCCTCAACGCAGAGGGTGAAAAAAAGGGATTTCACCTCAAACTTCTCTCACAAAGAAGAACTTATTGAGAAGATATCAATTTGTTGATCATCCAAGATTTCTTAAAATGAACTTTCAGACTCCTTCTGAGTTTGATATCAATATTCTTATCTCCTCATCCAAAGTTACCTCTGAAGAGTCAGACTCCCTCTAAAAATAATTTTTTGTGCTTCTGTCCTGAAGGTATGTCAGAGAGATCACAAATAGCTTATAAACTAAACTATCTCATATGGAAATACCAAATATAGAAGCATGCAATATTTTACTATCCATTATTATAGCATAAAATTCAAACTCAATAATTCATGTGCATTAATAAAACATGGAATACTTATCTTAAGTTTCAAATATTTCCTTTTGTAAGGTGAGCCCATATAGGAAATATCAACTCTCATCAAAATTTGAAGTTGTTTGCGGTAGACACGTTGTAGGAGATCATAATGTTGTTTGTGTTAGCCATGTCAACAACCTTTATGCAGAGCGACAACCTAGAATGGATGATCACCATTTTCTCACTCTCCAATAAGGATGGTTCAAATGGAAATGTAACATTGGTTATTATTCCCCCCATAATGTACAATTCCCACTCTTATATCATTGAGCAATACTCATGTCTTCTTGTGAAATGACTTGATTGATCCAAGAGAGGTGACACTCTATAATTAATTCTTTATTTCTATAAAGAGAAACACTTACTTGAATACATTCTACTTTGTTAATGCTTGACCATGATCATAAAAAATTAATATATCTCTTTACTGAAAGCCACTTTCAAGAATTTCACATAGACCCGTACACAGTCTGTCATAAATTTTGAGCCCCATACTATCTCTCCAATTGCTCCAATGGGATTCTTCAAAATTTATTTTTCACCAACAAATCTGAAATTCAAAAAAATCCAACAGTGTATTTGTGAGATATGGTCCCTTTACTGAGACTGTATTTTCTAAGACACTCACACATTCACCATCAATAAACCACTCTCTTACATTTGCAGTATGGCTCTGATACCATGTTAAGTTTTTAGGATAGCTGAAAATGTAATAGCACTATATGTTGTATGTGCTTTCCAAATGCAATAATCTCTCTTTCATTTATATTGGGAATGGGGCTAGGAGAGACATGTCCCTTCATGGGACATGTCTATTCATTATTATTTATAAGAAAGGACATGTCTCTTCCCATTAATTATAATTTAATCAATCTTGTAATATTTCATCAATCAATTATTAATTAAGAATAAATTAATATTAAATATTAAATATTAAATTTTATATGATTAATAATAATATAACATATATATTATATTATTATTAATCAATATATATTATATGTATTCTAATGATCATACGACTGAAGCTACAAACATTAACAGGCTCAACGTTTTCTTTGATTTCATCCCAAGTTTGGTTGGGAATGAATGGTTTTGAAACCAAGACTATTCAATTTCTTCTTTTTCATTTAAAAATATGGAGAGTTCATGTTTTTCGTGCTTGGATATAGATCTACCATTTACTAGGCTGGATTAAATTTTTTTTTAAAAATATATTTTTTAAATCCTATCTTTTACTTTTCATTTATGTTTAAATATTTTATTAACTATTGTAGGCACAAACATAGAGAATGTTGGAATGGAATGAATATTGTTTCGTGTCTTTTTTTTTTATTCATCGTCTCTGAATATTGTCCACATCTTATTTTAGCCTTAGTTAGTTTTGGCTGGAAGCAGGTTTTGATTTGTTAAATTTCATATTATCTGACATTCTATCAAATTCCCCAGCTGTTTGTTTGATTGTGGATGTCGATTGTGAATTTTTAAATGTTAGTTTAAACTCATTCTTCAAATAAAAAGGATGTATTTATATATTTTATTTTATTTTTCTTAGTAAGACCACTAAGAATCAACTATAGATGTTTGGTGCAGATTTTATTGCAAAATAAACAAGTGGTGAGGGTGGCTAGAAGGTGGATTGTAAGGTTGGTTACTTAGAGGTCATGGGAATGTCACATTTTAATTTTTAGTGGCCTAGTTTTCAGAGAGGTTTTAGACTTTATTGACTTTCATTGATTATGTTTGATCTAGATAGAGACTTTAACTGGTGTTAGACATTTTATTATTTGTGTTTATGGATGGTTAGATTTTTTATTATCATTTTTTATGAATATGATATTATAGTTTACTGAGAGGTGGGGCGTGAATCAGTAATGTACCAAATAATCCAATATTTTTAACCTCTTATACTTAAACCACCATTCACAAGATTAACCATACATTCAATAAATGAAAACCATAAACATGCAAATCGATCCACACATTTAACACACAAATTTATCTTGTGAAAACCAAAATAGGGAAAAAAACATGGTGGGGATTAGTATCCACTAAATGATGTACTCTTTTGAAGTATGCCCTATGAGGAGCTTAACCATGTTAAGAGTTTACAACAACACTGTTAGGTGCTACCTGGTTAAGGGATTTTGTTTAGGCATGCTAAAACCTTTACCCTATTAAGAGTAGCCTTGCTAGAGTACTTTAAATACTTGTTAAAGTATCACCTTGTTAGAGGATTTATAACAAAGATTTGTTAGGATCTACCCTATTAAGATATTTGACCTGCTGGAACTGTTAGGGAACAACAAAAATAATGATCTCTGAAATAACACTACCTCTGCTTGATCATATCCACTCAAGCACACAATCTCTTCTTAACACACTTAAATATTATTTGGCTTGATCGCAACTCGCACTTTGTAAGTCACACTTCTTAAGAAACTCAAATTATTTGGTTAATACAATGCCTTTGATACTTAATTTCTTTTAACTAAACAAATGAATGCTTATATATGTATAGTATAAATGCCTGAAAAGATTATAAATTGATTTGTGTATGTTGAATAATGTGATCAATGCCTTTTTCCATTGGGCTATAGAGTCTATGCTTTCATTAACTTTTATGTAAGCTTTGTGAGACAATTTTTAAAATTACCATTGGGGTGACCCTGTCAATTGACTTTTTCTTTAATGCCTTCAATTACTGATTAATCTTCTAATTATTTTTATTGGATTTAACTCTTACAGGAAGAGGCCAATAAAATAGAACATATATGGAAAAACTCACATATGATTATAATGATCCAAATGAAAGATAACCAAATAATGTATTGGGTGCAAAGAATCAAAGTTTCTTATATTTAATGGAAATATAAATCACAAACAAACCAGGTAATTAAACACTTATCTGAGAACATCCAAAAGAAATTTGTCTAATCATTAATATTTGAAATAAGATTTACAAAAATTTAGAAGACTTAGAGTCTGGATTTTCAAAAGTTTCCCATTATATTGAGTCTTTTTCTATTTTTTTTTCATTACAAATGTGTCCACTTATATAGACATGGGCCACAACTACTTACAATAGACATGCCCTTTCATAACAAACTTAATCAACACAAACTATATTAACAAAAAAATTAATATTTGACAAATTATTTGTATATTCCTCATTTTTATAAACATCCACATGTCAAATTGAAACCTCCAATGAAAATTCTTGTTGGAGCATTTTTTTTTTTATTGCTAGTACATGAATAGAAATATCCTTGCTAGTGTGCAACTCTAGTAGTCTGACAGATATACCTTTCATGAGAAGATCCTTCCATTTTCTAATGGCATTAGAAAACCATCCTCCATCAAAGTGGGAAATGCATCCATGACATCGCACTTGAGTCTCTTTATATCTGTAGTCAAATTTATACCCTATTCTTGATGTGCACTCGATAAAATTTTTCCCAATTGAAGCCGCTCTTTATTCTCTGGATTGATTGTGTTCATTTTTTCTGTCATTCTATTATTCAATATTTCATGTTCCTCCAATACCTTAAAAGTGATAGAATAGGTAGCCAAGTATTTATCAACCATATTCATCAATCTTTGACACCTTTTTTCAACAATATTCATAGCCAAATCATCTAATTCATTACCCTTTTCCTTTATTTCTTCTCTAGTTTCTCTGTCTTAAGCCTCCAATAAGTTGTATCTCCCATTTCTGCTATCACCCTCTATTCTACATCATAATCATAACCATAGCTATTCGAACTACCTTCTTGAGACCTCAAGTCTTTCTCTTTCCATGCTTCCTATTGTGGGTCACAACACGCACCCCATTTTGGTCCTCTGACCATGGGGCCCCCCTTCTCTTTTTGGCTTTTTGGTCTTCCCCTCTCTCTGTTCCTTGAACTGGGTTTTGGAGGGGCCTATAGAGAAAACAAAGGTGCCTTTTGGCCCTTTCACACTTTTGGCATTTTAGAGGACCTCAGGTCCTCTGAAACACTGAAAATACCAAAGGGCCAAGTCTGGCCCTTTCGGTGTTTTAGCCTACGAAACACCGAAAAGGTCGAAGGGCAGAACCTTTGCACCTTTTGTTGTTTCAACCTTTGAAACACAAAAAGGGGAGGAGGCCACCTGAATTTTGGAATCTCAACCTCTGAAATTCCAAAGTCAGGTGATGTCACCCATGGGCTATTTAAGTGGCTAGGTCACTTTGTCTTCTCACTTGTTCTTTTTCTCTTTTCTACGTTTTTCTCGCCTCCCCGTGCACTCCTTTTTTTCTTCCTCTCCATTCATTTCCAGCTAGCTCTCCTCACGCTCAGTAGCTCATTATTTTCTCCATCTCCTCACACCTTGTAGGTAGGGCCTTCTTGTTGTTGTCTTATCTTATTTTCCACTAGTGTTTTGATTTTAGGTCTGTTTGGGTTTTGTCTTTGGCTTAGTCAGGTCGTGTTCCCTCCTAGGTCACTAAGGTTTACACCCTTGGACCTCTAGAGGGGTCTCTCTCCTCATTTTTGTCTCTTTTTGTCACATTTTTTTTAAGTTAGGGTTTTGCATCGTGACCTAATCACAGGTTTTTGGCCTCTGAAAGGCCAAAAACAACCCCTCCCAAAGAAGTTTTCAACCCAAGTGCAGTTCACACTTTTGGAATTGTTGGTGTTTTGGACCTCTAAAACCTCAGAAACCTCCAAAACTTTGAAGCATCTGAATACAAGGTCTCCCTTCCTAGAGGTTTCAAACTTTTGCACTCTGAAACCTTCTTCAGACTTTCACACACCGAAAGCCCAAAAGCACTTCATCAGCCCCCGAATCTCTTTGAGATTTTGGGTTTTTGCAGCCCAATTTTCTACAATTATTTTTGCACTCTGCAAGCCCTAAAAGGCTTTCTTTTCCATAAGCCTCATCCTTCAATTTAGGCCTTTCGCACCCCAACCTTGTCTTCAGTGTTTGAAAGCCCAAAAATTATGAAAGAGCCAAAATTTTATTTCCGGTTACTTAAGAGCCCTCTACTTCTAGTTTTCTTAGTTAGTTTTGTTTTCTTTCTTTATTTCATAGTTTTCTTTCAATAAAGATACTGATACTTGTGTGTTTCCTTATAGGAATTCTTGAGAAGTGAACAGTGCCACTAATGAAGTACTTATTCAAGGGGAATCATCCCTCTTCAAAGATTGGAAATAATCATATAGAGATCACTGATACAGACATCGGAAATGTAGACTGGGATCAATTCCTAGTAAGGTGTTCTCAACCAACCAAAAGGACTGAAGACTACACCTCCCTGCTTCTATCAAGCTTAGTTAATGCAGCAGCAACATCCGATAGCGGTCATGTCCTCTGAGCTTATCATGACATTGGCCAACCACTACATACCAGATAAAAAGGTGGTCAAGAATATAGAAAGGCAGGTAGTCCTTGACCTGAGGTCAGACAACATAGAAGAGGTCTTCCATCTCTAAAAGGGCATAGACAAATTCTATGACGTCTATATAGAAAAGGGGTTGAGATGGTTTAGGAACAAGGCTAAAGATGCTTATGAGATTGAAAATTGGTAATACCTCTAATAGCCTCTCCCAAAGAACAAACTGGACAAAATATATCTTAGAATGGGATATTTAAGAGATGACATCCAGGCAGAAGTTACATTGATAAGCCCAGTGTACCTCAGTCCATCCAACTCGAGAGCTAGATGATCTTGTTGATATAAAAGAAAGGAACCGCAAGGCCAAATTTGATTGGGCCACCATCCTATGTGATAAACTAGATGAGAAACTGACTGCGGTGAAGCACAACCCAAAATTCCATATGACTGCATACATAGTGTACATGTTAGTCACATGATCAGACTATCCGTGGATCACAAAATGGGGAAACTTTAATGGAACAAATGCATGGCCTCATATTGTCTATCCACAACTGGTGAGAAGAATAGATATGCCTGAAGAAAGCTTGGACTACAGAATAGTGAACGATGCAATTATCTTCATAGTGATTAGATCAATAGACGGTGACTATGCGAAGAGGATATCAGAAGAAGCTGCTACCAAAATAAGGGCCATAGGGGCATACTACATAAAGTTCTAAACTTTCACATACATCTGAGTGGAAGGATCTACCCTGCACCCCAAGAAGCTACCCAGGTACCCATCTAATTGGGTAATCATCCTAGAAATGGCTAGGCAGCTTGCAAATGCATGTACAAACACATCAAGTATAAGAAGAAGCATTTTTGGGACTTCCCCATTTCCCTAGGCCCCTACACTCTATAGGACATGAAGATTTATAATTCATTGGCCTTTGAGTGGGATGAGTGCCCACTCCAACTATGTAAGAACATCCAAGCCCGATTCGACCTCATAGGCACATATAGTCATATCATTGGAAATTTATACATCCATGAACCACATGTTGAAGATCACTGGATAAATTGTGTGGATGACCATGAGGTGAGGATCAGGGATTACTGCAGGATGTCCCTCACACTAGCACAAGCAGCCTTACAGATCAGTATTCCCCCAAGGTATGGGAAAAGGATTCAGATAATATGTTGGAGACAATTTATACTCTTGATAAAATATACAACATGCCTATCTTGAATGCAGAGATAGATAAGGAGAAAAATGACAGCATTGAATTCAGAGCAAGGCATGTGGTCAGAATGACTGAGGCATAGATCAACAGGCCTTATCAAATGGATCATATTCTCATGAAGACACTAATGGATATATCCAAGAAGGAAGATAAGAAATGGGGAGAAAGGTCCATAGTGCCTTAATACAAGAAGGCCCCACCTCAGAAGTCAGAAATAGTGTATGGGCATGAATGTGTAGTAGAATATGGTTCAAATCCTAGGCACAAGGCCTAGAAAACCAGGATGACAGGGCAGATAGATCCTCCTATTGGATCATCACAGGACACCCAATGGGAAGGCCCTTCCACCTCTGGCTCATCTCCCTCTACCACTAGAGAGGGGAAGAGAACTTATAAAAGAAAGGGAACTTCCGCCTCTCCACGATTGGAAACCTTACAAGAGGAACCAGAACTAGAAGAGGTACCCTTGGTGAAAAGTAAAAGATCTCAGGAAACCTCTCAAAGGAAAAAGGAGATCACAAGGAAGAAGGTAGAGTCTCCTAAAGATCCTGACAATCTGTTGGATACCCTAGGCTTTGATGAGTTCCTCATGTCTGATTTTGAAGGCCTACAGGATTTTTCAGAGCAGGGGCAGGATACACCTGACTCAATAGTAGGAATTGACATGGGAATATAGGGGCCCATCCATCCTCAAGTGATCCTTACTCCACCTCCATCCTAATTCATAAACCCTACACTAAACATGCCTATCACAAGAGTGGACTCTAGCACTAACCAAAGGCCAAAGACTCAAGATGTCAGTGCTACCCAGAGCATAGAAGGGAGTAAGACTACAAGATATATTTTATCTTCAACTCCACCAACCTCTCTCCCACCTCCCATTCTGACTCCACCACTTTCTCTCCCAGCTTCCATGCCAACTCTAACTCCTACTTCTACTCCACCGTCTATGATGCCAATGCCGACTCCACCACCTACAATGCCAATGCTGACTCCACCACCATTTGTTCATTTACCTTTCTCTATCTGAACTCCCAAAGTGTTGGTAAGCATAGAAGTTGCATCTCCCTTAAAAACCACACTGGAAGCCATGACAGGCCTTAATGCAGAAATATTAATCAGTTCCTCTAGGGATGAAGGCCAAGATAAAGGTGAACAGGAGGTTGCAGTAGAAGAAGAGAAGAGAGAGAAATAAATCCATGAAGGAGAAATTCATGGGGGAGAAGGTAGGGAAGAAGGTGAACATAAGGAAGAGTTAGATAAAGAGTAGGGGGTGACCCCTAAATCACAAATCTTGGCTTCAATCCTCCACATCGCCTTATATGATTCGGTTACCGCCTTTAATAAACCTATGTGGTTCACTAAAGAGATTTAGCCATATAAAAGGACTTACATAGATGAAGAGGAAGGAGAAGAAACAAATATATCATTCTTAGGTAGGCTTTCCATAAAACAAAGGCTAATATACCAGCAAGGAGCATATCTTATGTCACTCAAGACACCAAGGGTCACTAGAAAGCACAACTGTCAGTCCCTTCTACTAGCACCCCTCAGGCACAACTCAACCCAGAAGATTATACATTTGAAGAGGTAGATCTAGGAGAACCAACCAGGGAGGGAAGTAAGACCTTTGCAGCCATAGGGCTCAAACATGATCTAGGATTTATGAGAAATGATGAGGAAAGCATCAAAACCCTGATAGAGAAGAATGAGACTCTGAAGAAATTCATTCATAAAATGGTAGGTCCCATTGACCCAAGTTTCCCAGAGGCCTCATTATAGGTCGTACTAGAGAAGAGAGCTACTCCAAACTTGCCGGCAGATATGAGCCCCTCTTTCATTCAAGCTACTGCTGATTGGAAGAATGATTTTGAACAGTTTGGAGAAGGGGTTATCAAACTAGTTTTTAGGCCTTTCAGATTTATTCTGGTGGAAACCAAAAAGTTGATAAACATGATGGAGAGTGATGAGGGGTTAGATTTTTTATAATAACTGAGAGGGGGGGTAAATTAGTGGCCTCAAAAATTAATCCTTAAATCAACCCAAAAAATTATTACCACATTTATAAGCCTCTAGTTATCTTCATTCCTACAAGATGATTGCCTTGAAATATTAATAACAAATAACTACTGCTCGGATTTCTCTTTCAAACCTTATTCTTACTTTTACCAATTAGCAGTCTTTCTATTTACCAAAATATAGTAAATAACTAGTGTATATCGATCAATCCATATTTTCTTATGTGAAATGCAAAACAATAAAGTAATGACTCATAAACACATTGACACATGGATTTTTAATGTGGAAACCCTGATAAGGGAAAAACCATTGGGACTGGTAACCCAAATTTTCACTCTTCTAAAGTGAGCTTGGTGAAGAGCCAACCTTGTTAAAGGTTACAAACACACTGCTAGGTGTGACCTTGTTAGAGGATTTAAATGAATAGTTTGTCACTTAGTATTTGGCATCTAATGCTACCATCCTTGATCAAACACTCACTTGGCTTGTCAATAGGTATTGGGAATATCCAATGCTACTTTGTATGATCAAACTTTTTGATACTCCTTGGGATGTATCTCAATTAGAAAAGACTTTTAAGTCCTGATCAGTTAAGAGACTTGATACTTCAATGGTTAAATTGAAACAGTAAATTGATCTGTTCACATATACAACTAGAATTGCAAATTTTCAGATCTATTGTAAGTATATTACCTTTCTGATCAATGTTATCAATTCAATACCTTTGCTCCACACTGTTCTACTCTGTGATGTTGTATCACTATTCATGGGTGTCTACAGAATTTATCTCTTTCCTCAGCTTGATTGATCAAGTCCAAATGAAGACTTTCTTCTCCTTCAGAGTCTCTTCAGCATCTATTCTCTTGTCACTCCCCTAATTCACATTGAATTATCTTGTCTCTTAAATAGACATGATTTCACCGTTTCTTGGCTTTCTTGATCTTGGCGTGATCCATAATTCTTTCCAATTAGATTTAAAGAAAAAATCTTTTTTTATCTCATAGACATATTCTTGCCAACTATACAAAATAGTTTTAAATCCTTTACTTATCTTTGGCTTTATCTTGTCGATTAAAACAATGATAATTACCAGTTAAGTATATATTTAGCTCTTGACAGCTAAGCCTTTTTTTGTTTCTGAACTCTTTGTTCTGTCGGTCAATACTTCAGTTAGTTGTCGGTGACAACTGACTATTCTGTCAGTGAGACTTCAGTTGTCTTCAGGATCTTTGTCTGTCTCGCTATCCATCAGGCAACACTATAATTTTGTCTTTCAGGCTACACTGTGCTTTTTCTCATCGGTTAACATTGTGACTTTGCTCATCGATAATGTTGCTCTTTTTCTCATCAAGTACTACTGTGACTTTTCTCTCATTGGTTTACTCTTTCTATCAGTGTGCACTTTGTCGGTGTATACAGTCACTTTGTGAATACTTAACTTTTATGCATTACTGATAGCATAGCCTTTGATTCATTGGTTCTTTGAAGTCTTTAGCAGTTGTACATGACCATACAAATTATATAAAATTGACATCAATGACAATACAATACATTAACTTATTTAATGTCTTGCATTAACTTTCTATGTTTCGGTGATCATCAACTTAACATCTTCAAACATTCAATCAGTTATAGTTCATCAATCTCTCCCTTTTGCATTGATGGAAACACACTACATTATCACACTATACTATCACTAATACAATATGAAATATAATAGTTGAAGTTCATCAAACTACCAATCTTATGTACTATAACTGATATAAATGTCTGGTCCTTGGTAAGCTCATATAGCTTAGATTTGATTCTTGCAGCTCTCTTTCTGTCTTCAATCCCTTCACTAGATAGATGTAGAATCTTTCTTCTTCTGATTTGATGTGTTCTCTTTTTGTGTCAAACTCTCTCCATTTGACTAGTATTTTCTTTTGATGTCTCTTTTCTCTCTTTTCAACAATTTCTCCCTTTGTATGTACTCTCCCTTTCTTGTTACATCTCTCCCTTTGGATAATATGATAATGTATATAATCTCTCCCTTTGAAAACAATTCCAAACAAATATTTTATAGTAATACCAAACAATCCTTTCTATCCATTCAATATATTCCTTGAATTTCCCAATCCATCAGTAATACAACTCTGGTGCTCGGTGTAGATAAATACCTTGCTGTGTAAAGATGTATCTTTTAAGTCCATCTCTTTTCTTGCATCAACATGAATGATATTCTGATAATATGTAGGTTGATGCAGACTTCTAGTCATCTTACTGACCAGTAGACAAGGGTCTGACCCCTATTCTTTTTCTCAAGTACTCAAATGTATCCTTGGGCAATGGCTTGGTGAAGATATCAACTAATTGTTCCTTTGATTGCACATACTCAAGTATCAACTACTTTTCTTGAACTTGTTCTCTTAAATAATGATACTTGATAGCAATATGCTTTGTTTTAGCATGCATGACTAGATTCTTGGAGATGTTAATTTCACTTGTATTATCACAATAGATCATTACTAGTTCAAGAATTTTCATATGCATACCTTCTAGTAATTGTTTCATCCATGGAATATTTAAGCAGTTTACAGCAGCAACATACTCTGCTTCTGCAGTAGACTGAGAGATGCATCCTTCCTTCTTGCTGATCCATGTGACAAGTCTGTCACCCATAAATAATTATCCTCGAGTTGTGCCCTTTCGGTCATCAATGTTTCCAACCCAATCAGCATCGGTAAAGACCTTAAGTTTAAATTTTCCTTGTCTTCTATACCATAAGCCATAGTCCTTGGTATTCTTCAGATATCTTAAGATTCTATTCATAGCAGTCATATGTGATTCTCTGGGATTAGCAGAAAATATTGCAACTATTCCTATTGCATGTGCAATATCTGGTCTAGTATGTACAACATACATGAGTTTTCCAATCATTGATCTATACAAAGTCTGATTTACCTTAGGTGACTTGTCCTCCTTTGTTAGCTTACATCCAGTTTCCATCAGTGTTCCAACTAGATTGGAATCTTTCATCTTGGATATTTTTAGCACTTCCTTGATGTATTTGGATTGTGTAATGAAAATACCTTCATCTTGTTGCATGATTTGTAGACCAAGAAAGAACTTGATCTCTCCAAACATAGACATCTCAAACTCTTTTCTCATTTCATTTGCAAATTATTTGCACAGCATATCATTGCCTCCAAATATGATGTCATCAACAAATATTTCAGCAATCAAAATGTTAGCATCATTATCTTCCTTCAAATAAAGATTATTGTTTTCACTAGTTCTTACAAATCCAATACTTATGATATAGGAATGAATTCTTTCATACCAGGCTCTCGGTGCTTGTTTCAATCCATACAAGGCTTTGTGTAGTCTACATACCATGTTCCTCTTGTCTGGATCAACAAACCCTTTTGGTTTCTTAATGTATACCTCTTCCTCAATTATTCTATTTAGGAATGCAGACTTGACATCCATCTGGTATACCTTGAATCCTTTAAATGCAACATAAGCAAGTAATATTCTCACTCCTTCTAGCCTAGCAATAGGTTAAAAATTTTCTACATAGTCAATCCCTTCTTCTTGTGCATACACCTTGCATACTAGTCTTGCTTTGTTTCTAGTGACTTCTCCATTCTCATTTAGTTTATTTCTGAGTATCCATTTTGTACCAATGACACTCTTGTCATCTGGTCTTGGTACAAGTGTCCATGTCTTATTTTTCTCAATCTTCTCAATTTATTCATTCATAGCACTAATCCATTCTTCATTATCAAGTGCAGCATTGACAAATTTTGGCTTAAAATCACAAAGTAGACATCTTGTGTTTAGAGACTTACTTTTGGTTCTCATACTAGCCTTCTTGTCTCCTATGATCTTGTTCTGTGGATGGTTCCTTCTGACATACCTGGCAAGTATAGGTACAATTCTTTGTCTATCATTTTGTCCTTCATTCTGCTCTCCATTGCTCGGTAAATCATCTTGAGCAATATCTTGATTTTTGGTATCTACAGTCTGATGCTCGGTTGCAATGTTCTGTTGCTTAGGAGCTATACATTGTTGTTCAGGTAGAGTGTCAATTTATTCATTGTAAACAAACTTTTTGTAGTCCCCTGGTTCTTTTTTTCTTTCCTTTTCATTCTTCTCTGCAAATTCATCTATCTTTACATTTTCACTTTCAACAATTTTGTTAGAGGCTTTATTGAGACATTTATAATCCTTGCTCTTGGTGGAATACCCTAGAAAGATACCTTCATCACTTTTGGAGTCAAGCTTTCCATTTCTATCATCTTTTAAGATATAACATTGACTACCAAAGATCTTGAAGTAACTTACATTGGGTGTGTAACCATACCATAGCTCATAGGGTGTCTTCTCGGTGTCTTTCTTCAATTTTACTATGTTTAATGTGTAAAAAGTAGTACTGACAGCTTCCCTCCAGAAGATTTGGGTGATGCATTTCTTTATCATTAGTGTCCTTGCACAATCAACAATAGATATGTTACTTCTTTCATAAATTTAATTTTTCCCTGGTGTTCTCAGTGCAGAGACATGTCTTTTAATTCCATGGTCATTGCAAAAGTTAGTATATTCATCTAAAATAAATTCCCCTCCTCTATCTGATCTTAAGCATTTCAATTCCTTACCACTTTGTTTTTCTACCATTGCTTTGTACCATTTAAACATCTCGAATGCTTCTGATTTACCTTTTAGAAACATAACTGTCATCATTCTAGAGTAATCATCAACAAAGAGAATGAAATATCTATCACCATAGTAACTATTTATCCTCATGGTTCCACATAGATTAGTATGGACTAATTCTAGAATAGCATCAGATATATGGGTTTTTCTTTTGAAACTAGACTTTTTCATCTTACCTTTTTGACAATTTTTGCACGTGATATTTTCTATCTTTGACATGCTCGGTAAGCCTCTTACATTTCTCTTTTTTCTTATCTTTATCATGTTGTCAAAATTTACTTGACACGATATTTTATGCCACAACCATATGTCTTTGTTTGTAGTAATTAAGCAAGTGGTTTCAGTATCATTCTGATAGAATAAGTTACCTATAGTCTATTCACCAGTTCCAATCAATCTTCCTGATTCATTGAATATCTTTGCCTTCTTACTCTCAAATGCTACTCGGTGACCTAAATTATTCAGTTGAGAAACACTCAATAGATTATAATTCAATCCTTTCACCCAATAAGCATTTTCACATTTTATCAGGTTATTCAACATTATAGTTCCTTTACCTTCAACTGGACAAGGTGTGTCATTACCCATTCTTACTGTACCACCATTATAATACTCAAAAGTATTAAAATTTTCTATGTGACTAGTCATGTGGTGAGTGCAGCCACTATCTATGATCTAGATATCATTCTTGCTAACTTTAGATATGATTGCAGTTTCTACATACCTTTCATCTTCATATGAATCATCATTTACTGCCACAAACACCATCTTGATGTCTTCATCAAATTCGGTGTCAATATCTTCATCTTTGCATGTAGCTAGGTAACTGGCCTTCTTTCCTTTATCCTTGTAGTCTCGGGTATCTCTTCTTTTTTATTGTCGATTGCTTCTATAATCTCGGTTATCACCTCTGTCAAACTTCTTTTTAAATGATATGTCATTACTTCTATCATCTTTTCTTCTGTTAGGACATCTTGCATCAAAGTGTCCAATCTCTTTACAATTAAAACATACAAGTGATAATTTACCTTTGTATTTACCTTTGCCTCTCTACATTATTCTAGCCATAAGTGTTTCAATTTCATCAAGATCTTCTTCTTCACTTTCACTTTCACTATCTTTTCTCATAGTGTGTTTATGACTTAATTTACTTATTCTCAAAGAAGATTTGAATGTAGAATCTATGTTTGGTAAGACTCTATTATCAAAGTTATTATCTCAAATGAAATAAGTCTTCCAATCAAACTATCTAGAGTAAAATTGTTATTTGCTACTTCTCTCATTTCTTGTATAGAAAATACTCTAATATCATAAGTAGGCAGTAAGGTTCTTAGAATTTTACTTACCACTGTCTCTTCATCTAGTACACCTCCAACTCCTCAGATAACATTGACTACCTCTTTGATTCTTGTGTTGTACTGTGTGATATTTTCACCTTCTTTCATTCTGAGATCATCAAACTTTCCTTTAAGGCTTTTTGCCTTGGCTCTCAGAACATTTATATCACCACCATGTACAAGCTTTAATTTATCCCACATCTTCTTTGTAGTTGTGCATGTTTTGACATCTTCAAATTCATCATCAGAGAGTGAGGAAGCAAGCTCTATTATCATGCAGTTGTGCTCATGCTTCTCTCTCATTTGTTCAACTATGAGTGCTCCTATGGGAACATCTTGTCTGTTCATCTTGTGATCTTTTTCTTGAGCTATTAAACTCCCTTTCTAAGCACACAAGCTCTGATACTAATTGTTAGAATAATTGAGAGGGGGGGTGAATCAATGGCCTCAAAAATTAATCCTTAAATCAACCCAAAAAATTATTATCACATTTATAAGCCTCTAGTTATCTTCATTCCTACAAGATGATTGCCTTGAAATATTTATAACAAATAACTACTGCTCAGATTTCTCTTTCAAATCTCATTCTTACTTTTACTGATTAGCAATCTTTCTATTTACTGAAATACAGTAAATAACTAGTCTATACTGATCAATCCAGATTTGCTTATGTGAAATGCAAAACAATAAAGTAATGACTCATAAACACATTGATACGTGGATTTTTAATGTGGAAACCCTATTAAGGGAAAACCCACTGGGACCGGTAGCCCAAATTTTCACTCTTCTAAAGTGAGCTCAATGAAGAGCCAACCATGTTAAAGGTTACAAACACACTGTTAGGTGTGACCTTGTTAGAGTATTTAAATGAATAGTTTGTCACTTAGTATCTGGCATCTAATGCTACCATCCTTGATCAAACACTCACTTGTCCTGGCAATAGGTATCAGGCATATCCAATGCTACTTTGTATGATCAAACTTTTTGATACTCCTTGGGATGTATCTCAATTAGAAAAGACTTTTAAGTCCTACTTGGTTAAGAGACTTGATGCTTCAATGGTTAAATTGAAACAGTAAATTAATTTGTTCACATATACAACTAGAATTGTAGATTTTTAGATCTATTGTAAGTACATTACCTTTCTGATCAATGTTATCAATTCAATACCTTTGCTCTACATTGTTCTTCTCTATGATGTTGTATCACTGTTCGTTGATGTCTGCAGAATTTATCTCTTTCCTCATCTTGATTAATCAGGTCTGAATGAATAATTTCTTCTCCTTCAGAATCTCTTCAGCATCTATTCTCTTGTCACTCCCCTAATTCACATTGAATTAGCTTGTCTCTTATATAGACATGATTTCACCATTTCTTGGCTTTCTTGATCTTGGGGTGATCCACAATTCTCACCAATTAGATTTAAAGAAAAACTCCTATTTTATCTCATAGAGATATTCTTGCCAACTGGACAAAATAGCTTCAAATCCTTTACTTATCTTTGGCTTTATCTTGTCGATTAAAACAATGATAATTACCAGTTAAGTCTATATTTAGCTCTTGACAGCTAAGCCCTTTGTCATTTCTGAACTCTTTGTTTTGTTGGTCAATACTTCAGTTAGTCATCGGTGACAACTAACTGTTCAATTGGTGAGACTTCAGTTGTCTTCGGGATCTCCATTCGTCTTGCTATCCGTCGGGCAACACTGTAATTCTATCCGTTGGGTTACACTGTGCTTTTAATTGTTGGGTAACACTATGACTTTTCTTGTCGGTAATGTTGTGCTTTTTCTTGTTGGTTAATACTGTGACTTTGCTCTCATTGGTTTACTCTGTCCATCGGTGTATATAGTCACTTTGTGAATACTTAACTTTTATGCATTACTGATAGCATAACCTTTGATTCATTGGTTCTTTGAAGTCTTTAGCAGTATGTACATGACCATACAGATTATATCAAGTTGACATCAATGAAAATACAATACATTAACTGATTTAATGTCTTGCATTAACTTTCTATATTTCGGTGATCATCAACTTAACATCTTCAAACATTCATTCAGTTATAGTTCATCAAGATTCTGAATTGACCAAATGGCTAACTACCCTCCAGGACCTCAAGATAATCAAGAAGCAACGCTTCCAAATTTTGGTCAAGATATATGAAGGTGAGGAGCTAGAAAACTTCGGATCCTAGATTAAGAGCATAGCCAAAACAATTAAGGTTTGTGAAAAGTGCCTAGGCCACATACAGCAAAAGCATAAGGAAGTTATGGAATAGGTAAAATAAATAGAAAACTTCTTTGCAGGTATGGACTTAGAGCTATACTGAGATCAAGAGAGGAAAATTATATGCCCAACCAAAGAGGTACTACAACAATTCAAAGATATTTTGGCAGGTGTTAGCACCAAAGAAGGCCTACACCAACTGTTCTATTCAAAGGAATACATGCAAAGGATGTCCAAGCATGAAGAAGATATCAATTTCTTCGCTTCTAAATTGACCATTTTCAGAGAGAAGAAAGAATGATGAATTAACAAAGCCAAGAGGAAAGAAATAAACTATGAGGAGGTACAGGAAATAGTGCAGAGGCTAGGAGCTTCTCATCCAAAGGTGTTCCCAAACTAACTGCTCAAATCCAGATAACCATTTTGAGAGATGTAGTTTTTTCATACTTGGTCATTTTTTCCAAAGGCTAGTTTTTTTGGCATTGCGGCCTTTCGACATTTTGGCCTTTTGGCCCTTTCAACCTTTCAGCCTCTGAAAGGCCAAAATTCTAGGGGTCTCAAGTTTTGGTTCACACTTAGTCTAATTTGCACTTGGAAAATTTTGGTGTAGAGGTCGAGGTCCAAATTTCTAGGTCATTCCAATGAGATCACTTTTTTGCATGAAAATAGAACTTCAGATCATATGGATGCATAACTAGAGTTTGTTTTACAAGGATTAAGGGTCTTCTATCAGTTCCCACCTTGAAGATAACCACAGATGAAGATTCTAAGGGAGAGATTAGAGATCAAGAAGAAGACTCCATTTGCAAACAAGGGAACTCCAACTCCTCTCTTTCTTATTTCTTAGCAAGTTTGATCCATTTTGCATGGGAAAACTAATTGTAAATGGATTAAAGATCCATGCAAGTTGTTTAGTATTAGTTTAACAATAGATTTCTTTAGTAAATCTTTAGTTATTTTATTTTCATTGTTTTTAGAGCCTCTGATGCCCTAGTTTTGGCATTCAGAGTTTGTAGATCAGAACTCTATATTATAATCAAAACAATGTGATACGGTCAGATTCTTGTTTCAATAAAGATCTACAATTGGTGATTCTTTCATGGTGTGATATTTTTTGCTATCTATGCAAAATTGATGAATGTGTATCTACTTATTCATTCTTTTCAAAGAGCCAACTATTTTATTATTTCTCAAATTTGTGATTCTTTAATTGGAGTTTGTTGTTGTTTATCTACCTTGTTGTGATGAATGTATGGGAAAGATTATCTTTTGGGCTCAACAATAAATCCATCTCGTGTGTGTGCACACCTTGATGGCTTCATTATTTGATAGATTTTTAAAAATCTTGCATGAGTGAATACATTTCTCTCCAAAGGATTGCATCCATTGGGTATATAATTGTGACGTTGTCTAATTTATATTAATTGGGTTTTTTTCTAAATCTCTCCATCATTCTATTCGCAAGGAAGGATCAACAATGGTTTATGTCTGTTTGGATTTCATTTTCAGTAATTTACTTCATTCTTGTTACCCTACTCATTTAAATTTTTGTCACAAATCTGAAAGCAATCAAACTTGTCTTTAGTTTAAAACACAAATTTGCATCATTAATAGAATACATTCATTGGTAAAATCAGAAAATACCAAAAAGATACTAAATTTGTTTTGTAGTTTGACATCTTGAAAGTACCAGCAAAGACCTCCTTGTGAACATTCACATTTATCTTCAACTGAGTTACCAAGAAGGTTGTACCATGACCCTGGAGAACCTTGGGAATAACCTCGTTATTCTTTCAAGAAAGGAAATCGAATCTTGAGATCCTAGCAATTGAATTGTGTAAAAACAACCTTAAACACTTCCCTCTTCCTCACGTTTCTTCAATGAATTCTTATAATTGTTCATTTCTCTGACCAAATTATCAACTTGAGTCTAGTTCATCATAGAAACATTCAAATTTAATTGTATTGTCTCGTGTGTATGAGTTCTACTAGCTTGTTGAACAATTAACTGTTTAAATGCCTCATCAACATCTACAAGTAGTGGCCTTTGATCTCTCAAGTATAAGCCCATTATAGTAAATCTTTATGATCAAGATCATAGACAGATCCAATGATAATTTCCTACAAATATTCAGGCTTAATTCCTAACCCAGGACCTTCCTCCCTTAAAAAACAATCAAACATCAATGCAGCTTGCATATCCCATCCTTGATACAAGATAACTCTAGCATCCTTTAGCAACTGCCTCCCTCTTTATGGGGTGATCTCCTATAGTTCCTTCTGAACTTGTTCCTCCAGTGTCTATTCAAGAACTTCAGTCTCCACATTTCTAGAGATCTCCTTAAATTTTCTTCCTTTATATCTATATAAAAAGGATTTAAACTCTTTATAAAAAAATAAACTCATCATAAAAAATCATTTCCTCATGCTCCATTTCCTGGATATCCCCAAATCCATCTACATATAGAGGTCCCAAATTAATCTCATTTTCCTCAAACTTAGGGAGAGAGTCTTCAACCTCAATTTGTGTTCCTTCCCTCAAGATGACATCCTCATCATCACCTCTAGGGTCTAGAGACAAGTGTGCAATTTGGAACTCTTCCATAATCTTCAATGGGGTTTCTTTAAATACATGTAGAGGAACATCACTTAGAATTTATGCTTCATTCTCAATCAATTTCATGGCTCTATTCAATGGGTCTATGATACCCTAGATGACTTGCATGTTAATTAAAACTCTTTTTAATTTCCACTAAAAATCCTTTTCCACTTTCTCTTATATCTCCTTCATGTTAATAGATTCATCCTTTTCCAAATTTTGGATCAAATAATCAACAAGAAAAGGCTTATGCCAAAATGGTATTAACTTCTGAGATGCTCTGGCTCTTGCTATATATCCTTCATGATCAAAGGCTTTCCTTGTATCTCCTCAAGAGAATCTATATACTCTAAGTTTATCATTGATAGAATCACAACTCTGCATATTTTTCACAAAGAAATCACCAAATGCCAAAGTACCTGGTAGGAATAATTATTTATTACTTGATGTCAAATGTTTTAAATTTGACATTGTTATCTACCTCACAATTTCTAAATAGGCTATTTTGTCAGGAACTGTGATTGGGAGGTCATTAGGGAAACCTTCAAAATTGTAAACCCTAATCCTTGTAAAACTCTTAAAAGCATACCAATTAACCCAATTGTGGTCTATAGGGCTCTGTTCAATATAGTCCTTAGGTTTGAGAAACCTTTTAATCTCTAATGACATATTATGATCATATTATCCTCTTAGTAACTTCATCAATGGCTTAACAAAATGCTCTTCAAAACATAATATTGAGAAAAGGTAGACCTCCAATCCTATATTTTCAACCACATTTGCACTAGATTCCTAAACCCTTGAGCATCATACTCCCTAATTGGAAATCCCTCACCCCAGATATTGTTTTCTTGTCCAAAAAATAGAAACATATGCATTAAAAAGGAATAATACTTAAAATTTAACCTAGATGAATCCTTTTGAAGCTTCTTCTAAATGTGCATTAATCTTGTCACCAATATATGTGGTGAAGTAAAAATACCTAAGGTCTTTGGATTGTACATCAAATACAAGAGCCATTAAAGCTATATTCATCAAAGGGGGACTCTCAATTTTGCATACCTAACCAGCAGTCATGTAAGTACACTATTATGGATGAAACAACTTCATATCATATGGTAGGCAGTCATTACTTGAAAACACTTCCCTTTTACTTCTCACTTTAGGGAACTGCAAAGACAACATCCAAGTCTTATACATCATTTCCAAGATGAAATACTCTTGCCTTAATTTTGGTATGTTCAAATTGGCTTCATGACCAGGCTCTAGCTAAAAAACATTCTCAATTGTTGGTTTTGTGATGAAAATCACAACTTGTTGGAAACTACCTTTCTAATCTTAGTTTTGGGATCATAACCCTTGATAATTTCTTGTATTAATTAAATATTTACAAGCACATTGGAAACCACTAGTCTTCCCAAATTAGTCTTCCATAGATGGCACAATGGGATCCTTTCTAGCCTCCTATTGTAATTAAACATGAAAAATTCATAACTCCTAGGCATAGTTCATATATCTCCTACTTCCTCACATTTTTCCTCCATTCTTTCCTCTCCTTGCTTCACCTTCTTTGACCTCTAAGTGGATAGTAGAAATTGGTCAAGAAAATCTTGTTTTAGATGTCTTCCTTTGGCCTTGTGCCTCTTTGGCTTTATTTCCTCAACATGCTGGTCAATTTGAATTTCCTAATGTTTCTTTCCCCTTGCCTTCTTTGACAATGAAGGTTCCATGATTCTTCAACTCCTTTGAAAGCTCTACAATTCACTCTAGAATACTGATACAATTTGATGAAACTCTGTAACTCTCAAGCTTCTTTTATTTCATTAAAACCTATGCGAGCTTCTTGTCATAAGATTGATTTTATAACCCTTTCAAGGGAAATCAATCACAATAGTCATATAAATAGCTCAAATAGTCATTTTGAAAGGCCAGATGTTTAACTCCACTTGTGTATGACATTTATTTCAATGCATTCAAATAATTAAGTGCCATCGAGTAATCTATTATGACCTTCTTTGAAATAGTGCTTTATCGATTAACTGGGAACCTTTATTTTCTCATGTTTACCTTTAATTGATGCCCTAACTTATTCAAAGCTAGGTTCAAACAATAATATTTGTCTTTACTCGACAAGGCCTCCTCTCGGATAACCATCAATCTTTACCGAGTTGTTACATAACCTACTCGACGCCTTTAATATCTAATGAATGGACTATCCTCCACTTTCCAATTATGTGTTTCCATCTATTCTATTTTTCTTATGACAATTGTCCTTAAGTATGTCAAATATGCTCAAACCATCTTGTAACTCATTTTAACTTACTCAAAGATTCATTTCATCTGATACAAATGATGCTTTAATTTCTTTATTTAATGTCCTCGAACAAAATAGTAATTAGTGTTACATAGCCTTAGATTTATTTGAAATGTCATCTTACTCAATGAGTTGTTTCTACCCATTGGATAACTATCGCGTATGATTTCTTTGACATCACCCATTATCGAGTAGATTTCTTCTTGTATGGAAACCTTTTCATCTTATTCGATGGTAAAGGTTATTCAACATGACATCATCACTCAAAGCTTTCTCTTTATGGATAAGTTTTATGCTGATTTTCACAAGCTGGGTTACTCGACACAACCTTTTATCCGATGAGTCATGTACAGTGGCCCCACCATATTTCAAACAACTCCAGTAATCATTACTCAACCTGTCCACTTATTTGAACAATATTTTATTCAAAGTTCAAGTTACTGGGCCCCATAAGTCAATCATCTTTTATGAATTCCTTTGCCGAATAAATTTTTCTTTTTTGCCTCTTGATTTTTCTTATTCGACAACACATGTTGTTCAAACTTTAGATTTTCACACCTTTTATTTTCCAACTCCTCATTTCGATGGTTAACACTCTGCACATTTTTCATTTCCGAAGGAGATACTTGCTTTGATTGATGGACTTTTGAATTACTAGAAGTGTTTCTTTGTTTGATAAAGCTTGACCAGTCAACATCAACCAAGTAGGATGCCACATTGATGAATTTCCACACTATTTCTCTCAGATGAATTATGCCTTTTCCAAGTGTTACAACTCATCTAAATTTTATATGTCATGAAGAATGACTATCTTATAATTCTTTTCATCTACTGCTCAAAGTTGTAGAGCCTCCCTCATTCCCTTTCTATGTTTGAAATCTTGAGGAGTGTGGGTTGGACTTATTGTTGTATTCATGACCATGTTGAACCCTTGTGAGATTGTACCCTTGGGGTGATATGTTTTCTACTTGATTATGTGACCTACCTTGGACGTGAGATGCAAGGAAAGATCCTGTTATGTTTCGATATGAATGGCTGGGATGATATTTTGATGCTATGATTTTTTTGTGAAAGGATTTTATGTGATCCACTCTGTTTGATTTAGCCTTGTTTTCATGCTGAGACTACCACTATAGTTGTCCTTGGTATTTGGAGAGATCATGCCCTGGGTCATCATAGAAATCCATTTATCCTTATGATGAACCTAGTATGTGAATTTTTTATGTTGATGAATTATGGGTTTATAATTTATTGGATCAAAATGGATTTTGATGCACTCTATTTCTCCATTACTCATGTTGATTATTCTATGATACATTATGTTGCATTAGGACTAATTGTTTAACTTATTATTATAGTTATGTAGTTGAGTGTTTGATTTATATGTATTGTTTTGGAATAAGGAAATTATACTCGCAATAGGATGAGTCTTGATTCTAATAATTGTTAGGTGCTTAAATGTTATTGATTAATTGAGTTGAGTCATGATTGAGTATGCAGTTGCATTAATTAAATGATTAATAGGATAATGCAATTAAGTATTAGATTGGTTAAATTAAATGGTTAACATGACAATGTTATGATGAATTATTATTACATGCATTATGTTTGGTGGAATTATGTTATTATTATAATGACGTAATTGGATAAAACTATATTAGAATATTGTGAATTGTGTTCTAAAGTAAAATTGATGTCAATTGGGAATTTTATGATGATTTGATGTGTACCTATGTTTTCATGAGGAAATTGATTGCGAATATTATTTTGGAAAGTTTGTTGAATTATGTGAATGTAGTTTCAAAGGATATATGCTTGAATGTTGTCAATTGTTTACATTGATTATATGTATGGCTTTTCCTTGGACTAATAATATTTGGATCTAGTTATGCAAGAAATTGACCATGGAAATAAATTAGGGAACCAAGGTTAGACCATTGTAGAATCAGTGAGATCCAAGGTTGCATTTAATAAAGAGACAAAACCTCATTGTAATGTGTTTTACCTCATGATTTTATATGCTTGAGTGTATGTTAATTGTAAATTGTTATTTGTAAATTATAAATTGTGTAGACACTCAAGTGGATATGCCATGTGTCCTTGTCATGTGAATTTGTGTGGTGTCACTTGGCACTTGTATTGTGTATGTGTGGAAATGGTATGTCCACTTGGGGATTGGATGGCAACCAACCTAGGATAGTACCATATAGGATCCTCATGTAAACATCTTGGTTAGAGAGCTTCAGGTATGGTCATATCACCTGGAACTTGTAGGTGAGTTTAATGTGGGTTTTTGAGGGGTTAAAAGGACACCTAGGGTTGATTTTGGGTCATTTTTAGAAATCCCACTTGGTATACCTATGGGTAAGGGTAATTTTCAACACTAAAACAACTCATAGTTGACTTAAAGACCCTTCCAAAAGTTGGATTTTGAAGATGGACGAAAATCAACTTTTGGAACTATGGTCTTGGTTAGACAACCCTTCATTAGGATGCAATTTACTTTTCCCACTTTTTGAGTCACCTTTTCTAAGACCCATTTTTAGAAACCTTGTAAGGGGGTTTTGGGAAGACCAAACCAATAGGATTCATACCTTCTTCCAAGATAATTGTGGGAAGTGTGTAAATCCTTTTTAGGGGAGATCCTCCAAGACTTGGAGTTTGAACACCCACTCTCTATCTTTAGAGACTTCTAGAATTAGTGGAGATTTTTGGAGAAGAGGAAGGAATGGGAAAAAAGGAAACTCTCCTTGAAATCTTTCCATAAGCTTGGATCTAGGTTGGTGGTTTCTTTCCACTCTTCATTTCTCATATTTTTTATATGCAAGGATGTTGTCGTATGGTAGAGTAAGCTTTCTTGTGTGTTGTAATGGAGTTTATGGTTGTGCTCTTGTTATATTGTGTTTTCCTTTTATGATGTGTTGTAATATTTTTTCATGGGAGTCTAAACTCACACTCACCCTTGGGAGGGTAGATTAACCTTGGGGGTGAAGGTATTTTGTACAGCCCTTGGGTGTATAGTCTCTCCTCGTGGAGGAGAGGGAGAGAACATGGAGTATGGGTTCCATGATGCCATATTCTTGCTTATGCATTTGGGGGACATAAGGGTGGTTTTTTTGGCTTATTTCCTTGGATTTCATAAGATTTGTATATGTGCAATCAAGAGATTTATGATATTGTTTGAAAGCCTTGAGAAGGCATTTATATTTCTTGTTTATTTTGGCACTCCTCGTAGGGTACTTGATCCACCTTTACCCCATGTTTAGGGTCATTGTGAGACCCATTGTAAAGCCTTGTATGGCAGTTCTTGTGGGTTATTGTTTCATTGAGGTTGTTGGTTTTGTATGAGTGTAACCTGTCTCTCCTTGGTTCCCCAAGCTCGGGAGTGGCCTAATAAAGGCCTAGGTTGGGAGGTGAGCTCCCATGACCAAGTTATAAACTTTATTGTAGGATTATGCATATGGGAAAAGAGATAAGAACAAGATGTGAAGAAAGATATGTGTGGAGTCACCTTTGTATTTTGTTTCCCTTTTGTAAAGTTGTAACTTTCAAAGGAGAGAAAAAAAAAAGTGTATATGCACTATGTAATATGAAGGTTAAAGAATGTTATATTATTTTGTAAAGTTAGTTGTTGATTCTTATATTGCAAAACCCAAATATTGTGAATGTTGTTATGAAATAAAGGAATGAGATGTTCATCAAAATGTGAGATTTTTGGATTAATCTATGGAAAGGGAAGTGTTGAGAGGGGAGGGGTGAATCAGTACTTCTAAAAAATTTAACTACTATTCTTTACTCTTCATTGAACTGAATATCATTCATAAAAATATTGAAAAGCATGTAAAGTAAATTAGAAAGCCATGATAGATAACTCTATGATTTTTGGTCATGCATAAATCCTTTTTTATAGGAAAAAATTGCAGTGGGGATGGCACCCACAATCCTTCACTACTGTAGTATAAAGTTTTCTCAGTTAGAGCTACAATGTTAGCTACTTCTGATAGCTTACCTTTTGGGAGTATAATACTCGGTTAAGAGTACAAAAGAATTATTTAGTCTACCTTGTTAAAGTATTTTACAATCTCTCATCTAAGAGATATACCTAGTTAGAGGATTTACAAAAATAAGACCTGTTAGGGCCTACCTAGTGAATGAGATCTCTACTCTTCTAACTATTACAAAAACTATTACAAAAATGTCTACAAGTATGCATCAACCATAATGTTGTTCAAAATCTTATGTTCTGTAAGTGCATTACCTCATTCTGCACTCGGTAACTTATTTGTTATGAACCTTATAACTTCTTCATTCTAACTCATTTAGCTCTATCACTGTAATTGCTTATGTCTATGCAATTTTCACCATCATCTGTCATCTTCATGTTTTGTTCCTTTTATATTATCTTAAGGTGGTTAACCTAATTTAGATTCTTCTTCTTTTGTGGTGGAGTTGAAGTGGTGCAAGGTTGGTTTCATTCTCAACATATTTATTATGCTTGTATTTCATTGGTTGATTTGCCTCGTGATAATGTGCAATCATATTATTGTAATCCCAATATTCTACCTAACTTTTGTCTTGAATATTATAAAAGATTTCTTGCTCGGAGTCTAGGTTCAATGTATCAAATTTGAATTTTTATGTCATCTCTAGTTTATTTCATAATGTGCTCTGATCTTGCTTAGTGACATAACATTTTCTTGGTGACTCGGTGACTATAACACTGATCGATAACTGTCACTATTTAACTCGATGCTAAATAATTGTTCGGTGCTCGGTGTCTTTGATACTCTACTTTACCAATTGTCTACCTTAGTGTACTCTTAATTTTACCAATTATATCTATTGACTTTCATGACTTTGATAAAAATAATGACAACAAACTATCTTATAGGATTATCAATCTCCCCCTTTGGCATTAGTTGGCATTTTGACAAAAACTTCAAAGTCATCAAAATTTTGTACATCTCTTGTACAAATCCTTAGATAATACTTCTTAAAACATACCATAGCTCGGTTAAAATTTTCAAAATATAGTGTAACTCCCCAGATACACATAATTATATCTCCCTTATGTACTCTATCCATACATATTATATTATCTCCATTTTTTGACAAATATGCCAAAACCAAAATTGCTTAGTGCTTGATAGGATAAACCTATACCTTATCAAAAATGTGACTGTACTTCTTCTAAACATTGGCTAGGGATGACTCCCATGCATCTTTGAGTGTTTGAAGTATAAACATTTGAGCAGAAACATTAGCTTCCATTCCAATGATGGTGTCTAGTGAACTACCATTTGGGGTGTTTACCAAATCCTTGGCCTTCTTAAATGCCTTTGCATTAATTCAATATGGGGAAACAATATTTCTTGAAGATCTAGAAGTTCCATTCTTCTCTTCTTGTCTTAGTTCTTGTTGCATCTCCATCAAGTGCTTCAACCTCGATGTGAGGCCTACCTCAACCCGTCATAGCTTAGCACTATTTTTTTACTTATTAGGCTTATTAGTTGACATTGATTTTGAGACACTTGGACCATATAAACATATGTTATTATTTGAGGATCTATAAGACCCCATGCTATGTTATTCAACATTCAGATTTTTATGTACACCTACTTAGGCAATGTCTTATGTAGGTTAATGCATTATCCATATGATTAAGTTTCAATGATGCAGTATGATGGATATGTATGTTAGATAATTCAGGATGCAAATTCATTAAGATTTATGTTTATGCATATGGATTAGATGTGGCTATTGTTAAATTTCAATAAATCATTGATGAAAATGTGAGTGAATGTGTGTTTGATTTGCATAATTTATCTTGCTATGTTTATGTGTGGATTTATTGGACCTATTGTTGTGTGCAATGAGCGTGCAGGAAAATTGACCATGGTACTAATCAGGGATTCAGGAATGGACCTATGTAAATAATGGGATGCTAAGGTCCTATCTATAAAAAGTGATATAGACCTCATTGTATTGTGTTTTATTCATGAAATTATTATGCATGATTGTAATTAATTCAATTTTGTAAATGTGTAAATAAGTCATGCCTTATGTAATTATGTTGTGTCACTTGACACATGTATACTTAATGTGTTGGCATGGCTATTAAAATTAACTAGTATAGGTTTAACTCTAACCCAGGGGTCACCTAGTATAGTTCCCATGCTTACCCTAAGGTTTAAGGAGATCAGATTGAGTCAAGAGAATTGAATTTCGTGATTTAACTTCAGGTGGGGTTTAGGAGGGCCAGATAAGCTTCTAAAAGGTGGTTAGGGTTAGTTTTGACCACTCCACTTGATACCCTATGGGTTAGGGGTCAATTTTAGCTCATTATAAGCCCCAAAACTCATTAATGACACTCCTAAAATATCCCCTTTTCAAAGTGGTGAAAATTAGAGTTTGAGAAATTTGGACAAGGTATCTTTCCTTTCCATGTGAGCCTTAAACTTCATTTATGAGGGATAAGGAAAGTGGGGAGATGAGGAATACTTTATTCACTTCCCCATTAATGCTAAGATCAGATATTCTTAGAATGGAGCCTATTTAGGGAGACTTGGGAGGAGAGTGAGAGTTGTTCACCCACTCTCTATTCTTAGAGACTCCTTGTTTTGGAAGAGGATTTGGAGAAGGGAAAAGGCATAAAGGGAAGAGCTTAACTCAACTTCATTATTTGCCTTAATTTTTGACTTGAGGTTGGTTTCCTCTTTATATTATATTAGACTAGATTTACTTTTGTATGCAGAAAGCTTGAGGAATCCATTAATGGGGTCTTCTGTTTATTTGTTGCAAATCCATGGGTTTTCATACAAATCATTTGTATAGTCTTATGTATATTGTTGTAATCTCCATTTTGTTTCATGAAATTCCTATGTTGTGTCTTGTGTTTTATTTTGTGCTTAAAATTGCTTATGAGGAACTTCAAGGCTCACTCACCCTTGGGAGGGCTGAGTAACCTTGAAGGGGCGAAAGTTTATTGATTTACCCATGTAGTGTAGAGTCTTCCATGTGTGGAGGGATGTACATGTGTGTTATGGGTGCCCATTATGCCAAGTATACCCAAGGGAATTTGGGGTTCATAAGAAAAATTGGACGAATTGAATCCATGATCTTGATTTTGAGAGAGGAAAATAGAATTTGTCCATTGGCACTGGTATGGCATGGAGAAGGAAGATGAAATTTGTTCATGAGTCCATGTGTGGCCATGTAGTAGGAAGATTGATGTACAAAGGGAATTTTGAGCCCATGTATGGCCTATTCCTCTTGTATGTATTTTTATTGTTGGCTTTCTCCTCTTGTGGTAAGTCCTCTTTCACCCCTATGTTTTCAGGTCTCTTGGAGACCTATGTATATCCTTGAGTTTTTGGGTATTTTCTTGAGTCTCATGTTTTCAAATTCATTGTTGTTATTACTGTTTTGTCACATTTGTTTTCATGTATCCCCTAGCTTAGGGGTGGCCTTGCAAAGGCCTAGTTTGGAAGGTGATCCTCCATGGTCAACCTTGATCTTCTTGTAGGTTATGTTGGAGCTCTTGGAAATTTTGTAGGAGTTCTTAGAAATCTACCCTTGGAGTAACTATGATCTATTCATGAGATTGATCTTGTTTAGATTGTATTTTGAGCTTGAAATATGTTATGAAAACAAATTGAATTCCTTGTAATTCTGAAGGAATTGGAAAGAAAGTGTAATTTTTTGCAAATGAATATTATATAAGGAAGTTTTACACAGTTAAAAGATTAAAAAAAATGTATTTTTGGAAACTGAATACATGTAATGGTTAAAATATTTACTTTGAATTGAATATAATGTTGTTTATAAAGTTATTTAGAAAATGACTCCTCATTTTCCTAAGGTTAAACTAATGTTTAAATAAGGAAGATTGATTAAATTCATCTTAGTATTAGTTAAGACATGTTGTTCTTAAAAATTAAGATTTCCCCTTTTTAGCAAAACAAGTTGAAAGTAATAATTCATTTATTTAAATGTTTGCATAGTTAATTAGAAAGTTAGATATGAAGGCATTATATTTTTCCATTAGTATACACAAGGAAAAATATGATCCACACCATCGGTTTACACTACACCGATAGACAGGGCATAGCACTACCTGACGCCAAGGTTACCCGATACTGCCAAGTTCAAAGCATCCCAAAAAACATTATTCAGTGTTACCCAATGACAAAAAGGTTAATAGAACCCAACATGTAACAACAGTGCAATCCAATGGAAAAACACAGAGAGGAACCTGATAGATGAAGGGAACCCAATAATCAGTTCAACAAAGGAACGCCGACAGACTTTCAGTTCAACCCGACGACCAAGAACTGACAGTCAGTTACATCCCACAAAAAGTGGATCTAACTTTCCATGTTAGATAATTCACTTAAGTTGTATATATAGCTTCTTGATTTTCTTTTAAATCCATTATGTGCAAAGGAGGCAATGTAATTAATATTTTTTAAATTAGTTTTACTGATTTAAAACATGCAAACTAAAGACCAAGGTCAAGTTGTAAACCTTAGATATAAGAGTTAACATTGTAATGTGTGATTCAAAGATAGGTCAAATACTTGTATAAATAGATGCTCAATCTATTGTAAACAGTTGTTGTTCAATGAAGATTGCAGCCACAGAGAGAATCTAGGGACCAGACAAGAGATTTCATGCAGAAGGATAGAAAAGAATTAAATTAGTTTCAAGAACAAGAACACAGGCTACCGACGAGCAGAGAAAGATATTAATCTATCACTTGAGGTGATATTATTATTATGAGATCTTTAATGGATCTGTAATCAAAAATTTTAGATTGCATACAATCAGGTCAATCATATGTACTCATTCTAACAAGTGTAGTACACTTAAGAAATACTTTCAAGAAAGGTGGACTTAACATTCCTATTGTAAATCTCTTAACTGAGTGCAAACTTAAATTAGTGTTGCTAAAGCTCTTAACAGAGTAGATCTTCATAGGTCTCCATTTTAATACTCCTAACAGGGTAGATCATCAGAAATGATCAATTGTAATCCTTTACCGATTCCCTTCCATTCAGCAGATAGTGAAGTTTTGTGGGTGCCATCACCACCATAGTTTTTACTTCCTAACAGGAGTTTTCTGCGATATCATATCTTATGTTATGTGTTTATTACTTTCATGAATGTTTCTATGAATGTTGCAAACAATTAAAGATTATGGAATAATACTACATGCATAAGAAAGAACAACAGTAATGGTGGGTAATGCAGTAATGAATGATTACTAATGATGAATGGTGAAAAGAGTTAAAAGTTTTAGAGGTACTGATTCACCCCTCCCCTCTCAGTACTACTTCCCATTAATCCCAACAATTGGTATCAGAGCTGAGTCTCTTCTTGGAAAATCTTAAAGGCTTAAGAGCAAAGATCATACAATGAAGAAGTACAAACTTGATAAGAACATTGAGAATAAAAATATTGAGATACAGATATTCTATGAATAGTATAAAGAAACTAGAATCAAGATGAGAGTGTTGTTGGATGAGAGGAAAGGTATGGCAACTCGGAGCAATGAAAAAGATTATCAAGAAGAATAAATTCTAGATTTATTTGAATCTTCGGGATCCAATGCAAGTAATACATTAGATACATCAAAAGAGAACATCACAAATCTGAAGGAGATCAATCAACATCAAACAGAGCAAATAAAGATGGTGCAAATTGGTTAGGAGTCCCAGATGGTAAGAATGATTGATGTGATGAGTTCTGCTAGACAAGCTGAAACAGAAAGAACACTTGTCATTGATGACAGAAGGAAGATTATAGAGAAGCTATAGGAAAAGGAGTTAGAAATATAAAGACATGTTGAGCATCACCATGAGATCACAAATCAGATTATTCTAATGAGTCAAGAAGCAAACAGAATGAATATAGAACTCATTGAAAGAGTACAGGCTATCGGTGAACTAAGAGAAGAAAATGAAAAACTAAAGCATGAGGTTAGAATTCAGCAACAGCATAATGAAGTTATTAGAAAGGCTAGAGAGAGTAATAAAAGAATGGATGATTTTCTTGAAGGACAACAAAGACTCAACAACAACAACAAAAACAACAACAACAATGGTTTAGGCTTTACAGAAAATGGAGAATCAAATCAAGCCAATCTAAAGAATGTCTATGAAAATACAAGACCAAGAAAGCTGACATGCAATCACTATGGAAAGAAAGGACACACATCAAATGTATGCTGAGGAAAAATGAAAGGTATTCCTAAATCTACATCTTCATTCATAGGATTGTGTTATAAATGTAACAAGAAAGGACATAAAGCATATGAATGTAAGTCTAAGATGGAACAACCAAAGAAGGAAACCTACATGGACAAATAATGTCCTACATGAAAGATGAATGGGCACACAAGTCTTGAATGCTGGAAAAAGAAAAGGCAAGCATGGAAGCCAAAAGGTCAAGAAACTCCCTATCAACCAAAGAGAATCGGTAATCAATATGTATGGGACTACAATACATGGACAAACTGTACAGCATGTGGTAGATATGGTCACATTGCTACAAAATGGATGAGGGCATGGACCAAAAGGTCTAGAGGCTAGTTAAACCCTAGAATGGAAAGCTTACACTGTCACAAAGTTGGTCATCTCAAGAAAGATTGCAAAGATCGGATGACAGAGACAAGTACATATCCCAATGGAAACACCATTGAAGATATCTGAAGGGTTAGAGACAAAATGTGGAGAAAATCTTCAAGCAATGATGAAGCTGGACCAAGCAATGAAAATGGTGACACCCCATCCAATGGATCTGGTGACATCACCACCCCCACTTGAGATGAACAAGTAAGTATGTAACTGCACTACACCAAGTCATATTATGCATAAGTTCCATTATACAAATTGATAGATAGTCAAAATCAGCATAATAAAGATGCATATTATGTTACTTGTTTCAATTCTGAGAAAATAACCTCATCAGTATACACATACCAAAAATCATCGGTGAACATAATGGATAAGCTATTTTACACTTACCGGAATGTTTTGGTCAACAAATAAAATGGTTAAGTTACCAATATAACCCGATACCCATCGGTAAGGAAGCAAAATGACAAAGTTGTCATGACAAAATACCGATATCCGTTGGTAAAATTAAAATTGTTAATAGCTATCCCGAGCACCATGTCAACACCGATGGTGATTTTGAAATTCTTCCCAACAAAATCCTTCTTCATGTCCTAATGATTCGTTGAGAATTTATGACAAGACTTAGGGAAAAAAGTCTAAAAATAGACAACAGGACAACTTCATTTTGCACCCGCGATTTGAAGAGAAAGCAGAGCGAAAAATAGAGTGATTGAAGAGAAGAAAGCAAAGCATCCTCGAATCAATCCATGCACACAAAAAATAGAACATTCATCATTATCACAAATTGAAGTAAGTACCGAGGGCACCGAAAGATCTTTGTAGTTATTTTTCAAGAAAGCCCTAAATTTCAAGAAAACCCTAGAAACTTGAAAAATGATGGCAACCACGTCAAGAACCATAAAGATTAAGAGTGATAAGAAGAATATGGTTAGGTTAATTAAGAATAGCACCTATGTAGAGCCCAAATATAAGATATTCCCAGAGATTGCATCGCAACTTGATGAAACTAGCGCGTTTTCTAAAATTTCACTTAGGGTTTTGCTCATAGAAGATGTTAGGTCTTATATTCACTGCAAGATTGCTGAAATAGGAGTTCTAGAGATGGATGAAGATTATAAGAATCTTTGTGATGTAGAAGGAATCCTAAAAGATGAACACAAACACTTAGAGGTCAAAGGGATAACCAATGCCCTATATTTCCTGAGGGACTTCAAGACCGACTGGATTAGGTTGGTACTTAGCAAATTGCATGACCAGAAGTTGTGGTTGGATCAACCCAAACAAATCACCAAGGATGTCCTTCATGCTATCACTGGTTATCCAATAACCGACAAGCCTAAGTCTCACAAGCATCCCTCCAGGCTAGAAGTCACAAAACTCACAAAAGCTAAATGGGACAACAAAGGTCTGAAAGTAAACACCATCACCAATGATGAAATGAGGTTTGGTGCATGTGTGATTGGTTATAAAATATTTCAAGCAAGCAGGTTGAGCAACATATCTTCAATATTAGTAAGTACAACTTACAAGATAGTAACAAAGGGCATACAGATGGATCTATGTGAGATCTTGTTGAAAAAACTTGATGAGAATATGAACACAATAAGGTCTACAAAGACCAACATATGTAAGTTCGGCTCACTTATCATGTGTATCTTTTTCTACTTTCAAGAGTACTTTCCTTCAGTAGGAAAAGTGAAATGGGACACTACAAAACTGGTAACATTACAAATTAGTGAACTAATTAATTTACTAGGAGCTAATTTTGAATTTGTTATGACTGCATACTTCCTTGAATTCAAGGAAAAGATAATGGAAAGGAGAAGGATCCCTAAACAACTTGTTGAAAAACATAGGGATGAAATATGTTTTATGGTGGACACAGATTTCACCCACGTCAAACTAGTTGTACCAATAATAGCTTGGTCAGCACCACTAGATTATGAAATCAACATAGATCAGGCTATAAATACAATTGATGCATTAATCAATGAGCCTATTGACAGCAAACAACCAAGGTTTGGAACCTATGAAGAGGCCAGATCAAATATAAAAAGAGGCCTAGAAATAAAGAAAATTGTCAATAAAAAGGATAAGAAGGTTAAGAATATCAAAAAGATTATATCTATTACTGTGGAGGAACAAGAACAACCAGAGGAAACTGATGAACAAGGCACTGTCGGTGAAGGAAATGATGAACAAAAATTAGATTCTGAGGAGACTGAATCTGATACACCTCCACCTCCTACAAAGAAGCAAAGGACAAGGAGTCAAACTACTAAAACTAACACCACACCTCCTAAGAAAGGTCAAGTAAGGACCTATAAGAGGAAGCAACCGACAGCAAAGAAAACAAGGTAGAAAATTGTGAAGGTAACACCCCCAAAGAGGAGAAAAAGAATGGTCAGAACTAAGGCTAACATAGAGGATTCTAAAGAAGATAAGCCTGATGTAGTAAAGAAGAATTATAGGAATCAAATAATTGATGAGGCTACTGAATCTATTGCTGCATCTAGCACAATGCATGACAAGAGAATCAGACAATGGGATACACTCAAACGAAAGGACCAAAACAAAATACAAGATGCCATAATAAGGGAAATGGTCAAGTACAAATATGTACTAGCTAAATTCATCAACAAAATACCTAAAGAGATAGGTAATAGAATATCCCAATAGTGGTCATATGCTCTACAAACTGAGAGAGAAGCAAGGGAGAGGGTACTTGTCAAACTAATGCCTCCCGAATCTAAGATTGAAGAAATCAAAGAGATTATGAAGAAGCACTCAGGCAAGTTTGTAGCCAAGAAAAGGGCTTAAAAAGTACTTGAAGATCAGTTTACATAGCTAGACAATATGACCGAACAAAATGGAGACATCTATTAGATTTTCTAGCAGAGTCAACAAGTCATGAGGAATAGTTGCTTCTCACCAACACACCTCATAGAGAGGAAGAAAAAGACAAGGCAAGTCCTCAGCACATTGCTTTGGACAATGTTGAAAAAATGGATCCAATTGATTTGGACAAAGTCATGGATGATCTTGACATTCAAGACATCACAAATTATGACTCTGATAAAGATCCGCAGAAGAAAGATGATGTGATATTCATTACACTTAAGGATTAGGGACAACAACAAGATTTGAAGACATCAAATGATAAAGATATGAATGTTGTTGATGAGACATTGCAGGACACTTCAGTCATGGACTTAACAAAACCAGACCCTCCAGAGAAGATACAAAAATATGAGGATGTCACTACTCTAAAAGATAAAACCGACAAGAAGGACACCAATCTGGATACAATCCAAGCTACAACTCAAAGAAATATGCCTATGTTAATGAAGGCAATCAATATATTAGAGGGTAATGATGGATCTACTACAGAGGACACAAGCACACCCGAGGACAAGGGTGAGGCTGAATTAAAAGACACCATAGATAATACAAAGGACACAACTGCAGAGCAAGCTACAACCGACGATCAGAAAGATAAATTTACTGATCAAAATAAAGAAGAAACACAAAAGGTAGAGGAGGAAAAGCAGACAGATAAGAGTGAAGAAGCAAAGAAAGATAAGCTAGAGAAGAAAACAGAAGCAAAATCTGCAGAGACAACCAAGGTTGATGGAGAGATGTCTTTGTATGTGGTAAAATTGGCCTTGTTATTCAACCATACACTTCAACATAGTCATTTTTCATCAGCCACATATAGAAGTGAATATGAGTTATTCATCCTACATGCCTGTATGATTCAACCTGTTGCCTTCTATCTAGATGGGGTTTTGAATAGCTCTCAGAATGAGAGTCTCACAACCATAGACCAATCTAAGAATGAAGGATTTTTCTCCATGAACATAATGCAAGTGAAAGATTATTCTAAGAATTGAAAGATGCAAGATTAATCTAAGACATGATTTCAATGCAATTAATCTAAGAAATTGACATTATTCTATTGCAAATGAAAACTTTTAACTAGAAATGAGATGATAAAATGTAGCAACAATTCAGTATTCTAACAATGCATATTTTCTCCAAGGGTTTTGAATGAGGAATGGGAGCTCTTTTATAGACTCAGAGGTGATCAGAATAGAAATTTTCCTTTTTGAAATAAAACAGATAGAAAAGCCAGTTCAAAATAGAAAGCTTTTTAAAAGAAAACAATAAATTGTTTTCCCTTTGCTTTAACAATTTTCTTTCTTTGATTTTACTTGTTTTATTTATGATTTTAACTATTTTCTTTCTCTTTAAAGCACAGTTAATTCAAAACTTCTATTTCTAAACCGAAGAGAAGATTTTTGAGAGAATATTTAATTAAATAAATAAAGTGTGACCTCATAAATATGTTTTTCTCAATTATTTGAATAATTAAATTCAATTATTTAAATGAGGATATTTATTTAATAATTAAATATTATTTAATTCTTTTTCATGTGTTTTAGCTAAAAGGGGTGAATTTAATTTAATTAAAGTGCTAGGACTTTATAATTAAATTAATTCAATCATAGGGTTTGTTTAGCTAATAGATATTTAGGAATTAAATATAATGTATGATTAATGCAGATTTAGGATTTTTTGCATTTGACACTCAGGTCGAGTAGAGTCAGTCAAAACTCAAAATTACCTAGTACAATAGGACTTTGATGATTCAGAAGAATGACAAACGCAACAAAATTGGTTATGGTTGCAAGATGACAATTTTGGGGTGTTATATTTTGCCCCTCTTTGAATTGATGTACGAGTAGCGCATTGATTCAAAGAATAGTCTGATGCTTGAAGCACAGAAGAATAGATTTCAAAAATTGATGATGCAAAGATCGATTGATGAAGATTTTAGAGCCATCTCCAGGATAGAGCTTAACTCTCTAAAGTCTAGGTTAGGTTGGTGAGACGCCGGTCAAGTAGAGTTTTTGAGGGTCGTCTCCAGAATGAAGCTTGATCCTCAGGGATCCAGGTTAGAATGCCCCGATACCTAATAGATCAACATCTTTCAAAGACTGTCCCCATAATGAGGCTCAACCTTCAGGAGTCAAGGTTAGATTTCCCCGATACCTGTCCATAAAAAGATAGTCAATAGAGGTGTTTAGGGCTATCTCCAGAATGAAGCTTAGTCCCCCAATATCTAGGTTAGATTGCCTAGACACTGGTCAGATTGATATCTTTCACAAGACTGTCCCTAGAATGAGGCTCAACCTTTAGGAGTCAGGGTTAGAATGCCCTGATACCTGTCCCAAAAGATATTCAATAGAGATTCAGGAGTCAGGGTTAGATTGCCCTAATTCCCAAAAGATGATTTTTTGAGAATCATCTCCAGAACAAAGCTTGATCCTCAAGAATCTGAGTTAGATTGCTCAGACACTTAATAATTGAGATTTCGACAATCATCTCCAGAATGAAGCTTGATCCTCAAGAATCTGAGTTAGATTATTCAAATACTTAATAGATTGAGATTTTGAGAATCATCTCCAAAATGAAGCTTGATCCTCAGGGATCCAGGTTAGATTGTCCTGATACCTAATAGATGACAAGATGTAAGGAACAAATATGCCCTTATTGATTGTGGAGTATCTAATTTTGACTGTGAGGTATGAAAAATTAAACATGCCCCAAGTGATGAGATGCCCCTAGCAATGAGGACTTTTAAATTTAGATCAGATTGATTGGAATAGTTCTAATGATGTAATCATCCTGCCCCCTCGGGAGCGAAATGGAAAGATGACACGTCATATGATGATTAAGAGTGAGAAATCGCAAATAGATGTTGAATCAGAGATCAAGAAGAACTTAGAATAGATTACAGAAGAATCTGGAAGATGAAGAATCAATTTCGAGAGATTTCAAGGTCCAAGTGACCAAGTTTGACTAGGGTTGACTAGAGTTTACTAGAGTTGACTTTTGAGGAAAAAAGTCAAAGATTTTAGGAAATGTTGATTAGATATGAGTCTAACAAGAAAGCGACATCAGAAATTTGATTGCACAAGCATCTGATCACGTCAGTCCCAAAAAATTTAAATGTGATTTTGAGCAATATAGAAGTGTCAGATTTTGATTTTGATCATGAAAATGGATTCAGAGCCGACAAATTAGCTAGTGGCAAAATTTTCACGCAAATCATAGCACTTTTGAAAATTAGGTCAAAACCTATATGTGAGTCAAAAAGGTCATTTTCAAATCATTTGCCTCCATTGACTTTTGAGAATTGAGTTCTGAGTGAAAATGGTGGTCCTCGTGAGCACGCATCATTTCAAGTGATCTAGGCATCATAATCTGCCAGAAGCCTATGGACCCTTGGTAAGTGGTCAATTAACCTCTCCAACATTTCAAATTTCATTATTTTTGGTCAATTTTTGCATTATTTATCACATTTTTAGAAACTGTTCCGCGGGTTCTCGCGTGAGGAACTAGTTTCCTCGCACGGCTCATGATGAAGCCTCACACGAGAAACTGCCAAAAGGCAGATTATCGCATGAGCTGGTGGGTATCCTTGCGCGGGAGGGTACCCATATCTCATGTGGGAAACCCTTTGACATGGGAGTTTCTCACACGAATAGTGATGAAACTTCACGTAGGAATGAAACTTCACGCAGCGCGTAAAACTTCTTCGCGCGAGAATCTTCTATCTCGCATGAAGAAAATGTAGCAAATTAAATATAATACAAGGGTGCATTGCATCTGATAGCAATTGCATCAGCATTGGTCCATAGTGTAGTGTGTTTTTAATTCTTTATTTCTTAGCTATGTATTAATTATCGTGAACCATGAGTACTGATCGTGCTTTGTTGTTTGTATGTCTTGCAGGTCGAGTTCCCAGACATTACATTTAGGTCACATCATCTAGCTATCAGTGGGCTGGTGAGGCACTTAGATGATGTAGAGATTTCCCATATTGACAACCTGGGCCTATCACATCTCTGTGAGATACTTGATATTCAGGTTAATCATGGGTTACTGGGAGCACTAGTAAAGCGTTTCCATTCGGAAATGAACAATTTTCACCTTCCTCAGGGTGAGATGATAGTGACACTGAAGGACATCTATAGGATCCTCGGGATACCTTTCCACGAGCCAAGAGTGGAGTATGAGGTGCAGCCTTGACCAGGGACACTAGCACTACGGGAGATCCTACAGGATGAGCTAGTCATGGGGAGAGCCACCCCATGGGAGGAGCTGATTAGAGAGTACGGGCCTAGGCACCGATTGGTCGTGGTAGTGGTAGCATTCCGTGGCTGCTATCTTATGTCAGATTGCAGGCAGCATGGTTTCGAGTGTGGTTGGGGTCGAATGCTACAGCAAATACTGGAGGAGCTGATCAGATATGAGTGGGGTTAGTGTATATTGGCCCATATGTACCATGATATGCATGAGATTGCCTATAGAGAGGCAAAGAGCATGGTGGCAGGGGTCTATGTTTTACAGGTGTGGGCATGGGAGCACTTGCCAGTTACATGACCCACATGCAAGGATCTGAGGGAGCCACTGGAGCCTTACATATATAGGTATAGAGGTTTGATTACCTAGCCCGCGCTAGGTAAGGCAGAGCAGTGGTGAGCTCAGCTTGACGATCTGGTTGCAGTGACATGGTGACCATGGAGGTTGACAGAGGACTGGGATGATGCCAATGAGCAGTTAGGATACATACTAGTGTCACGGCCACTCATTGGCCGGGTGATATCAGTGATTGAGCACTTTCCTCTGACACGTGTCTGGTGATAGTTTGGTCAAGCTCAGGAGATCCCATAGGAGTATTGTTCCTATGCTTGTTTCACTGATGAGCTTAGGAGGGGATGGTCAACCAAGTTAGATATTGGTCAATGTATGATCGATGTATGATCCCTAGCATGGACTTGATGGGATTAATTGAGTGCTATAGCAGATGGGGGAATGACTCCATAGTTCAGGGAGCACTTCATGATGCATCCCTTTCTGTGTTTCACAGATCTAGTTGGCATGGTCGTGCCAGCACAGGTAGTGCACCCACAGGTGCCACAGTAGTAGGCACCAGTGCCCCCACTATAGCATGCACCGTAGCTACCACCACAGTAGGTACCACAATAGGTGCCATGTCCACGCATAGTATAGGTGGACATACCTATACACCAGATGAGGATAGATCTCAGTGTGAGTAGCAGCGGGAAGCAGAGTAGGAGGAGGATGGTTGCATAGCTTGAGGACGTATAGGAGTAAGCAGAGTAGCAAGATGTCCCACAGGAGGACCAAATGTAGGAGGATCAGCCTGCACAAGAGCCAAGATAGGGTGTAGTACCTAGAAATACACCATCACAGGTACAGGAGGCCCTACGGAGAGCTAGAGAGAGGGTACAATGGTTGACTAGAAAGGTGACAGATTTGATAGTATAGGTTGTCGTACAGGATGCCCAGATTTTAGATAGAGACTGGTAGGTGCAGGATCTCCAAGGGTAGTTGCAGATAGCACAGGAGGACTACCCGAGTGGCCTATTACTATGCATCCTATATAGGGGTGGTACCTGATGAGGCATCGCAAGTGGCTAGATTTTCTTCATATGCCAGAGGGTCAGAGGGTGCATAGGAACCACCTCCACCAGATAAGCCTCCACCTCCACCTCCTCCAGGTAATGAGGGAGAAGGCCAGAGCTAGATTTGATAGATTTGATAGATGAAATCATAGGATGTATCTGATGTGTTGGCATCCATGTATTGTACCATCATTTTGAGATAGACTGTGCTCGAGTAGCACCATTTTGTATTGTATAAACACATTGATATATATATATATATATATATATGAGCTCATCTTTTGGTATCATCGCATATGTCACACTTTTGTGTTTATGAGATGTTTCCTATATGCTTAGATGTTTAGATGAGTTAAAACATATGCAAATGGATGAACATGTTTTGAATATATGTAAATGTATGAAATGCATATGTACGTGATGTTTATGATTGTATGTCATGCACATGTTGATGTAGATGCAAAGATGTATGTATGTAGATGATTTATGTAAATGCAATGTGTAAATGAAAATGCAAATGTAATGTATGTGGTACTAACATCTCATGCAGGGTGTACATATGTGTGACAGATGCTAAACAAGAGAACATGTGAAAAATTGAGAGCGAGGATCGAACACTTGTGCAGTCATGATGAAACCAGGATGCTGAAGAAGAACTCCCCAATGTATGAACCCAGGAGTATGCAATGAACTGAACACTAAATTGCTGCCATAATGTAAGTCGAATGAAAATGCAATCTTATGCTAGATGCAATATGAAAGTGCAATTCTAGGACATGGTTGTAAGATCCATCATAAAATCATCATCATTGAGCATATTTGGAACATCAGAGTCGATACAATCCTTACTGGTGCCACTGCAACCATAAGAATATGAATATGACTTTCATTGGATAAAATGTAGGAAGCAAACGTGAGCACTAGGGAACAAAAGCCAAGATGACCTGAACATTATTTCCTATTGATGTTGCAAGATTACACCAATATCGAGGCATTCAAAGCCAAGATAACCATGAGTGCAATCATGCGTAAACAAAGAGAGAAATAACAGTCAAGGAGATAGTACTGACCTCACCATGGCGTACAAATGAACAAGATCGAGGGATGTGAGGCTTTTCCACCTTAATGTGGGAGCTCTTATCACATACACCCTATTTATTTGACATTTCCAAATCATCGGGACTACACCAACAAGCAGTAGAAAAAGAAAATATCAATGAAATCCATGAGAACAGACAGCATACAAAGAAAGATTCAATCATAGCTCAGCCAATTTCAAAGTTTTTGAATATGTATGTGTATGAGGTGTTGAAAAACACCATTGTGCTTGTGAGTGCATTGTGTTTGATTGTTATCGATAGATGTTAACATTTGAGATATCCAATGTGTGTTGAAAAATATAGATGTGTCCAAAGATAGTGTTGAAAAACACTGTTTATGGTGGTGTTGAAAAACACCAGTTTGCGTCAGTAGTGAGTTGTCCTTTAGAAATGACAAGATTACTGACTCTAGTGTAAATCAAAGATGTGATCAAATTAGGGACCCATGCCCCCAAGTAACGATGATTGACTTGACATATTTTGTGAGGACAAATTAGATTTGATTGCCCCCAGGTGTATGGCGTTGAATTAGTGTCAAGCCAGGAGGGTTCACAAAGGAACCAAAGTGTCACGAAAGTGGCCGAAAGTTATGTACAAACTAAATCAAAGAATCATTAAGACTGAGTATTGATAGATAGAGCATTTGAGTATAACTCCAATTGTAATGGATGCGAGCAATCTAAATAGTACAGTGACAATAGGAAGATGCAGTGATAACCACTGGTGACTGATGCAAGAGAAATTATCAAGTGAAGAGATCGTAGGACTAGCTAGACATCAGTAGGCAGACATAGTGAGAACCACTAGTGATAGATGTTAGGGAGATTCTCAAGGAGAGAAAACTCAGTATAAGCTAAGTGACATCAGGTAGACGCAGTGGGAACCACTGGTGAATGTTGTGAAGTAGATCCCAAAAGGTGATAGGACAGTGCCCCGTAGACCAGGAGGGTTTCCTTGAGAGTATGAATAGTTTCAATCCATGTAAGTTGGTGTCTTGACGGGTAACTGAAAGCATGCGGAAAGAAAATGCAAGTAGGAAAGCAGCAAAGAAGGAAAGCAGGAAAGCAAATATGTAAAGCCAAGTGGTATTGTGATAGATATAGAAATGTGGAACAAGAGGCACCTATTTACCAGGTTTTCACCTTCTTGGCAGAAATTCTTTTTTTGCTACCATGACGCCTGTTTGCCAGGTTTTCATCAATGGCACTTTTTTCTCTTTTTCTCTTTTTTTGTATTTTTGGAATATATAATTTTTTTGAGATACATCAAAGCACCTATCGCTAGGTTTTCACTAAGATGATCACTTTTTCAAGACATTTTCTAATTTTTAGAATTTTTTAGGACTTTACTATATACATGAGCATACTGAAGATGTCTCAGCTATAGAACCGTTTCAGATGAAGAGCGGTGATGGGCTCTTTGAGTTGTTCTTCCTCAGTAGTAGAAATTTGATAAGTGCCAAACCCAAACACTGTAGTGACAACATACAAATCGAGCCAATTTGGTTCAAATTTCCCTTTCTGGATCTGATGTTGTTGATTCTTAGGGTTCTCCCTCATAATGAGGTCACCCACTTGGAAGTCCCTTGGGTGAACTTTCTTGTTATAGCTCTTGGAAATCCTTTTCTAGTATGTTCTAAGGTGATCAAACACCACTTGCCGACATTCATCAAGTAGTTCTAGCTCTTATAGTTGAGATATTTTGTTATCATTATCAGTAATGAGGCCTTTTAGAGAGAGTCGTAGAGAAGGAATCTCAACCTCAATTGGTAACACATCATTTGCTCCATAAACCAAAGCATAGGGCGTAGCCCCTATTGGTGTTCTTATGCTTGTCTTGTATGCCCAGAGAGCTAGATTGATCTAGAGATGCCAATCTCATCTAGATTTGTGCATTGTCTGATGCAGGATTTTAAGGATTGTCTTGTTGGATGCTTCCGCCTGTCCATTACCCTGAGGATAATAGATGGAAGACCAATGTTGAGTAATTTTAAACTTAGAGCATAGCTCTATCAAAACCTTGTTTTTGAATTGTCCCCCATTATCAGTGATTATTGCTGAGGGTACACCATACCTGCAGATGATGTAGTTGAGAATGAACATAGCTACTAATTTTCCATTGGCAACGGTGAGAGGGACTGCTTCCACCCACTTGGTAAAATAGTCTGTAGCTGTGATGATGAACTTATGTCCATTTGAGGATGAGGGATAAATCTGACCCACCAAGTCAAAGGCCCATTATTAAAATGGCCAGAAAGTAATGAAGGGAATAAGCTCCTTAGCTGGAGCATGAATCAAATTACCATGTAGTTGGCACTGTTTGCAAGACTTAGCAAACTGTGTAGCTTCTTTTTCCATATCTGGACAATAGTAACCAGCTCTAATAAGCTTACAGGCCAGTGTCTAGCCATTAGAGTGAGACCCATAGATGCCTTCATGCACCTCTACTAACGCACATTTGGACTCATCGGGTTCCAAACACCTAAGGAGGGTACCATCTAGACCGCACCTATACAATTCATTAGCTATGATGACAAACCATGAAGCACTGTGAATTAAGTGGTGTTTCTCATTCCAAGTGTAAGTGTCTAGAACAATCTGGTCATGAAGGTAGGAGTAAATATGATGGTAGTGAGATGAGTCATGTCCAATGACAGAATAGATCATCTGGGAATCAGGGGAATCATAGGCTGGGTAGTGTAATGTCTCCACTAGGAATTCATGTCACAAATCATTTTATGGCATCTATAACATGGAGGCAAGATTATCCATTGCATCCACTGCTTTATTATCTTCCCTTGGAACCCTTTGAAATGTAATGTGAATGAAATATTTTCTGAGGTCATCAACCAACCGTTTATAAGGCACCAACTTGTCATCTTTTGTCTGATAGATATCATTTACTTGATTAATGACTAACTGTGAATCTCCAAGGACATTGAGCTCATCCACTTGCCACACAAGGGTGATCTTCATACCATTGATTAAGGCTTCGTACTCAGCAATGTTGTTTGTACAAGGAAACAACATCTTGTATGCTTTTGGTAAAGAGTACCTTTGGGGTGCAATGAAAAATATCCCATCACCTGACCCTTGTTGGGTAAAAGAACCATCAAAGAACATAGTCCAAGACTGATGTGTAAGAAGTAATATGGACTCATCTGGGAATCCAATGTTCAATGGTTGATGATCTACTAGAGATGCTTCCGCCAAATGATCTGCAATCGCTTCCCCCTTGATGGATTTTCTCTCTACATACTCAATATCAAATTCACTGAGAAGCATGACCCATTTAGCTAGTCTACCTGTGAGGGTATCTTTACTAAGAAAATATTTGAGAGGATCAATTTTAGCAATAAGACATGTAGTATGAGCTAGCATGTAGTGCCGCAGTTTTTGTGAAGCAAATACCACTGCAAGGCAAGCCTTCTCTATAGAAGAATAGTTTGTTTCATATGAGACCAGAGTCCTATGAATGTCGTAGATAGCCCTTTCTTTTTTTTTCTGATCTTCTTGAGCCAATAGGATGCCCAATGATGTATCTGTAGCAGAGATGTAAAGTATAAGTAGCTTCCCATGAATAGGAGGCATCAAGATTGGTGGGTTCGCAAGATACTGTTTGATTTGTGTGAACCCTTCATCATATACCTTGTTCCATTGGTAAGTCACTCCTTTGTTTAAAGTCTTGGTGAATGGTTATGACTTGTCCACCATTTGTGAGATAAAGCGCTGGATAGACTGTAGTCAGCCTTGAAGTCCTCTCATTTGTCTAATATTCTTCAGTGGCGGCATTTCCATGATAGCTTGAACTTTCACAGGATCCACCTCGATGCCTTTTACAGAGATAATATAACCAAGAAATTTTCCAGAGGTTACACCAAATGCGCATTTCTTAGGATTGAGCCTCAAACTAAATTGTTCCATGCAATCTAATATAGGACCTAGATCCGCAAGATGTTTCTCTTGTTGCATGGTCTTAGCTAGAGTGTCATCAACATAATCCTCCATTGTTTTGTGCATCATGTCATGAAATATGGTGGTGATAGCTCTTTGATATGTAGCATTGGTATTTTTGGGGCTAAAGGGCATGAAATTCCAACAGAAAGTGCCCCATGCACATGTGAAAGCAATTTTTTCTTGGTCCTCTGGTGCAATCTTTATCTGGTTGTAGCCAGAGAAACCATCCATTAGTGAGTACATTTCGTATCCTTCTATCATATCTACAATCATATCAATATTGGGCAATGGAAAGTTGTCCTTAGGATATGCCTTATTCAAATCTATGAAGTATGTGTATACTTGGATAGATTTGTCATGTTTTGATACTGGAACAATGTTAGAGATCCATTCTGCATAGTCAATTGCTCTAATGAATACTGCCTTTAGAAGTTTCTCCAATTCAGCTTTGACAAGTAGAGCCACATGTGGATGCATTTTCTGAAGATTTTCCTTAAAAGGCTTGACACCTGGTGCAATGGAAAAATGATGCATGATTATATTAGGGTCTAATCCTGGCATGTCTGAATATTTCCATGCAAACTTTATCTTTTTGTTCTGGAAGAATGTAATGAATTCTTCTCTTTCTGCCTCAGATAATGATTGTGTCAAATGAATGATCTGAGGTTCATCTTATGCACCCAAGTTGACTAGTTGAGTGGGCTCAATTAGCATAGATGATCATTCCTAGAAATGACTTGGAAGTGTATCAAGTATCTCATCCTTAGGCACCTCAGAGAGGTTTTCACCCTTGGATACGTCTTTTATTTTGACTTTTTTAGGCTCTGACACTGCCACAATGTGGTTTTCACCATCAGAGCACCTATTTTTTCTTCTTTTGATTTTGTGACTAAGATACTTGATATCAGCATCGGTCATGTTGACACTTTCTTCCCTAGTGGATGACATTACATGTTCGATAGCATGGAGGTAACAGGCAAGAGCGTAATCATTTTGGAATGTAAGGAGTTCATTAGATGGGGAGGGAGAGTTCCATTCTATAAGCTCGGGATGGCAGAGTGAAAGAGAAGTGTCAGGTTCAACTGTGTTCATGGTATAATCATCAAAAGAATGGATGAGCAAGTTAAGACCTAGAGCGATCTCATCCAAAGGTGTAGTCAAATTCCTTTGATTCCTAGCGACCATAGTAGATGATACATTACCATCTATGGAGTTAGACTTGTTTAACCTGACAATAGGCCCTTCACCTACGTCGAGAATGTTTTCATACATGTGAATTGTATCTATATCTCTGTCAGAGGTGGCATATGACAAGCTGTTGAACTCATATTCATGAGAGTCCATTTCATCATTAGGAATCATATCAAGAACATGAGTGAAATCAACTCTCTATCCCTAGTTAGGGTGAGTTATGTCTATAACTTCTACTATGGTGAGATATGCACCTTGTTACATAGGTTCTTCATCAATGCTTGCAGCATCCTCCGCTTCTTGTTTAGTGAGGAGTGGCTAGAATTCCTGTGCAAACTGCTCTTGGAAGTGTGTTGGCATGTATAAATCACCCTGATGACCTGAATTAATAGTGTGCATTTCTTTCCACCGCTCGTAGTTTAATGGAGAAAGTGGAGTGGTTTTATTACAATCATTGTCAGTCACAACTATACTAAAACATGGTATAAAGTCATCTAGCTCAGCAAAGAATGCTACCAGATCTGGAGGAATGAGACAAGGAAAGTAGTCTTCCTCTGAGATGTCATCGGACTCTTCAGTTTTATATGTCTCTTTAGGTATTGGTTGTTGATCTGTGTGAGGTGAAAATTGGTATATTCCTAGTTGAAATGTGAGCTTCTTGAAGCCTATACCTATAGAGTCATGTGTTCGGTGACTAATAGCTTCAAGTGGTGCAATCAATCCTTTATGGTTTGCACCTATAGGACCATTTCCTTTGTACCCAAAGCATTGCATAATAGTTAGACCTTTGCCATACTATTTAAGATTTATGTCATAAGGTGGAGTGGTTTGTTCAGAAGTGTCCTCTCCTTTATAGATCAAGGCTTTGATAGCCCTATTTTTAGCTTCTTCTTCTAACGGTACCATGGCTTGTACAAAGGTACCACCATATTTTGTTGGAGGAGGAGTTGTAGAAGGTTTAGTGCTTTTAGAAGGCCTCCCAAAAGAACATGGAGACAAAGGTAGAGATGTAATAGATAGCAGGTTCAATCTGATATCCTCCCATGTTAGTTTCCTTGAGTGTCAGACCCTTTTCCATATCTTTTAGTTTAGTCTCGAAGAGATCAATAGACTCTCTATTGGTGGGCACAAAGATGTTAGAAGATTTTGTGAGTGTGTTGCAATCATAGCGTGTATTAGCAGGTATAGTCACTTCAGACCCTTGGAATGGGAATTTAATACACTGATGGTATGTTGAAGGGATAGCCTACATTTCATCGATCCATGTCCTTCCCAACAAAATATTATACGCTAAAGGAATGTCAAGCACTTGACAGATAACATCTCTTTCAACAGGACCAACTCTGGTTGGCAACACAACTAGCCCCTTATATTTTCATTCTTCTTCATCATATGCTTTAGTATTAATATTTTTGTGAGCATCTATGCAGTCTTCATCATAGCCTAACTCGGTAAGGAAGCTAGTAGAGCAAATGTTGAGGCCAACGCCATTGTCTATGAGAACATGGAGAACGTGCTTTAGACCAATCATGACTTCAATGTGCAAGGGTTTATTATGTGGGTGACTCAAAGAATGGTCATCTTCCTCAGAGAAAGACAAGTAATGGAAGGAGGTCAAGTGACCTACCATGGATTGAAACCGATTGAGATCAAGATCTTTTGGGACATTTGCCTCAGTGAGGGCTTTGTCAAGGATCTCCCTATGAGAAGGGGAGATTTTTAGCAGCTCGAAGATGGTGATCTGAGCATTAGTACATTGTAATTTTTCTAGGATACTGTAATTGGTAGTATTAGATGAGGAACCCAATTTTAGATTCTTATTGGCAGAGCCAATAGTAGTTTTTTATGCATGTTGTGTCGGTGTAGACGTAGAAGGCTCAGGGCCTTTGATGATGATCTTAGCATGAGATTGAGTAACAAAATTTTCACTAACTTGAGACTATTCTTGTTTGGAGGAATGAGGCATATACCCTCACAAAAGAAAAGGATTTTTGGGCTTGGGAGTATCTTTCCTTCCCTTGAGAATGACAACATTACAATATTTAGTATCAACAGGCTCAACCATATTAACGACATTGTCATTATTGGTGTATGTATAGTTGACCTTGGCATCAATATTTTTTCCTTTGGATGACTCACCTTTCCCATGAGGAGGAAATGGATCTTTAAAATCTTGGTGGTCTAAGTTCTTGTTGTGACCTCCCATAGCAATAACCTCACTATTGATGAGATCCTGGATTTTATGCTACAATTTAAGACAAGTAGCCATTTTATGACCTTTGTTTTGGTGAAAATCACAATAAGCAGATTCATTCCACCATGAGGGTCTTGGTTGTGGATCATAAGGTTGTGAATTATCCAGTGGAGTAAGTAAATGGTTGTCCAAGAGAGTCTTGTAAACCGCATCAAGAGGTTCTCCTAAAGGAGTGAATTCACACTTGGGCCTAGGAGCCCAAGGTTTTGATCCAAAAAATTGTGAGGTACTTGGTTTGGATTCTGCCATAGCCTGCTCAATGGCTTTGGTAGCCTGCATTGTGGTGGTGAGATTAAAAGCAGCCTTTGAAGAATTAGGAGTCACATTGTCTACAACTCCATCATTCACAACATTCTGGTTCTTGTTGGGGAATTTGGGTTTATCTTTGCTTGAGGAGGAAGAACCTTGTTTATTTTCCTTGTGTAAGGCCAATTCTCCTTTCTTGATCATGAAATTCTCAATTCTCATAGCTTTCTTAATCATATCATCAAAGGTTAGAGGACCTTGCAGCTGTACTTGATACCCAAAGTTGGGAAGAAGATTGTCTAGAAAGATGTCCAACTTTTTATATTCGGGTATTTTGCAAGAATATCATGTATAAAGTTATCTCCATCTTTCGAGAAATGTCAAGAAGGATTCCCCATGATTTTGTTTCAAGTTGCAAATATCTCGGATGTGAACCCGATGTTGGATGTTGTGAGAATAGTGTTGTAGAAATAAATTGGCAATTTCATCAAAAGTTTTGATGCCATTTGGTAGCCTAGAGAACCACTCCATAGCTAACCCTCCCAAACTACATGGGAAGAGACGTGTGAGATAGGTTGTGTCATGTATAAACTCCATAGAGAGAGCACCAAACTCTCTCAAATGATCTTGGGGATCAGAGGTACCCAAGTATTTATCATATTTAGGAAGTTCAACTTCTTTGGGAAAAGGAAGCATGCATAGACTCTTATCAAACAGGAATGGACAAATACTTTCCAGTGTGAATTGAGTGGTAGGTTTGTCTTTTTCCTTCATGAGTTGAAGGAGTTTCTCTTGCATGCCTTGCATTTGCTTTTGCAAGCAGGATTTTTTAGTTTCTTCCTCTTTCTCAACAAGTGTCTCTACCTTGTAATCGAAGGGAAGTTTGGCTCCTTGGTTGGCCAATTTGAGAAGGTATTTCTCCTTATCTTCTTTCATTAAGACCACCATCATTCTCATGAATTTTTTATTATTGCGAGCATCTAAGATATCCCCTTGGGTTATTTCTCTCTCTTCATCAGGAGGAGGGTCTTGAAAAGAGAATTTACCCCTATTTTTAGAGGGATCATCTCTGCTATGTTCATCGGATTGGTCATGATCTGCCATCTTGCTACAATGCAAGTGTTTAAAGTGTAAAGACTCAGTATGAGAAGGTTGAGTGTTTTCATAATCTAGATCCTCTTGGAACAAAGGGTTTCGAACCTAACTAAGATCCACTGGAAATGACCGTTTGATATAAGGTCAAAGTACCAGAGAGGGAGATCGAGATGATTCCTCACTAGATGTAGTTGGAAATGGTGTGGAAAGCACAGATTCATCTTGATTGATTGAAGGGAATTTTTTTCCACTACGATTTGTAACAATCATAGACAAAGATTGTACAAGAGATGTGAACTAGGACCAAACTTGAAACTGTCTCAAAGTAAGTGCACAGAAAGTGCCAGAAGGTGAAGTATCCTTGGTGCAAATCATCAGAGATGAGGCTAGAACAACCAAGAGATGACTATTGCAACACAAGGTATGACAACATAGATAAGATGGACCAAAAGATATGAGACAAGACCAGTTTAAGCAAGAATTGCGTAATTCTCAACCCATGAAACCAAGTTGCAGACTATGTGAAGATAAAGGGCAGATAAACAAACCTAGATCAAAGACCAAATTTAGCATAGGTATGTTGAACAGATAGGAAATAGCACACTATTTTTCCAAAAGATATCAGACTCGCGTGAAGTGTACATTCTCGCATGAAGATTAGCACAAACGTGTGCAAAACTATGCGATTCCGTGAAAAATATTGTAGAAAATAATGGTAGATTGATGAAATGAAAAGTAGCAGTTTTGCACAATATTGCATGGAGATGCTCAGATACCTGTGTGATGATTCATATAGAGTGATGAGAATATGGTAGAATATCGCACAAGATTTAGCAGTGAAACAAGCGAAATTCTACAGAATCAGACCATATTGCATTTTTCAAGACAGATTGCAATGTTTTCTAACAGAAAGTTCAATTTCTAGATAGTTGTAGACATGTTCAAGTTTTTATGATGTGTGATTTGACGTTTGTTTCAATTTTTTAAATGATACACCCACACAAAACACATTAACCAGAATGTTTGTAGTACCAGAATAGACACATCACAATCCTAGGATAGCCAGGGCAGTATCTATTGAATCCCCACTTGAACTAAAGTTTAGCTATGCCTACTCTTAGCAGACAACTTAGAAGCTTGGAGGCACAGGCTCCTTACATATGCACTCACTTCTCAGGCACACCAAGCTTCGAACACCAAAGGAATTGATTCCCAAAGGGATGTTGTCTCTACTAAGAGTCGTAAAAGTGTGGGGCATCTTAGTCGGTCTCTGACCTTCCACGCCAATAGATAGAGGGTTTTTGGATACTATAACAATAGTTTTTAGTAAGGACATCTATTCAGGTGGTTGTGATCAAGTCGTTTTCCCAATTAAGGGGGCTCTCCCAATCCTTTCAAAGCAAGGCTTTCACCTTAATGATTTCGGGACTTTAATGCACCACTAGGGAACTGGAGGAGATTTTGGTTGCCACAATGAATTCACACCTGTCCATTATGAGATTAATCATAATGGCATTTTTTATATACCAGTTTGGAAGGGCTTAGCTTTAGCCTATTACCGGTTGGGCATCCACTCTCACTGGTTCTGCTAAAGCTCTTGGGAGGTAACCACACTAGAAGAATCATATGAATTTCTCTTACACCCAAGATCCATAAAGGTGAGGGGAGAGGATATGTTCATATAGTTATTGGAATTACAATCTATAAAACACTTCAATCACGCAAGACAATGATTCATTTTAAGCACCAACCGAAGTGTGTTCTTGTTAGTAATAACTAAGAGGGGGGTGAATTAGTGGCCTCAAAAATTTATCCTTTAAAATTTAATCCACCAATCAATACACCTTAGATTATTAAGTCCCTACAAGATGTATGCCTTGAAAATACTTTGAATTAATTAGTTGTCTATCGGTTTACCTTGTCTATCCTTATTCTCCTTGATTACCGATAAGCAGTAAAACTTATTTACCAAAGCTCAGTAAATATGCAGAGTAAACCAATCAATCCAGAAATGCATATGTGAAATGTAAAACAATAAATTAATAAACCATACACACATAACACATAGATTTTAACATGGAAACCCTGTTAAGGGAAAAAAACTACTGGGACCGGTACCCAAATTTTCACTCTTCTGAAGTGAGCCCTGTTAGGAGCCAACCCTGTTAAAGGTTACAAACACACAGTTAAGTGTGACCTTGTTAGAGGATTTTTATACATAGTTTTTCACTTAGTATCTGGCATCTACGCTACCATCCTTGAATCAGCCTTTAGACTATCAATAGGATTTATTCTAATCTTACTACCATCCTTGAATCAGCCTCCTTCTTAGACTGTTAATAGGCTTTAGGTAAGACCAACGCTACTATCATGAACCAACCTTTTTGGTAATCTGTTAGGATATACCTCAATTATAGAAGACGGTTAAGTCCTGCTCTATTAAGAAACTTAATGCTTCAATGGTTAAACTGAAACACAATGACCTATTTCTAATGCAACTTTGAATTGTAGATATTCAGATCTATTTACATATAATACCTCTCTAATCAATGTATCAATTCAATTCCTTTGTGCTTCACACTTTCTACTCTGTGATGTTGTGCTTCACTATTCGTCGGTGTCTGCAAAATTCTTTAGCTCTCCCTTAGCTTTGTTTGATCAGGACTATATGAAGTTTATCCTTCACCAGTTTCTCTTCAGCATCTTCTTTCAATTCAATCCCTCATGTATCTGATTGCCTTCTTTGGAAATGAATTATGCTTGTCTCTTATATAGACATGATGTTCCTTTATTTCTGATTCTTGATTCTTGATTCTTGGCATGAAAAAAAATCCATCCAATTTGATTTATGGCTTTAACTCTTGATTTATCTCGTAGTTATCTTCTTGCCAACTATATAAATCAATTATTTAACTATGGTTGAATAAAACAAATGAAACAATTAGTTAAGTCTATCCTTAAGCTCTGCCAGCTAGATATTTTGTCTTTTTCTAATCTCTTTGTTCTGTCAGTTAATTTTGCAGTTCATCATCGGTGACAACTGCCAGTTCCATCGGTACAACTTTAGTTAACTTCGAGATCTCCACCTGTCGGGCATCATTGGATCTTGCTTGTCGAGAAACACTCTCTTCTTATTCAGATATATTTACATACAATACCTCTATGTTCAATGTATCAATTCAATTCCTTTGTGCTTCACACTTTCTACTCTATGATGTTGTGCTTCACTATTCGTCGGTGTCTGCAAAATTCTTTATCTCTCCCTTAGCTTTGTTTGATCAGGACTATATGAAGTTTATCCTTCACCAATTTCTCTTCAGCAACTTCTTTCAATTCACTCCCTCATGTATCTGATTGCCTTCTTTGGAAATGAATTATGCTTGTCTCTTATATAGACACGATGTTCCTTTATTTCTGATTCTTGATTCTTGATTCTTGGCATGAAAAAAAATCCAGCCAATTTGATTTACGGCTTTAACTCTTGATTTATCTCGTAGTTATCTTCTCGCCAACTATATAAATCAATTGCTTAACTGTGGTTGAATAAAACAAATGAAACAATCAATTAATTCTATCCTTAAGCTCTGCCAGCTAGATATTTTGTCTTTTTCTAATCTCTCTGTTCTATCAGTTAATTCTGCAGTTCATCATCGGTGACAACTGCCAGTTTCATCGGTACAACTTTAGTTAGCTTCGAGATCTCCACCTGTCGGGCATCATTGGATCTTGCTTTTTGGGAAACACTATCTTCTTGTTCGTCGGGAATCACTAGATCTTACTTGTTGGGCAACACTATCTTCTTGTTTGTCAGGCATCACTGTGACTTTATCTCTGTCTTTAGCAATGGTGTGCACTCCGTCAGTGTGGTCTATCACTTAGTGAATACTTGACTTTTATGCATTGCTAAAAGCATAACCTATGTTCCATTGATTCTCTAAAGTCTTTGGCATTATGTATATGACTATATAGATGATATCAAGTTGACATCAATGATAATACAAACCACTAACTGGTTTAACATTTTGCATCATCTTCAACTTAACATTATCAAACATTCAATCAGTTACATGTCATCAATCTCTCCCTTTGGCATTGATGGCAACATGCTATATTATCATACTATACTATTTCTAATACAACATGAAATACAATTATTGAGATTCATTAAATTATCAAACAGTTTATTTTGATAACTGATAAAAATGTCTGACCACCGATAAGCTTTGTGTTAGCTTAGATTTGATTCTTGCAGCTTTCTTTGCTCTTTTTTTTATGTTTTGTGTCCTCTGTTTGTGTCAATTTATCTCTTTTGACTTTTCTAATTCTTGATGTCACTATCTTTTATTTGCAACTTTTATACAAATTCTCTCCCTATGGATATGATCTCTCCCTATTTGGAGTAATCTGGTAATGAATCATTTCTGATGATAATATGGAACATTCTCTCCCTTTGAAAACAATGCCAAACAAATATTTGTCAAATATCTGACATTCTGTCAAAAAATTTCTTCTATCCATAATATATTCCTTGAATTTCCCTTATCCATCATCAATATAACAATATGTTCTAGTGCTCAGTTCTGATATATACCTTTTTGTATATAGATGTAGCTTTGAAGTTTAGTTTCTGCTTGCATCAATCATGAATGATATTCTGATAATATATGGCTAATGCAGCCTTCAGTCCTTTTACTGACTGGTAGACATGGGTTTGACCCCTAGTCTTTTTCTCAGGTACTCAAATGTATCCTTGGAAAGTGGCTTGGTGAAGATATCAGCCAATTGTTCTTTTGATTGCACATATTCAAGTATGACCTATTTTTCTTGAACTTGTGCTCTTAAATAATGATACTTGATGGAAATGTGTTTAGTCTTTGCATGCATGACTGGGTTCTTGGAAATATTTATTGCACTGGTGTTATCACAATAGATAATTACTAGTTCTATGATCTTCATATGCATACCTTCCAGCAACTATTTGATCCATGCAATATTTGAGCAGTTTGCAGTAGCAGCAACATATTCTGCTTCTGCAGTAGACTGAAAGATGCATCCTTGCTTCTTGCTAATCCATGTGACAAGTCTGTCACCCATAAAGAATGCTCCTCTAGTTGTGCTCTTTCGGTCATCAATATTTTTAGCCCAATCAACATCGGTAAACACTTTCACTTCAAGTTTTCCTTCTCTTCTATACCATAAGCCAAATTCCTTAGTATTCTTCAGATATCTTAGAATTCTTTTCACAACAGTTATATGTGATTCCTTGGGGTTAGCAGAAAATCTAGCGACAAGTCCTACTGCATGTGCAATATCTGATCTAGTGTGTACACCATACACGAGTTTTCCTATCATTGATCTATATAGAGTCTGATTTACCTCTTTTGTCTTGTCTTCCTTTGTTAATTTTCATCCAGTAGCGATCGGTGTTCCAACAGGTTTGGAATCTTCCATCTTGAATATTTTCAGGACTTCTTTGATGTATTTGGACTGTCTAATGAAAATACCTTCACTTTGTTGAGTGATCTATAGACCAAGAAAGAACTTGATCTCTCCAAACATAGACATCTCAAATTCTTTTCTCATCTCATCAACGAACAATTTGCATAGCATATCATTGCCTCCAAATATGATGTCATCAACAAATATTTTAGCAATCCAAGTGTTAGCATTAGTATCTTCTTTCAAATAAAGATTACTATTTTCACTAGTCCTCATGAATCCAATACTTATTAGATAGGAATGAAGTCATTCATACTAGGCTCTAGGAGCTTGTTTCAATCCATACAAGGCTTTGTGAAGTCTACATACCATATTCCTCTTGTCTGGATCCACAAACCCTTCTGGTTGCTCAATGTATACCTCTTCTTCAAGTATTTCATTTAGCAATGCTGACTTGACATCCATTTGATATACTTTGAATCCTTTGTATGCAGTATAAGAAGAATTCTTACTCCTTCTAGCCTAGCAACAAGTGCAAAGGTTTCTCCATAGTATATACCTTCCTCTTGTGCATACCCCTTGCATACTAGTCTTGCTTTGTTCCTTGTGACTTCTCCATTCTTGTTCAGTTTGTTCCTAAATATCCATTTTGTACTGATGACATTATTTTCATCTGGTCTTGGCACAAGTGACCATGTCTTGTTCTTTTCAATATTTTCAATCTCATCATCCATAGCACTTATCCATTCTTCATTATCTAGTGCAGCATTGACAGATTTTGGTTCAAACTCACAAATTAAGCAATTTGAGTTTAAAGACTTACTTCTTGTTCTTGTACCAGCTTTCTTATCTCCTATG